>OX103732.1:1696367-1931367 GCA_944470365.2 Schistosoma intercalatum | reverse complement strand
AAAAAAAAAAGAAAATTATGCAAATAAAATTGACAACAACAACAAAAAAAATTAATTTTTTTTCTTTTCTGAAATAGAAAAAAGAAAAGTTAATGTTGATCAGCTGGTGTACACAAATTATTGTTTATTTTTTTATTTATTTATTTCTCTTTTTGTAAAGATAACGAATAGAATGGATACATTGTAAATTTATTACGAATTCGGTATTGTACATCTCTATTCATTATTCCTCCTTCTCCCCCCCCCCGCCGTGCGCGTTTTAGTTCCCCCCTCTCTGTGTGTGTGTGGTGTGTGTGTTTGTTTGTTTATTTGTTACTGTGTAGTTCATTTTTATACATTCAATTTAGTTGAGAAGGGGTGGTAAAGTAAAATAGATAAACAAACTAAATAATAGAAGCATTAGAAGAAGAAGAAGAAGAAGAAGAGTTCAATTCATTATTTTGTTATATTTTTTTTCCACAATTCTAACATTCATCATTGTCACTAATGGTAAGTATCATTCTACAACAACAACAACAAAAAAAAAATTCTATGAATTCGACCAAGACTATCATGATGAAAATGAATCATGACAATAAAGAATGTAACAATCTCTTCTCTTTTTTCTTTTTATTGCACGCGTTAATGACAATTTATAGTGTGAAATTACAATAAGAATAATTTCAGTGACTCATGAATTCAAGTGAAAAAAAAGATGGTGATTAAACGTTCCACGGAAACCCTACCACCTTTCTAAGAATAATCATCATTATGTGTCTAGTATGATGGTGGAAGCTGTAACCAGTGGAGTTCAACTAGGTCTGTTATGAGATCATAACTCATTGAAATTAATGGTAGATGTGTTGCCCAATTTCGTGGATTGATTGAAGTTAGATATCATGAATAACATTGGATGACAGCCAGCTCTGGCTCTGTGGTCTAGATGTTAATCGTTGGTATGCGAGATTGATAAGTCGCGGCCCGGATAGCTCAGTGATAACGTCTCTGACTGTGAAGCTGGGTGACACGAAATCGAATCTGCCAGGTAGCACCAGTTCCCTCAAGATTACAAGTACACCTTGTTGACGAGTGCCAAGTAGCATGAAACCTCGGTCCAGGGTTTCTTGTCGACTATCTCCAACCGCCATCTAACTGTTGAAGATTCCCTTACTAAGACGAAACAGCCATCCAGTGCTTTCAGGTTTTCTATGATAGTCTAGCTTTAATTAACTCATGAATTCAAGTAGAAAAAGGAATGGATTAAATATTATAATCATAATTAGTAGTGTTATTGTTAGTAGTATGTGACATATCCATGTATAATGTAAAGTTTAAATTTGATTCAAGTTGATACATTTTTGTTTCTTACAAAAAATAGTGAGTCATTGATTTAATTGATCT
The DNA here is from genome assembly GCA_944470365.2 of Schistosoma intercalatum. NCBI lineage: Eukaryota > Metazoa > Platyhelminthes > Trematoda > Strigeidida > Schistosomatidae > Schistosoma > Schistosoma intercalatum. The sequence goes on along the minus strand of OX103732.1, from coordinate 1,929,987 downwards.
TACTTACTTACTTACGCCTGTTACTCCTCGTGAAGGAGCATAGGCCGCTCACCAGCATTCTCCATTCAACCCTATCCTGGACAATCCTTTCCAGCTCCTTCCAGTTCCTATTGATCCTTTTCATATCTGATTCTATTTCCTCACGCAATGTGTTCTTTGGCCTTTGTCTTTTCCGCTTCCCTTCACGATTCTAAGTCACGGCTTGCCTCGTAATGCAGTTTGATGATTTGCGTAATGTATGTTCTATCCATTTCCATCGTCTTTTCCTAATTTCTTGTTGAACTGGAAGTTGGTTTGTTCTCTCCCACAGAAGGCTATTGCTGATGGTATCCGGCCAATGGATGTTGAGCATCTTGCGTAGACAACCATTTATAAATACTTGTACCTTCTTGATGATGGTTGTAGTAGTTCTCGAAGTTTGAGTTCCGTACTGTAGGACTGTTTCGCCGTTCGTATTGAAGATTGTGATTTTGATATTGGTTGAAAGTTGTTTTGAATTCCATATGTTCTTCAATTGTAGGAATTTGGCCCTTGCTTTGCCAATCCTTGCAATTTAATTGATCTGCTTACATATCTTGAATCCTAATGATTAGAGAATGTTTTCCAAATAACAATACTGGGGATCTAGTTAAAATCAGATTGATCATCAATGTTCTTATACAAGAGGTATGTAGATTTGTAGATCTGTTAAATGTAACATATACATGTCTTATTTACAATACTGGAACTCTCATTATCAAGATGGAGAAATCTCAACCATTATTATGTAAGAGATCATCTCCAACTTCCTTTCGTCAAGGTGTTGAATAATAATCTTAATCTAAGATCACTACCTCTGTTTTGCATGCCAAGACTCTAGTTTATGGACAAAGCAATTAGAATTAACATATATATTTGAGGTAAATTCATTTATCATATTCTTTTTCCATTTCTCAATAAATAGTAACGTTCAGCGTTTGGTATGTAGTCTGTTGATACATTGTCTAATGGAAGAAACTTCAGTGGAATCCCAAAGTGTGGATATGAAAGAAAAAGAGACCAAACGAGAAAAATTAACTGAGAAATCAATCAACGCATAATAAGCACTTACGTTTTCTCATTCGTTAAGATCATGACTCAGTGGAAGCTAGACTACTATGGAAAACCTGGAACCACTAGATGGACGTTTCATCCTATTGTGTAACTCCTCACCAGTGAGCACCCATGATCCCGCTTCATGAGATTCGAACCCAAGACCTATCAATCTCATATGCAAATGATTAACCTCTAGACAACTGAGCTGACCGTTATCCAATGGTGTCAATATCTAACTTCAATCAATTCACGTAATTGAGCAACACATCCACCATTGTGTTTAGTGAGTTATTATCTTATAAAAGACCCGAATAAACTCTACTGGTCACAGTCTCTCACTAGAACTCTAGGATATACCTACTGAAACCAGTCAGTAGTGAGCATATTCTGGTTCATATCAGTTGGGTTTTATGGATATTATAGTAATTTCAATAGTTAAAACAATGAGTCAAGTGTGAAATAAAGATCATCTAAGAATCAGAACTAGAAGTTGACAATTTAGAGTTACGTTTGGTTAATCCTTAATCTTGATCGAATTCCATCGATTAGTTAAGTTCAATTGTACTCATTAATCTACATGACTTCACGTCTCATATACCAAGTTCTGATATTAGCAAGTTGGAAGTAGTCGAGAGATTACACTGGATCCAGCTATTATGCTAGAGTTGGGACACATAAGTATGTTCCCTGTGGAAGTGGAATCCAGGTTATACAGACTTCATACATACACTTTTGGATTTCTATTTATTATCACAGTTAAAATCACAAGTTGGTCTAAGCCAGAATACCATCAAAAACTTGGAAACACTAGATAGTCGTTTCGTCATATTATGAGGCTCCTAAGCAATGCATATTCACAGTCCTGAAATATTTGAAGTGAAACCTATTCTTGTACACGTCATCTCTGGACGCTTGAATTAACATAAAATAGTCCAAGCTTCTAACAATTCTTCAAGACAAATGTCATTTAAAATACATCGTACTTGTTGACTAGTCTATTATTTTCATCATTGATCTTGATATCTCTTTCAAACCATTAAATATACGACTGTAATATTCATTCGAGTCTTAGCCATGTTGGTAGATGAAGACTACTTGGTTGGAGTCCGCGTGACTATCGTAACCACTGGTTGGCGACTCTTTATGACATGGCTCAGAATCGATTACAATGGTGTCGGTGTATACACTATCTGTCTTCCCTTAAACTATGAGATTAAAATCACTTCATATCTTTCTTTCTACCAACTAATTCTTTCTTCTTGTATTATATCCTTATACACAATCTTTTTTTTATATATTACCACTATCGAAGTAAATACTTCTATGAATTTGATGTTCATCTCGTTGTGCTAATGTGGTGTGACAACTTGGACCGATGTATATATGTGTCTGATCCTACGTTGTAGCTGACTGACTATATTATTCATTTACCAATGTTATATCTAAAACCCTCCAAGTCCCAATTGAAGACGCAGAAGATGAATGAGAAGGAATGTTATTCTAAACAGTGTTGAATATGGTGCGAAACACTCAGGTAATTACAGTTTTTAGTAAATAAGAAATCATCATTGCAGTCATCCAATCTGCGTGGAGTGGTATTTTAGCATTTGTCCAGTCGGAAAGCTAAACGTCAACATCCTAGAATGTTCTTCCAAAACGTGATTGGATGGAATGTCTTCAGCTCTTCTTGAGATCCTTAGAGCTTCCTTGAGTTCACACGGGGGCCATCCTCACAATCAACGGATTGATTTTCAGAGAATCTTTAAATAAGAAGAATAATAGACCATAGAGTTTAGTAAATTTTAGACTTTAGAAAGTAAGATTAATAAATAATTTATATATTAATATATACTATTTGTTATAATGTGATAGCATTTGAAGCGAACGGTAGTGGGTCTGAGTCCACGAGTGAACATCAACTCTGAGATGCAGGTATATCCAGCTGACGAGTCCCGAATAGGACGAAACGTGCGTCAAACTGGACTCCACTGCTAACCACTATCCATCTTTGCATAGAATGCTTGTGAATTAAAGCGATATCGAGACAATGCACACAGAATGCATATACGCCAACCAGGAACTGATCAATTGCAGTGCTAAACAACAATGTGATGATTCAAGTAAACAATATCAATTGAATTCAAGTTTATTATGTTTTCCAGAAGTCTCTGGAATTTCATCGCCATATATAATACGAAAAATACTTACTGTTTTTGTACACCAACTTAGTATAGAAATATAGTTTCTTCTAAATTTCTATGTTCGGTTTGAGCTTGAAGAGAAGAAAATTTCTGAGAAATAGGATAGCCGACTCCGAGCTATCCGAACCGGTCGATAGCATTCGATCTGCATTAATAAGGACTAGACACGCATAACATTGGTCGCCACCTAATGATCAATCAATTGTGATTACATCACAGTCCTACAAGAGGTCGGTCGCAGCTCGGATAGCTCAGTGGTAAGGTATCTGACTGTGAAGCTGGGTGACACGAGATCGAATCCGTCAGGGAGCATCAGTTCCCTCAAGATTACAGGTACACCTTGATGACGAGTGCCAAGTAACACGAAACCCGGATCCAGGGTTTCCTGTTGACTACCTCCAACCACCATCTAATCTCAATACATAGTGCCCGCAGTGTCGAGTCACCTAGACTGGTGGCCACATTGAATCACGGTCGATAGCATTCGATCTGCACAAAATAAGGACTAGACAAACATGACATTGATCACCACCCAGTGATCAATCAATTGTGATTACAACGGATAGTGTTCACTTAACACTTAAAAGTAGACAGTTCATTATGGGTTACAATTGAGTGACGAATTAGTGTCGACATCTTAGTCCTACAAAAGGTCACTAGTTCTCTCTTTGTCTTCTTAGCAGAGTCACTGACTTATGTACTTTTAAATCGTATATGAAGCATCAGTTTCCACAGAATTGACAAGTGTTACCTATTACTGAAGTTAGGTTTAAAATGTGTTTTCAATCGTCACCAACGATCAAGTGTCAACATAGAAATCTGACTAACTTGATTTAGGTAATTTAGTCACACAATCTGACATATAATTGTACTCGTATTAAGTAACCTACGAGGTGCAAACATAGCAAGTTTACCAGGCTCACATGTAAGCGTGTCTATTCACCTACATGTTTATATATATATATATAGCTCATGAACCGATCAATGTTAGATTACAATTGAAAACCTTGAAGCACTGCATAATCATTTCATTCTAGTATCGAACTCAACAGAAGTACACATTTTCAAACTTGCAACCAGGAATCGAAACCAAGACCTTCAGTCTCGTACGAACACTTGACCTGTGAACAATTGAGCCAGTATCCAGCAATGTCAATATCTAACTTCAATCAACCCACAGTATTGTGTGACTCTGTTTCATTTAACTGTCTCATACTTGACATAGATTAGTTCTACTTGTTACGGCTTCTCACTAGAATTGAGGATATTTCCTCTCGAAGCTAGTGAGCACATAATAATCATTAATTTTGTTTATTTATTTGAACACATAAATACTAGTACAAAAGGGCACCGAATACATATGCGCCACACAAGTCACTTGATTTGTGTGTGGGCTGTGATACTGCTTGGGTGCCCAAACCGAAGCAGATGGTTCACTTAGGGGGCTAGACCCTGAGCCTTTGGCCTAAAGATCTGATCGACAAGACAGTGTAGCAATGTCAGGAGATACAGTCCCATGGTAGACGGTGACCAATAATTAGTTCATACACCATTTGTTTCCTTAAGATCCTGGATCCCATGTAAACCATTGGTTTGAAATCAGGGTTTTCCAAGTCCCCTACGTGGATCCTCCGTATCCACCGACCCGGTTAATTCTTCGGACATTCTCTTTTCCCCCTCTCAATCTTGTAAACAACATTAATGCCGCGAGAAAACAGTAAGTATGACTTCCCTGGTAGTGGTTGTATACGCATTGCCATGTGAGAGCATTTGGAGAGAGAGAAAGCTAGCTCTTCCCACTCTCCACCGTACTAGGGCATTTGGAGGCTTCCATGTTTTCAATGTTGGTCTAACAATGATCAGTTCATAATGTCAATGAGAACCACAACATTCTCCAAAACCCTTTAGTGATATACATGTATATGTATATAATATTTGTCTTTACATCTAGCTGATCACTTTATGAAATATTGATTGTCTATTGCATAAGCGAAAGATTTAATGGACTTTCAATGGTGGAAATCATGAGTCGATTAAAGCCAAACCACCATCGAAAACCTGGAGGCACCAGACGACCGTTTCGTCTTATTGCGGGACTCCTCAGAAGTGCGCACCTACGATCCTGCATCCCGTGGGATTCGAACTCAGGACCAATCAGTCTCGTGCCAGGCGCTTAAACAACTAGACCACTGAGCCGACCGTCATCCAACGGTGTCAGTGTCTAACTTCAGCCAACCCACGAAGTTGCACTATCGTACATCATTATCTTCAGTGAGTTGATATCTCACAACAGACCTGGTTGAACTACACTGGTTAGTGCTTCTCACTAGAACTCCAGGAGTATCTTTTGAAGTCAATCACTAGTGAGCAGATGAATATTATCAGAAGGGATTTTGTGGAGATTTTAGATATTTCACTGGTTCAGTGCTTCCAAGTTTTCCATGGTAGTCTAGCTTCAATTGAATCATGATTTCAACCAGTGAACTTTAATGAACTGTTGATTTCTAATGTATATCTCATTACCCCCCCCCACACACACATAACAATAAAATGAATCTGTTTTCACCAGTAAGAAAAAATAACATATTTATTTTTGAGTAACCAGACACATCATTCATTTTGTTTCTGTTTTTGTCATCCATTTCCAACCCACCACCCACCCCACCCACCCCACCCAACAACCTAACTATCCCCTTTATTAAATTACACTCATATGCATTGTTTTCAATTAGTTACATTCTCTTCTTATTTGTCATTCATCCTGGAGTTTTGTTTTGTTGCTTTTATTCGAAAAACTAACTCGTTTTACGTAATGATAATAATAATAATAATAAATAGTAGTATTATTCGTTATTCACTTGTATGTTTTGACTAGTTAACTTCAATAATTATGGATCTTGTTATCTTTGTGTTTTTTTTTTTATTATTGTTGTTATTGTCTTTCATGTGTTAGTGTGAATTAAAGTTCATAGCTATTGTTTTCAACAACTTTCACTTAGCCCTTCTTTCATTCAACAAAGATATTCATATACTTTGTTTCACAATTGATTGATCACTGGGTGGTGATCAATCTCATGCTCGTCTAGTCCTTATTAGTGCAGATCGAATGCTATCGTTCATGTTGCAATGTGGCCACCAGTCTAGGTGACTCGACAATTCGGGCACTATATATTGAGATTAGATGGTGGTTGGAAGTAGTCGACAGGAAACCCTGGATCCGGGTTTCGTGCTACTTGGCACTCGTCATCAAGGTGTACCTGTAATCTTGAAGGAACTGAAGCTCCCTGACGGATTCGATCTCGTGTCACCCAGCTTCACAGTCAGAAGCGTTACCACTGAGCTATCCGATCCGTGACTAACCTCCTGTAGGACTGAGATGTAATGACAATTGATTGATCACTGGGTGGTGATCAATGTCATGTTTGTCTAGTCCTTATTTTATGCAGATCGAATGCTATCGACCGTGATTCAATGTGACCACCAGTCTAGGTGACTCGACAATTCGGGCACTATATATTGAGATTTGATGGTGGTTGGAAGTAGTTGACAGGAAACCTTGGACTCGGGTTTCGTGCTACTTGGCACTCGTTAGTCAGGTCTACTTGTGATCTTGAGGGGACTGGTGCTCCCCGATGGATTCGATTTCGTGTCATAGCTATTGTTTTCAACAACTTTCACTTAGCCTTCTTTCATTCAACAAAGACATTCACATACTTTGTTTATTCTACCAGTGTATCTGTGTGTCTGTCTGTGTGTGTGCGTGTATAAGTAATTATATGTGTACGGATGCTATTCCACGTGAAGGAGCCTAGGCCAATCACTAGTATTGTCTATCGAACTCTCTCCTGGGTAATCTTTTCAAGTTGTCTTCAGTTGTAATTCATCTGTGCTTTGTTTATTCTACCAGTGTATTGGTGTGTGTGTGTGTGCGTGTGTGTTTGTATGTGTATATATGTGTGATAATTGTAAATAGGTAGTTCATATTCAACTTACTTAATTACACCTGCCACTGCTCGTGAAATAGCATAGGTCGAACATCAGCACTCTTCATCCAGTCCTCTCTTGAACAATCGCCTCAAATTGTTATTCTTTTTTCATGTTTGGTTCCAATTCTCAAATGAATATCTTCCTCGATCTTCCATTTTTCTGTTTCCTTTCAGGATTCCAAGTTAACGCTTATCTCGTGATGTAATTTAATGATTTCCATAACGTTTATCTTATCCATTTCCAACATATTTTCCTAATTTCGTCTTCAACTATTTTTTTATTTTATTTAAATCCATAAACATTGGTACAAGGAGGCACCAAATACATATGCACCATATAAATCATTCGATTTGTGTGAGGACTGGGATACTGCTCGTGTGCCCAGACCGAAGCAGGTGGTTTTCTTAGGGGGCCACATCCAGAGCCTTAGACCCAAAGTTCTGATCCACAAGGCAGTAGAGCATCGTAAGGAGATGCAGTCCCATGGAAGCTGGTAACCAACGATTGGTTCATACGCCATATGTTCCTTCAGGATACTGCAGCCCATGTGCACCAGTAGTTTGGGATCTGGTTAAAGCGTCGGACATTCGCTTTCCATCCTCTCATTTTCGTGAACAACACCCCTGGTGAGAGAAGTCAGTGAGTAGGACTTCCCTGGTAGACGCTATATACGCGTTGTCATGTGAGAGCATTTGGAGAAGGAGAGCGGACTCTCCCTACTCTCGGCCATACCAGGGCATTTGAGGGCCAACTAGAAGTTGGTTTGTTCTCTAGATCCAATTATTTTTTTTAGTAAAAAAGGGGCACTAACTACCTATTTACACACACACATACACAAACATAAAACATTTTTAAAAAAAGAAAGAAAACTTATCATTTCATCTATAATTTCAACAGTTGAATTCATAAGTCAATTGAATCTAGACCAACACCATTGAAAACTTAGAAGCATTGAACTGCTGTTTCGTTCTATTTGTGAGACTCCTCAGTGACAAATGCATATCTATGCATCATTTATAATTATTTTTCAAATATTTCACCAACACCACCACCCCCCTCTTTCCAACTGAATAAAAAGAGGGGAATAATATGAATAATAAAACACAGTTTCGTTTTTGAAAAACAACAATAATAATACTACTATTACAAAAAAATAATGTTAGTAATATATAATTAAAAAGAATAACGTCACTAATTCCATGGAAAGAATCAATCTATAAGCCAAATTAAACCATGTGACTGAAATTTATTTTAATTAGTTTCATTTAAATTATTGTTTTGCACTTCTTTTTTTGTTTTCATTTCTTCTCTCGCCCTTTCATCCATTCATCCATCCGTTCGCCCCCCATGCCTTCATCTTCTCCTCGTTGTCACTGTTATTGTCGTGGTTGCTGTCGTTGTTGTTGTTGTTGTTGTTGTGGTTGTTGTTGTTAATTTCATTGTCTTCAATCGTTATCGTCTTATTTTTTCTTCTTCTTTGTTTATCAGATATTATAGTTGACAGACTATACTGTATGATCTTGTCTAGAATGTTTACATTTATACAAAAAAAATTTGAGAGGTAGGTAGAGAACGAAGGAAAGAGAGAGAGGGAGAGAGAGAGAGGGAGAAAGAGGGGGGGAGGGATATAAAGAAACAAGTGAAATGTACTTTCTTTACTTCGTTTTCATTTCTTTTCTTTAAAAAAAGGAATGAAGTAAATTTCTTTGTTGCCATGTTCAATTATCATTTATCTTGTTAGAAATAGATTTGAATCTTGATAGAATTATAAATAATTAATTGTTCATATATGATCTAATATAATAAAAAAAGCATCATTCAATGTATAAACAATGATGATAATAATAGATAACTTTTTAAAGGTTACCAATGACGTCATATAAAAGTAGAATTGACTAAAGAATAACTAGGGGAATCGGGTAATCATAGACAAAGATTTCATATCCATGACGAATTATGTAACAGTTATTATTAGTAGTAGTGGTTACCACGAAGGGAAAATTTATTTCAGCATCACCCACTTTTACGACACTGTTAGACACCCACAACACTTCTAACATGTACCCTCCTATGGTGTGGACAGCTAATGTATATGGCTTGAGTCTCTTACATAGCTCTTTGCCTATTAAAGATACTACTGCCCCTCTATCTATTAGTACAACAACTCCCAGATTCCTAGGGTAGAAAGAACACATGTTATAACGTCTAAAATATCTGCGTCTTCGTCTTTTTGAGCAGTTTATCTTCCAATGTCCTGTCCCTCCACAAGCGTAACATTTATCATTCCTTCTATGATACAATCGTATTGCTGCAATCTCACGCTCCAGCTCTTCAATCTTCTTCTCTACAATATTTATCTCCTGCTTTCCGCACCCGACCGGAGCTACTGTTCGTGTCATCAGCTGTCGAGTCACCTTCGCCAGTACACTAATATCCATAGGTTGCGCTGAGTTTACTAGTTTTAGCTGTTGGGATACGGTGACAGGCACACTCTCGATAAACTTTGACTCCAATAACTGTGCTTCCGACTCTTCATCCAGATCCGGCAGCGCACGGCGCAACAACCTGGTTAGCTCCACAGCCAGCACCAGTGAGTCACTATCGACCGACAAACTCGCCAGCCGGGACTTCTACAGTGCCTCCTCCCTGTCCACTGGGCTGTCGAACTCCGCCACCAACCACTCCGTGACTGTCTCCCATGTCGTCTTTCCGCCAGCACCGTTCAAGCTGTCATATATAGCCTTTGCCCTGCCTCTCAGTAGCGTCCCTAGCACCACCATCTTCGCCTTCGGCTCTTTCACTCTCATCAGCCCCGCCACGGCCTCAAACTCCTTCATGAGGCCAACCACCACAACTCAGGTGGATGCTTTTGATGGAGTCTTGTTCTCTGAGATGGATGGTTTCGTCGTGTAGTGTGTGTTCTTCTATATCTGTTAGTGGTTGTTTTGACAGGTTGACCACGCAGTTGTTTTGTGTTTTCTTCTGTAGTGTGGCGTCGCGTCGCGGTTGACTATGATCACCACTACAGGAAGACTACGTGCCAGTTAACCGATAAGATCCCCCGTAGGCCAAATATCAGGAGGCAGTTGATGGCTGTACGGAAGATGTATTCGTTGGCGATCTCGTGGTTTCGAAAGAATACCGAGTTCGTGCCAGTTTACAAGTGTGGTTACTGAGCATAACCGAATCCGTGCAAGGTCACAATCAACGGATGGAAGAATGTCTTTAGTAGAGTTAAACAAACAAGTACAGTAAAACAATCAATGTTACAATTGATTATAATAATAATAGTTGTTTCCATTAAACCAATCGCGTTCTCTTAATAAAAGTAGGTCACTACACTTCTATGGGTGGTTTTGAGATCTTGATTAGTTTCTTCTTTAGGTTATTTCTTCTTTGTTCTCTGTACCGTTTGCATGATATTTTGATGGTTGTTGTCAAGACTAAACCATCCAACTAAAAGAACAAAACTCCATCAAAATAATCAAATTAGATTGATCATAGTTTCCAACTTGAAAATCGATCATTTATTGCCGTAACTATTGTAGCTAACTGGTAATGTAGTTTGTGCTACTGATGTCGACAAATATAAGTAATATGCATCATCAATCAAAAAATGAAATGCCTCGAGGCGGAAGGTTAAGAAAATCAAAGAAAGGAGGATGAGAACAGTGAATAATTGTTGTGAAAATGAAGGAACAATAAAATCTGAGATGATTGACTGACATCTTGCAAATGAAGTGTTTACTGTATAGTTCTCAGATGTATTTACTAAGTGATTCTGTAAGTTTGTATTCACATATATTCGGTTGTCCTCATTTAGGTTCTCGTTCATTACAGCAACTTATCTGATTGAATCATTGAGTAATATGGGTTTATAGTCCTACAACAAGTATCGGTTTATTCATTTATGCCTTAGTTGCAATCGAATAAATGCTTTTAAAATCCCTCCAGTATCATGATTGACAGTGTTGCTATTTCTTGTTGAACTACCCCTCTTTTTTGAATATACTAACATTGATTCAGTACGCAAAATACTTCGGATCCGTTGACCATACACTATTAGCAACAAGGTACTGTGGGAGAGAAAGAACCAGATCCCAGCGGAGGAAGAAATCAGGAAGAAGCGCTGGAAGTGGATAGAACACACATTGAGGAAAGCACCCAACTGCGTCACAAGACAAGCTTTCATATGGAATCCTGAAGACCAATGCGGGTTAAGAGGAAGACCAAAGAACACATTACGCCGGGAAACGGTGATAGACATGAGAAAAATGAACAAGAATTGGATAGAATTAGAAAGGAAGGCCCAGGACAGAGTGGATTGGAGAATGCTGTTCGGTGGCATATGCTCCATTAGGAGTAACAGGCGTAAGGAAGTAACATTGATCCAGAAATTGTGTAGTCTATTTCGATACTTATCAGCCTTCTTTCACTACATTTCCATTATTTGACTTTGGTTAAGATTTGGTTTTAATATTCCATTTTATTATTGTATTAACACAATCTGTTGATAATAAGGTCTTGTTTTACTGAATTCAATGTTGAGATTTGGGGTGATTATTTGTTGTTACTCTTTGCATGTTTTGCTGAAAACATTTTTGTTAATACTTGACTTGATTCCTTCATAACACAATTTTCGAACCTAAGACCTATCGGTCTCGCGCGCTAACGCTTAACTTCTAGACCACTTAGTCGGCATCTATTGGTGTTAATGCCTATTTATTTAAATTTTAGCGGTTACTGTGATAATGGACGTCAGCTATCGTTACTATATGTGGGAAGACTACAATTTCTAGATGAATCAATGAAATTAGAAATAGATAGTCCGGGATTTTGGCTCAATGTTCATCCGTTCATACAATGGAGTCCAAACTGTGTCGGGTGTGAGACAGTTGTCCACCTCAGACAATCAATGAATGGTTGCATTAGACCATGGGTAGATTGAAGTTAAACATTAACACCGTTGTATACCGGCTCAGTCGTCTAGAGATTAGGTGTTCGAGTGCGAAACTCGAAATCCTGGGTTCGAGTCCCTCTAGTGCGGGATTGTGAGTGGGCACTTCTAAGGAGTCCCATACCAGAATGGAATGGGCATCCAGTGTTTTCAGATTTTCAATGTTCGTCATATAGTTAAATAGCATCTAAACATTACAGTTGATGTCATTTAATGACGAAAGCCAATAACTCTAATTCTTAACCCTTACTTATAACTCTTAATGTTAATCTTAATTCGTTGGACTAATTTATAACCTACTATTGATTCTAGCAAGTAGGTGACTTGTCTCTATGTCATTTTAGCATTAGTCGACGATCGTTCATTAATTATGGTTTATAAACAATGTTTTATTACAACTAATGAACATGAAAATTGAACGAAATAATGAACAAATTTTATTATTCACTTGGTGTTGTTGTTAATTATATCTCCCGATTGGTATTTAGGGATACAATTGATCAGTCTTTTTGATTGAGATCATGAACCGATTGATGTTAGACCATCATTGAATACCTGGAAGCACTGGATGGACGTTTCGTCCTATTGTAGGACTCCTCATCAGTGCGCATCCACCGTCCCGATCGCGGGATTCGGACCCAGGGCCTTCGGTCTCGTGCGTGAACGCTGAACCTACAGGACCAATGAGCCGGCATCCAATGGTGATAGTGTCTAACATCAACCAATCCACGAAATTGCGCGACCAACTCCCATTGTACTGACGTAGATACCTGTCTCTACCCGACATGGATTAGAGTCTTTTGTTGACATATATGCATCCTGTGCGGGTTGCCTCGATATCGTTTTAAGTTAAGCTGTTTAAGCAAAGATGAATAGTGGTTAGAAGTGGAATCAAGTTTGACGCATGTTTCGTCCTATTTGGGACTCTTCAGATGAATGTCCCTACACTCCACAGTTGATATTCACTTTGGAACTCGAACCCAGTACAGTACCATTCACTTCAAACGCGATTGCGTTATCCACTTAGCTACTGAGTCGTGATAGCCACTTGCTTGTGCAATGAAGTGAAATGTAAATCCATTTTGCATTGTTTGCTTGAATCTTCCTATGGATGCTTAGGACTGAAGTGAATTAAGTACTTGATATGCTCAACCTTGTCATTTCTACATTATGCTGATAAAAAGTAGTTTTTCCCCATTATTTTAGAGAATTCGAGTCATATATAAAGTTATTTCGTCAACTGGTTATAAGTGATATTTCAATTCTGTACAATATAATTTTGATGAAGTTTTGTCCTCTGAGTAAGATGTTTTATTCATGGAGCTTTCAACGTTCTTCTGAATGACATCATCAGCACAAACTTCAGGTGGAAGTAAATGGTTCGAATTTCTCCACATGTAATTCATAGTTTGTCTTGTAGATCTCGATGTTGATTGGTTCTTGTTAACCTTAAACCTATCATTATTTACTTCCTATGTATCATGTTCTCGTTTCTGATCGCCTTGTCCCTGTAGTTTACTCATACAGGGAATTAGATAATTTCACAGGTTGAAATCATGAGTCAGTTGAAGCTAGACCACCATTGAAAACCTGGAAGCACTGGACGGCCGTTTCGTCCTGGTATGGGACTCCCCAGCAGTGCGCATCCACGATCCCTCACCACGCGGGGCTCGAACCCAGAACCTACTGGCTTCGCGCGCGAGCACTTAACCAGTAGACCACTGAGCCGGCATCCAACTGACTCATGATTTCAACCTGTGAAATTTCTAAAACTCTCCACAAAACCCATTCTGGGAATTAGATAAATAAGAAAGTTTATGTGATAATGAGTAGATGTAGGTATTGGAGAGGTTAATAATTCCTCTGAATGAATGATTCAAAAAAGTGTTTAACATTTAATATTCATGTAGTTAGTTTTTAATAATCTTACCTAACTAAAGACTTACATGCGAGACTATAATTTATCGACGGACCAATTAGGTATGAGATAATAGGTTACGGATTTTGGCCCGAAATTCACTGATCGATTTGGATAAATAGAATTTTGGCATTATAACTGATATCAGTTCGTGATGAAAACCTTAAATATACTTCCTAAATTTAACTGTCAACTGTGAATCACAATTCGAAGTCCTCACATATATTTATAACCTTCATTGGGTCCTGGTTATTCGGTGGTTGCCCTCAAGGTCACTTTAGCATCGCTCAAAGGTCGTCTATAAATTATAGTCTCACCAACTTAGAAATTGGCATTCACTTCATTACTTGTTAGGGTTTATTCATATAACTTACTTACGCCTGTTACTCCTCGTGAAGGAACATAGGCCGCTCACCAGCATTCTCCATCCAACCCTGTCCCAAGCAATCCTTTCTAGCTCCTTCCAGTTGTAATTCATCCTTTTCATATCTGATTCTATTTCCCCGACGAAATGTGTTCTTTGGTCTTCCACTTTTCCGCTTCCCTTCACGATTCTAAGTTACGGCTTGCCTCGTGATGCAGTTTGACGATTTGCGTAATGTATGTCCTATCCATTTCCATCGTCTTTTCCTAATTTCCTCTTCAGCTGGAGGTTGGTTTGTTCTCTCCCACAGGATGGTGTTGCTGATGGTATCAGGTTAATGGATGTTGAGTAACTTACGTAGACAACTATTTATAAATACTTGTACCTTCTTGATGATGGTTGTAGTAGTTCTCGAAGTTTGAGATCCGTACACTAGGACTGTTTTGACGTTCGTATTGATGATTCTCACTTTGATATTAGCTTGCAGACAGTTGTTTTGAATTCCATGTGTTCTTCAATTGTAGGAATGAGACCCTTGCTTTGCCAATCCTTGCCTTTACGTCTGCATCTGAACCTCCTTGTTCATCGACGATGCTTCCTAGGTATGTGAAGGATTCTACATCTTCCAGAGTTTCGCTATCAAGAGTGATTGGATGTCTGTTCTGCGCTTTGAATTTGGGGACCTTGGTTTTCCCTTTGTGTATACTGAGGCCTACTGATGCATATAAGGCAATTCTTTTATATGTTCAATAACCAGTCTAAGAGATCCATCTAAATAATGACTAAATAACTTACATCTTGTTTTTAGGTTTCATGAGTTATTAATAATCTACTGTTTTGACTAATGCTTAATTTGCTTTATTGAAGAAGAACTCAACTTGATGAAGAGTGAGTATATCACAATGCAGTTTTCTTTAGCCGGGTCTTCATTTCACACCAGTTCGTTGATTAATGACCTCTTACATACGTAGTGAGCTCTTCTTTTAGCCAAACATAGTTGGTGAAGCTGGTAGGCCCTTCTTAATGCGTAGAAACATGCCTAGTATGCGATAGTGCCTTCACTTGGGACTGTTACGCCGTACTCTTGGAAGTCAACTTTTGCATAATAGAATAAGGATGCAATACCATCAGGTCATAATGGCATGAATTGTGAGGTGAGAGCTGTGTGGGGGTCTTATTATTTAAAAGTTCAGTTGTGTGTTCCGACATAATAAGAGTAAAATATATAAATATGCGAAAAAAGGCTGAAAACACAATAATCATATAAAATGACCTCATATCTAATGTATCCGATTAATTCATCATTCTATACTCATTTTTTTATCAGAAGGGGTTTTGTGGAGATTTTAGAAATTTCACTGATTGAAATCATGAGTCAATTGAAGCTAGGTAACCATGGAAAACCTGGAAGCACTGGAAGGCCGTTTCGTACTGGTATGGGACCCCTCAGCAGTGCGCATCCATGATCCTGCATCCCATGAGATTCGAACCCAGAACCTATCAGTCTCGCACGTGAGCGCTTAACCACTAGACCGCTGAGCCGACCAGCATCCAACGGTGTTAATGTCTAACTTCAACCAATCCATGAAGTTGCACCACCGTACACCATTGTCTTCAGTGAGTTGTTATCTCACAACAGACCTTGTTGAACTCCATTGGTCAGTGCTTCTCACTAGAACTCCAGGAGGATCTCTTGAAACCCACCACTAGTGAGCATATTCTGATTCATATCAGAAGGGTTCTGTGGATATTGTAGTAATTTCAGCAGTTGAAACTATGAGTCAATTGAAGCTTACGTCTTCATAATGAATGTCGCGAGAGGCGGGATCGTGGATGTACATTGCTGAGGAGTCCCATACTAAGACGAAACGTCTGTCCAATGCTTCGAGGTTTTCCATACTGATCTAGCTTCAATTGACTCATTTTTTTTGTTTATATATTAAAGTCATTTTCAATGTTTATTCAAAACACATTAATACGTTTAATTATGTCAACTATATGATGTATATTTCATGGGTTACATTGTGTGTGTGTATGTGTGTGTGTGTGTAAGTATGAACTATACCATATGAACTTGTTTAAAATTTTATTCCCCAGAGTAAATTTATTGATATGTTGATAACTATTTCAAAGAATTCGTCTGAATATTCGAAGTTCATTTTTTGTCGGGGGGGGGGGTAGGGGCCAGGGGTTTGGTTTATTTTGATGATATCTTGTTAACAGACAGATACATTACAAATGTTCACTGATTTTATTTTCTTTTCAAAAATGTATAAGCATAACTAATCTCTTTATCTCTCTCTTTCCTTCTCTTGGCGTTCTTGGCTCCCTCGTTATCTTTCTCTCTCTCTCTATCCCTCTCTCAATTAGATTAGATTGATTTTGGGGACTATTGAATTTGACAGATGGTTAGTTGATGTGTTAGATATGTAATTAACAAAATGAGTCTAAAAAGAAATGAATTTAGTATTTCTCTTGAGATGTCTAATTTCTTATTCTTTAGAAACATATTTAGATAGGTGTGTAGATGGTTTAAGTTGAATGATTTTGATCATTAAAAAAACCAAACCCTTATGAATTCGGTAGTTATTTTAATTGGATTAATTGATGTTAGACATCAACACTGTTGGATAGGTGTTTCAGTAGTTTAAAGATTAAACATTTGCGTGCACGAGATAGGTAGGTCTTGAATTCGAATCTAGTGAGGCAGGATCATGGATGCGTACTGCTGGGGGGAGTCCCACAATAGGACGAAACGGTCATCAAGTGGTTCTAGGTTTTCTATGGTGGTTTAGCTACAATTGACTTGTGAATTCAAGTATAAAACTACTGACCAACACCACTGAGTAGTATCTTAACAAGGGTATGTGTTTTTTTTAATTGTTGGTATTCAAGATTACCATTGATCAGTCTCTTTAGTCATATTGATATCCTGAGCGAATTATATCGGTATGGTATTTTGCTAAATGTTTAAGTGTGTTTAGTGTTTGTGGTTTATAATGAAATATGTTTTGTTCGTTTTGAGATTGATTGACTGAATATATCTGGATCATGAAGACATCAACATCTGAAAGAAAGCACGGGATACAGTGGACACCTAGGATGCAGTTTGACGAGCTAGACTTCGCAGATGATTTGGCTCTTCTATCCAAAACGCAACGACAAATGTAGCAGAAGACGACCAGTGTAGCAGCAGCCTCAGCAGCAGTAGGTCTCAATATACACAAAGGGAAAAGCAAGATTCTCCAATACAACACAGCATGAACCAATCGAATTATACTTGACGGAGAAGATTTGGAAGATGCAAAAACCTTTACATATTGAGGCAGCATGATTGATGGACAGGGTGGATCTGATGCATATGTGAAAGCGCGGATCGGTAAAGCAAGAGCAGCATATTTACAACTGAGGGACATCTGGAACTCAAAACAACTGTCAACCAACACCAAGGTCAGAATTTTCAATACAAATGTCAAGACAGTTCTACTGTATGAGGCAGAAACCTGGAGAACTACGAAAGCCATCATCCAGAAAATACAGGTGTTTATTAACAGTTGTCTACGCAAAATACTTCGGATCCATTGGTCAGATACTATTAGCAACAACGTACTGTGGGAGAGTACAAACCAGATCCCAGTGGAGGAAGAAATCAGGAAGAAGCGATGGAAGTGGATAGGACACACATTGAGGAAAGCACCCAACTGCGTCACAAGACAAGCCCTCACATGGAATCCTGAAGACCAATGCGGGTGAAGAGGAAGACCAAAGACCACATTACGCTGGGAAATGGAGATAGACATGAGAGAAATGAAGGAGAATTGGATGGAAGTAGAAAAGAAGGCGGAGGACAGAGTGGATTGGAGAATGCTGGCAGGTGGCCTATGCTCCATTAGGAGTAACAGGCGTAATTAAGTAGTAAGTAAGTAAGACTGGATATATCTGGATTATGGTGTTCATATTGACCCTGAGACTTGATCCCATTACCTTCCACCTGAGCATCTAGTATGTTATTCACTTAGTTGATGAATTTGGAAAATCATTAATTTCAGCAATAGATGAGAATGGATTAGTAAGGATTTGTGATTAATCGATCTCTAATCTCATAAGGACATTCTGAGTGGAACATGTTACATTTTTGACGGAAAATGTTATAGATTCAAGATTCGGTGTAAACATCAACACTGTGATTAAGGTACATCCAGCTGATGAATCCAGAATAGAATGGGTTACATGTCTTATTTTTAACTGTGAGTCACATACAATGTAACAGAATTAGTAGTATAGTTTTTCAAATAAGATTAGCAGTTATTTGATAATGACTTGTTACGTAAAGAAAATTAATGCAATGAGTAGAATTCTGAACGATATGACTGAAATCATAGGACGAACTAATGTAAACAACCATTGGAAACTGGGAGAATTGGACGATTGTTTCGTTCTAGTATGGGATCTCTCAGAAATGCTCATCCACGATCCAGCATACGGGACTCGATCCATGAACTCTGGATTTCGGAAGTGACGAAATGTCCGCAGTTCCTTGACCAGTAGAACTAATTTGTGGTGGATGTGGGCCAGTGGCGTACTGAACACAATAAATCAGGGTCACATAATATCGTGGATCGATCGAAGTCAGACATTGACACTGTTGAATATTGGCTCAATTGTCCACAGGTTAAGTGTTCGCGCGAGATCAAAAGTCCTGTGATTGATTTCTGATTACAAGATCGTGGAAGTGTACTTCTGTTCAGTCCGATACTAGAATGAAATGGCTATACGGTGCTTCCAGATTTTCAATGATGGTCTAACATTGATTCATGATTTCAATGAAATATAAGATAAAAACTTGTCTTTCAACATAATAATCAAGAATCGTACAAGAAGGTTACAAAGTAATCACGTATACTAAAAATGAGTCTTGCTTCCATAGACTGTCTTGATTAATTTTAGCTCGTTTTAAATACCTTATCCACGTTACCAACAGAATGAAACTATTAACAGACGTTGTCTGTATCTAATTAGTTTAAAGGCTTTAAAAATAAAACCAGGAAGTGTTGAACAGACATTTCATCTTGGTGTGAAATTTACCAACAACAGTGTATAACAAAAACCCCACCTGGAGCCCCTGAGGCTACTGTCGGTCTCGAGCCCGGATAAAGGAGGAGGGTTGGGCAAAGGGTTGGCGAGCCCATCCCGTAGGAAAATAACTCTCTAAAAAGACGCTAACCAGTGAACATCAGTGATATGGTTTCCAATTTTTGCCACATTAAGGTCGATCAATAAAATAAAATATAAAATTCAAAAATCTCCAAAGATCCTCTACTTCTTTTTTTCGTTTATCGCCATTAGATTTCAAATCGGGAGTCTGAAGACATTTTTATACTTGTTCTACAAATTTACTATGAGGACAGTCCACGGGTGAACTCGAGGAAGCTCTAAGAAGCTCAGAAAGAGCTGAAGATATTCCCTCCAATCAGCCTTTGCAAGAATATTCCAGAATCCCTACCGTGTAGATTACCTATTGGACAAATGGTATTAACCCCTTTTGTGCGGATTGAATAATGATGATTTTGCTTTTACTAAAAACTATAAATCCTTAACAGTTTTGTATCATAATTGACATTGTTTTTGGAATAACATTCTTTTCACTTGTCTTCTGTCGTCTCAATTACGACTTGAGAGTGTTCTAGCGTTCGATTGCTCAAGTCATACGTGGTATATTAAGAATCTAAGCTCTAGATATAACATTGACAATGAATGAAGTTGGTTCTATTTGTTCAATATTGAGGCTTTCACGTAAGAACCCAAACAGTACAGCTCAATCCCGCTTCACAGGAGAACCAGATATCAAATAGGCTTTAACGCTACAATTTGAATAGTATAGCTCAATCTTGTAGCGCAACCACACAGGTACCCAGTATCCTAGTGGACCATAATGCAACTATTGCCTGAAGATAATTATTTCATAATAGAACATCCTGTTCCGTTCATTCCCCGCCTTGCTCTTTCGCTCTCTCTCTCCCTCTCCCTGTGTTTCTATCTCTCTCATTCTTTAAAACAAAACAGTTACCATGTGAAATGATTACAAATTATAATAATTATTTTTTCTTCTTTTTTCTTCTTTATTTTCATCTTGTTGAAGAGACATCTTTTTTTTGTTCTTTCAAAGGTATAAAAACAAACAAACAATTAACTGAATGTTGTTTGAAGTAAAGAAAAAGGAAACACCATTGAAGTTGTCTGTAGATAATAAGTGTACATGTGTATACTAGTCACTTGCTCTTATTCTCTCCCTCTCTCCCTCTCTCTCTTCAACTCTGTTGATGTGTACGCGTGAGCATGTTTTCCTTCACACGTTTTTTCCTGTTTCTCTTAAATACTGTCGAATATCACATGATTGATGGGTTACGTAAGAGAAATTATTGAATCCCATGATGCTTGTTTCTCATTACCCCTTCCCTCATCTAACATCAAATATAAAGTACATAGTCTAACACAGAAATGAGAAAACATTATGAAGTAAGATTATAATTAATGGACGAACTTATCATATATAAGAGAATAGGTCTTGGATTTTTGACGCAATACAGTTTGGGCATTATAACTGATGTTAGTTCGTGATGAAAACGCAAAATCTAATTTCTAACCTTAACCATCAATTGTAAATCATAATTGTAATTCCTTAAACAGGTTTATAACCTTCATTTGGTCCTAGTTATTAGGTGGACACTTTCAAGGTCAGTCTAACGTCACTCAAAGGTCGTCCATAAATTATAGTCTCATTCACCATGATTAAAGAGTTATTTAAACCTAAGTTTACATTAGATCGACTGCATACAAAAGACCCCAAAATGATTTTAATGTAGATAGTATTTTAGTGGTTAAGATTATGAGTCAGTTGAAGCTAGATCACCATGGAAAACCTGGAAACACTGGACGGTCGTTTCGTCCTATTGTGTGACTTCTCAACAGTGCACATCCACGACCTCTCTCCCTGAGAGATTCGAACCCAGGACCTACTGGTTTCACGCGCGAGCACTTAACCACTAGACCACTAAGCTGGCCGGCATCCAACGATGTTACTGTTTAACTCCAACTAATCCACGAAATTGAGCGACACAATCACCATTGTCTTCAGTGAGTTGACATCTCACAACAGACCTGGTTGAACTCCACTGGTCACTACTTCTTACAAGAACTCCAGGATATACCTCGTGTTGTTTTTATATTCGAATTTATGGCATGATGTAAGCTAGACTACCATTGAAAATCTGAAAGTACTAGATGGGACTCCTTAGTAGCGTGCATCCATGATCCCCTAACAAGGGACTCAAACTCATTAACTTCAATCTCCCATGTGATCGCTTAACTTCTAGACCACTTACATATTTACTAAGATATGAACAATATACATTTGGTAACTACTTATTGACAAATTAATTTAATGGTGAATACACCAGATAAAGAGGTATATCCTGGAATTCTAGTGAGAAACAGTGACCAGAGGAGTTCAACCAGGTCTGTAATGAGATAATAATTCACTGATGACAATGGTGAATGTATCGCTCAATTTCGTGGATTAGTTGAAGTTAGACATTAACACCGTTTAATGCCGGCCAGCTCAGTGGTCTAGTTGGTTAAGCGCCTGGCGCGAAACTGATCAATCTTGTGTTAGAATCCCGCGAGGTGGGTCGTGGATACGCACTGGTGAAGAGTCCCATACTAGGACGAAACTGCCACCCAGTGCTCCCAGGTTTTCCATGGTGATCTAACTTCAACTGACTCATGATCTCAACTGTTGAAATGACTACACTCTCCACAAAAACCCTTCTGATACTTATCAATCAAATATCAAAACAAAATTCAAAGAAGAGAATATCAAGTTTTGTGGGTGGGGGGGAGCCCGAATGAAGGTAACTTCTGTCACACATAAAAAAGGGAACTATTATTAGACAAGAAAAAAAATAATAACCCGACAAGTTCAGTAATCAAAAAAATACCAGTTCCATTAACTAATTTGAACAGTTTGGCATTTGATGTGTGTGTTTGTGTGTGTGTAGGATAGAACATTAGGTACTTCTATGAAAAAAACCCTGATTAGTCTCTCTTTTTTATTGTCGAAGAAAACATACATCTTGATAAGAATTACAACAATGAAATCAATGGTAATTATCAATTACTGATTCGGATTAGCGTTTTGTTGGGGGTTTTTTTGTACAGCAAGATTGTTTTCTACAGGATAAGATTGTTAACCCTACACCCAACCTTTCTCCTTTACACGAACTTGGAACCGTTAGAATTCAATGTAGAAGAACTACAGACGAAGTTGATGATTATCAATCGTAAATTAAATTATTGTCTATATGAACAGAGTGTGTGTTTGTGTGTATAGGGGGTAGGGTGGGGAGGAAACGGGAAGGGAAGGGAAAGGAAAGGAGGTGACCAGGGAAGATAGGTACTACGTGTCATATATAGTTTTATGAATAGACCACCTGGTCAATTTCAATAATTGTCAAACTGTTTTAATTACTAATTGTCTAGATGAATAAAATTCATGTTATACAGATGGTTTAAAGTTGGATTCGATCATGTTCGTGAAGTCCTCTGTGTGTGTGTGTGTGTGTATGTATCTATGTGTGGATACCTATTCGATGATTTGCAAATCATTGAACCAAATATTATAAACTAATTATTTTGCCGAAGGCTGTCAAATAGAAAGTTGTGTTCATTAAAAAAAAAAGAGAGAGAAGAGTATAGATAAGTAATAACAAGAACAACAAGATAGAAAAAAGAAATACATTTTAATCCTTAACAATGAAGAAGATATTCGATCAAGAAATGTGATTACATTTTAAGGGTTTATGTGTCTATCCACATATAAGTATCTATGTGTATGTATGTGTGATAGGTAAGTAAGTAGGTAAGTAAGTAGGTAAGTAAGTAGGTAAGTAAGTAGGTAAGTAAGTAGGTAAGTGAATAAACAAGGAAGTTAAGCTAGAAAAAAATAAATGAGATAATTCAATTAAAACAAAAGAGAACAAATGATCTATTCAATACAAGTTGGAATTGTCTTCATTATTACATTACCTCTTCATCAGCATATTTGTGTGCGTCTGCGGGGGGAGGGGAAGGGTTAGTGTGGAAGAAATACAAGAACTACAGATCATATAATTGCTTTTTCGGGGGGATTTGAAGGGGGTGTGGGTGATTACAATCGATATGAAAAATTATGTAATATGATGATGATGATGATGAAGAAGAAGAAGAAGAAGAAATAGGGGTAGTACAGTTAACTTATGTCTATATAATTTATGTAATAATCTATTGTTCATCTGTTACATAATTATTTCAGATAAAAGAAATATCTAATTTTAATTGAATTAACTATAAGAATTAGATCAGTTCTATTTTGAAAGGATGAAAAGAAAATGTAGTTTGGTGTCATATTACATGATAGTTCTAATGTGAATGTCAGTGACTGAAATCGATATGAGGATCATTAAGTCTTTGTATATGACTAGAAGGATTTCATTAATATTGGTATTGTAAACGTGTATATTCAGTATGGGGGTTGTGAAAGAGTATTAAGTTGTTTGATTGAGATTATGAATCGATTGAAAACCTTAAAACATTGAAATACAGTTTCGTACTATTTTCGAACTGCTCAGTGACAGTGCGCGTCCACGATCTCTCCAACTGCGAGATTCGAATCCAGGGTTTTCAGTGTCATGCGCGACCGCTTAACCTCTAAACCACTGAGTCGGCCGGCATCCAACGATGTTAATGTCCAACTTCAACTAATTCATGAAATTGAGCGACACATTCATCATTGTCATCAGTGAGTTATTATCTCACAACAGACTTCGTTGAACTCCATTGGTCACTACTTCTCATTAGAACTTCAGGAAATACCTTTTGAAGTCAGTCACTAGTGAGTATATGTTAAATATATTGAACAAAGCCATTGATCATAATAATCATAAGCTTATTTATATACAGAAAGTAATAACACTTGATAAATCTTCATTAAAACAATTTCATTCAGATTCTTTATTATTTTCATCTCTATAAAATTGTGATCCCAATCATAGCTGATTCTTCATGTTAACAATTGATCGCCTGTAGCTCTCCTAGAATTACTGCCAATAACAGACACGGATAAAGGAGGAGGGCTGGGCATAGTGTTAACGACCCCCTCGCGTAGAAAACTAACTCCCTAAATATATATATATTACTTACTTACTTACTTTCGCCTGTTACTCCTAATGGAGCATAGGTCGCCGACCAGCATTCTCCGATCCACTCTGTCCTCCGCCTTCTTTTCTAGTTCCATCCAATTCTCCTTCATTTCTCTCATGTCTATCTCCATTTCCCAGCGTAATGTGTTCTTTGGTCTTCCTCTTCTCCTTTGGCCTTGATGATTCCATGTGAGGGCTTGTCTTGTGACGCAGCTGGGTGATTTTCTCAGTGTATGTCCTATTCACTTCCAGCGCTTCTTCCTGATTTCTTCCTCCGCTGGGATCTGGTTTGTTTTTTTCCCATAGTTGGTTGTTGCTAATAGTGTCCGGTCAACGGATCCGAAGTATTTTGCGTAGACAACTGTTAATAAACACCTGTATTTTCTGGATGATGGGTTTCGTAGTTCTCCAGGTTTCTGCCTCATACAGTAGAACTGTCTTGACATTTGTATTGAAAATCCTGACCGTGGTGTTGGTTGACAGTTGCTTTGAGTTCCAGATGTCCCTCAGTTGTAAATATGTTGCTCTTGCTTTACCGATCCGCGCCTTCACATCTGCATCAGATCCACCCTGTTCATCAATGATTTGAATCTTTTCATTGATGTATAAGACTACAATTGATCAGTCTCTTACTATTGGCATATGTGTATCTTGTGTCGGATTGTTTCGATATTGTCTTAAATCACAATCATTATAAGCAATGATTGATGGTGTTAAGGAGTAGAATCCATGACACGCGTTTCATATAATTTTGAACTCGTCAGCTGGATGTATCTACATCACACAGTTGATGTTCACTCTACGACTCGGACTCAGTACAATATTGCTCGTTTCAAACGCCATCATGCTATTCATTGATTATTGATAGCCGCTAGCTTGTGCAATGGAGTGAAGTTTTAATTCATTTTTTGTATTGTTTATTTCAGTCCTCTCATTAATGTTTAGAACTATAATTGATTAACTAAGTGGATTACGTGATGGTGTTTAAAGTGAACGTTACTGTACTGAGTTCGAGTCCTGGAATGATCATCAACTCTGAGATGCAGATATATATATCCAGTTGACGAGTCCCAAATTAGATAAAAACGCGCCTCAAACTGAATTCCACTACTAGTCACTATCCATCTTTGCTTAGAATGCTTGTGACTTAAGGCGATATCTAGGCAATACGCACAGTATGCACATAGGCAAATAATACACTGATCAATTTCAGTACTAAACATCAATGGGAAGATTCAAGTGAACAATGCCAAGTGAATTTGAATTTGACGGGATTGCACAAGCAAGTGGCTGTAAGGACTCAGTAGCTGAGTGGATACTGGGTTGGAGTGGCAGACAATGAACATCAACTGTGAGATGCAGGCACATGCAGCTGATCAGTCCCAAGTAAGACGAAACGCACCTCCTGCATTCCACTGCTAACCACTATCCATTTTTGCTTAAAATGCTTGTAACTTAAGATGATATCTAGGCAATACACACAGTATGCACATATACCAATTACAATCGTAAACATGAATGGGAAGATATCAAATAAACAATACCAAGGGAATTAGAACACTTTTTCCCATTCATATTCATATGTCTATGTATAACCTACAGATATACCAAATCATAAAAACACATTTATTTATCCAAATGCATTGGACATAATCTTTCATATAAAATGTACTATTAAAATGTAGTTATCTCTGTAAAAAGCACTTTAAACATTTCAAGGTGAAAAACGGATCCCTTTTTAATCAAGGTCAGTCAATATTATGGGGGGGAGGGGGGAGTAATAATAATAAAGAAAAACTATGGTCAACATGATAGTGACTAATATTTATGCCAAACATTTACATGACTGAATTGTCATATTATACTTATTCAAGATCTGAATCTCTTGTGAAAAAGAATGTTTTTTCGCTTATTTTTCATTTGATAGACAGATAACATTTTCAAAATAAGGAAATATTGTATACCTCTCTTGGTTGTTTATAGTTCCACCACCTCCACTAGGACCCCTTCTCCTCCTCCTTCGCCTCCTCCTCCTTTTTCCACTTAGAGACATTTGTATTGTATAGACTATACACCTTACATGAACCGGTAATAATAAATGGTAGAAATGTCACGTATCCTTTAATCGTGAACAGAATGTTATTGTCATGATCTATCTATACTTTGTATTTATCTAATTCTATACCTCTTATTGTATTGATGAAGATAGTACATTTGAAAAAATAATTAATTTCAATGGTTAAGATCATGAGTCAGTTGAAGCTAGACCACTATGGACAAGCTGGAAGCATTGTGCGACTCCTCAGTAATGCGCATCTACGACCTCACCTACTGAGAGATTCGAACCGAGGACAAACTGGTTTCTCAAGCGAGCACTTAACCACTAGATCAGGTTGTCCATGATGGTCTAGCTTCAACGGACTCATGATCTTAATTATTGAAATTACTACAATCTTCACAAAATCCATCCGATATTAAATAATTACTCATTTATATTTTTATTAAAAAAATGTGTAAACAATGAATGTTGTTTTTATTCATTTGGTATTATTTAATTGTATCTTCCCACTGTTATCAAATCATCTAGCTGATGAGTCCCAAAATAGGACGAAACATTCATCTAATTGGATTCCAGCGCTAACCACCATCCATCTTTGCTTATAATAAATGTTGTTGTTTATGATTTTTCGAAAACATAATGAACTTAGAAGATTTACAGTAGTTATTATTGTACTGATACTAATGAAAGAATTCTATATTTGAACTATTCAAATAATAATGGACACTTAGTGTCGTGAACAAGAACACAAATGGGAAACAATCGAACGTCGTTGAATACAAAATTACAGAACGTCTTAGTCAAATCTGAGAACTATACAATGAATATTTCATTTACAAAAAATGTCAATCAATTGTCTCAAACTTGATAGTTCTTTTGTTTTCACACCGATCACTTTTTGTTCTTGTTCTTTTTTCTTTGATCTTCTTAACCTTCTGACTCCGGGGACTCCACTTTCGACCGGTGATATATACTACTTATATCTATCGACATCAGTAGCATATACCACAATAGATTATTTATCAGTGTGTATACACAAAACTAGATGATACTGAAGATAGTGGTAAGTTTTTAATACTAGACCATATGCTCATCAGTGATTAGCCTCAGGATGGATTTTATGGAGTTCTAGTGAGAAGCTGTGATCAGTGGATTCCAATCCATATTGGGTATGAGACAGGTATCTACCTCAGACAATGAATGAATGAATAATTGCACCGTATCGTGGATTAGTCGAAATTAGACATCATTAACACTGTTGGATGTAGATTCAGTGGTCTACAGGTTAAGCGTTCTCGTGTGAGACTGAAAGTGTCATGTTGGAGTCCCTTTGGTTCAGGATCGTGGATGCATACTGATTGATAAGGAGTCCTATAGAAGGACGGAACAGCAGTCTACTTCAACCGGTTTTTCAATGGTAATCTAGATTAGATCGACTCATAAAGTCAACTATTAAAATTATCACAATCACCACAAACTACCATTCTAATAACAAATACTATTTTATACTACTTGGAAGTGATTACCTTAAACAAAATTGGTGAAAGTATAATTTATAGATGAACCATTCAGATTTAGGATTACAGGTCATGGATTTCGGCGCAAAATTCATTCATCTATGCGGCCAAATAGCACTTTGGCATTTTAGCTGATGTTGGTTAGGGATGAAAACCCTTAAATCTAATTCCTAACCCTAATCATCAGTTGTAAATCATAATCCTTATTCTTCACATACGTTTATAACTCTCATTTATCTCTAGTAAGTAGATGGACATTCTCAAGACCACTTTAACATCTCCGAAATGTCGTCTCACCACAAAGTGTATAATCTATATTGTAAACTAAGTAGAGAATGACGCAGAACTTAGTATAGTTGTAACATTCAATCGGGGTGGGGGATTTGTTTACATTCCATGAGATTAATAAATTTCTTCATTCGAACCTGTGTAAAGTTGTGTGTGTCCATTTTTAACGAGTTCTGAAGATTACTTACTTACCTACTTATTTTCAGCTGTTACCCCTCAATGGAGCATAGGCCGCCAACCAGAATTCTCCATTCTAATCTGTCCTGGGCCTTCCCTCCTAGTTCTATCTAATTGTTGTTCATTTTTCTCATATCTATCTCTGTTTTTCAGCATAATGTGTTCTTTAGTCTTCCTCTTCCTTTTTGACCTTGAGGATTCCAAGTGAGTGCTTGTCTTGTGATGTAGTTAGGTACTTTCCTCAGTGTATGCCCTATCCACTTCCAGTGCTTCTTCCTGATTTGTTCCTTCGCTGCAAGTTCTGAAGATTTGGATCAAACAATTTTGCATTATTTCCTGATTTACAATGATTTCTTAATTAATATCAATCTGTGGTAAAACTTGACTTTATGCCAAGTTAGTAAATGAGTCATTTATACTACATCAAATTATTTCTTAACATGAACTGGATATCAGCAACAACAACAAAAACGATGCTAAATTGTGTATAGTAGTTTATAGTTCGATAAAATAGAATAATTATTCAATGATTCAAGTCTTGTGAATGTGTAAACTTCATAAATCGACATATATTCCTTTAAATATGGTGTGTGCTACTTGGAGAACTACGAAAGCCATCATACAAAAGATACTTCGGATCTGTTTGTCAGACACTATCAGCTACAACCTACTGTGGGAGAGGAGAAATCAGATTCCAATGGAGAAAGAAATCAAGAAGAAGTGCTGGAAGTGGATAAGACACACATTGAAGAAAGCACCTAATGTCGTTATAAGACAAGCACTCACTTGAAATCCTCAAGACCAATGGAGGAGAGGAAGACTAAAGAACACATTACGCTGAGAAATGGAAGCAGACATGAGTAGAATGAACAAAAATTGGATAAAACTAGAAAAGCAGGTCCAGGATAGAATGGTTTGGAAAATGTTGGTCGACAGCCTATGCTCCATTGTGGAAGGGGGTAACAGACGTAAGTAAGTGTGCTATTTATATATTTCAACATAAGTAATATGTAGCACCAATCGTAAGAGAAACGCTTGGCAGCAGAAGGTTATGAAGGAAACAGAAAAGAAAAATAGAAAAAAAATTGTGAATTGAAAGAATCATACAGAATATGATGGATAATTTATGAAAGATTTACATATGAATTATTCAATGTATAGTTCTCATAATTTATGGTGATATTCTGTAACTTGTCCTCTAACCGGTGAAACTATAATTTGTAAACGACCTTTCAGCGACTCTAGACTGACCTTGAGGGTATTCACCTGATAACTAGGATCAAATGAGGGTTATAAACCAGTATAGGGAATTAGAATTATGATTCGAAATCGATGCTTAGTGTTAGGAATTCGATTTAAGGTTTTAATGTCAAATCTCCACAAAACCCCTTCTAATAATAATCATCTGGTCACTAGTGACTGACTTCAAAAGATACTCCTGGAATTCTAGTGAGAAGCCGTTAACAGTGGAGTTCAACCATGTCCGTTGTGAGATATCAACTCACTGAAGACTATGGTGTACGGTGGCGCAACTTCATGGATTAGTCGAAGTTAGACATCAACACAGTTGGATGGGCGGCCAGCCCAGTGGTCTAGTTGGTTAAGCGCCTGGCACGAAACTGATAGGTGCTGAGCTCGAATCTCGCGCTTGGCGGTATCATAGATGCACACTACTGAGAAGTCGCATACTAGGATGAAACGGCCGTCCATTGCTTCCAGGTTTTCCATGGTGGTCTAGTTTCAATCGACTCATGATTTCAACCAGTGAAATCTCTATTTATCCAAATGGATAAGTGAATTTCACTCCCAAATCTGAAACCTATTATCTTATACCTGATTAGGTCGTCCATTAATCATAATCTCACTCCATCCCCATCTCTATACGATCATTAAGATAAATAGCTTCAAGATTAAATCCAATTTTCGAAACTTATCTCTATTGGATTAAATTTGTGTGTGTGTGTGTGTGTGTGTGGAAATTCACCTTATCTCATTACCCCCCCCCCACCCTAACTACAATGTCTTCAATGTAAGATAATATTATTTTGTTACAATTTCATTATTTAAATTGTATCCATTTTCTCTGTATCACACTGTCAAGGTCATTGGTAACTATTTATAAAGGCCAGGTGTCGATAGTGAATTATTTTTTTTTTATAGTTTTGGTGGATTCGTTTACATAGATTATAACCGACATAAATATCTATCTATTTTTCCTGCTTGTTATCATAGAGTAGAACAGTTGAGTACCTATAACTGGTTCATAGTTTCTCTTGTTGTTCTCGTTGTTGTTGTTGTTGTTGTTGTTACGGGTTTTATTCAGTCCCTAATAGTGAACTAGTTCAATGGACAAATACACTTTAGTTATACACATATTGTACATTATCCAATGTATATATTATGATTATTATTCATTGTAATAAATGAAATAAATCTAACCTAAATTGAAGTCAACATAACTAGATTTTATTTTATGTCTTTAAAAAAATAATCACTGAATTATAGGACAGTATAATTTATGTATTTACCGAATTTTTTATAGTGTCACCTTGTAACTAGGTGAAACACATTCATCAGATTAGAATTCACTGAGTCATTTAGTACCGATAAAGGATCTTTCTATTTGAATTTGTACGTGATTATTAATTTTATATGATATGAAATAGATTTTTGGTTTGTTTTGCAATTACATACAACACACACATTCACACACACACACACACACACGCACACAATACACATACTACAGAGTATCCACTACTATATCCGACATGTATATGATATTAGTGCTGGAATGTAATATGTTTTGTAATAACCCCGGGAAGACCAAAGAACATATTACGCTGGGAAATGGAGATAGACATGAGTAAAATGAATAAGAATTGGATAAAACTAGAAAAGAATCCCCCGGACAGAGTGAGTGAGTTGGAGAATGCCGGTCGGCGGCCTATGCTCCATTAAGAGTAACAGGCGTAAGTAAGTAAGTAAGTAACCCCGGAAAATTGTTGCTTATTGTTGAAAAATATACTAGAATGAGTATGATATTGAAAGAATTCTTTGTATGATAAAGTATCATTAGAACAACAAATCTATTTAAATATACTATAGTGAATGAGAATATGTGTACGGAACAGAACATCTGAAGACTATACAGGAATTACTTTGGTGAGATTATAATTTTCTAGACGAATCAATCAGGTTCATCATGAACTTTGACGCGAAATTCACTCAATACATTTGGTTAAAATAGAATTATAGCTAATGTCAATTCGTGATAAGAATCCTCAATCTAATTTTTAATCTTAACCATCGACTGTAAATAAGAATTCTAACTACTTTATAAATTTTATGTAGTCCTAATCAATAGGTGAGCACCCTCAAGATCATTTCAGCGTCGTTCAACGGTCATCCATAAACTATAGTTTCACCAGTACTTCATTTGTAAAATGTTAATCATTCGTCTTAGACTTCATTGTACTTTCGCTTCCACAACAATCATTCTCTGTTCTTGTTCACTTCTCTTCGATCTTCTTAACCTTCTGCTGCTATGTATTTCACATTCAATTGATGGTACATTCAACCCATATCTATCGATATCAGTAGTATATATCACAATACTACTATTCGAATTTCACCATAAGATAAGTGAACAGTTATTATTGTGATAGTTAATAAAAGCACATTTCATTTGGTTGAAAAAGAGTTCATCAATTAGAAGAATAGTAAATGATGAGTGTTTTTTTTTTACTGGCCAATAAGTAGTAAATAACAAAATGTGGAAAAATTTGATAAGTAATGTGACAGAATACAAAATTAATTTATCATTATTCAAGAAAGATAGACGTTCACGCAATGTGCAATCACTGAGTCAGTCATTTGGTTATAATCAGGATAGAACCTGGCTCAAGTCCTCATACTCATTTAGAATGTCTAACCAAAATTAACATAATTCATGTTGGGTAGAGACAGGTATCTACCTCAGACAATGAATGAATGAATGAATCATTGTGCAAGATCATGGATCAATTAAAATAAGACATCAACATTATTGGATATCAGCTCAGTGTTCTACAGGTTAAGCGTTGGCGAATCAGAACGAACCTGTTGGGTTCGAATCTCATGTACGGGATGGTGGATATCTATTACTGAGGAGTCCAATACTTGTACGAAACGTCTGCCCAGTACTTCCAGGTTTTCAATAGTAGTCTAGATTAGATCGACTCATGAATTCAACCAATACAATTACTACAATCTCCATAGAACCCCATTATGATAATAATAAAATAGCAATAAATTTCAGTGGTCTGAAAAAATGGTTCTTTGAGATTCATCTATTCAGATAACTCATTAATAAACACAGGATTCTAAACTATTGATTATATTGATTTAAGTCGACTGAAATCTATAAACTTCCAACTGGTTATGTTCAACTTCTAACACTATTTAATGATATAAACCTACTTAATAGGATGATACGTGCACTCTGACTTCAACTGCTAATGGTGTAGTGAACGAGAACACAAGTCGGGACAGAACATCTTAGTAAAATCTGAGAACTATACAAGAAATACTTTATTTGTAAAATAACAATCAATCATCTCAGAATTCACTGTTCTTTCATCTCCATAGCAACCATTCTTTGTTCTCGTTCACTTCTCTTCGATCTTCTTAACCTTCTGCTGCTAAGTATATCATATTCGATCGATGGTACATACTACTTACATCTGTCGATATCAGTAGCGTACATCACAGTGGCTATTATTACTCAGTGACTAAGTAGATTACATAATGGCGTTTGAAGCAAACAGTACTGTACTGAGTCTGAGTTCCAGAGTGAATATCAACCTTGAGATATAGCTACATCCAGCTGACGAGTCTCAAATAGGACAAAACACGCATTCCACTGCTAATCACTATCCATCTGTACTTATAATACTTGTGGCTTAAAGTGATATTGAAACAATCCAAACAGGATACACACACATATATCAATAATAAGAGACTAATCTATTGTAGTCTTAAACATCAATGAGAAGATTCAAGTAAACAATACAAAAATGAATATCTTATTCCTAATTGAAGTTTAGTTTAATTCACTTGATATTGTTTTACTTGAATCTTCCTATTGATGTTTTAAGACTGACATTGATCAATCTCTTATTGACATATGTGCATACTGTGCGTATGCCTCGATATTGCCTTAATTTACAAGCATTATAAACAAAGATGGATAGTGGCTAGCAGTGGAATCCAGGACGCGCGTTTCGTCCTTTTTGGGACTCGTCAGCTGTATGTACTTGCAACTCAGAGTTGATGTTCACTCTGGGACTCAAACTCAAGTAAAACAATATCAAGTGAATTAAACTTCAACCCATTGCACAAGCAAGTGGCTATCAGGACTCAGTAGCTAAGTGGATAACGCGATGGCATTTGAAGTGAACGCTATTGAGTTCGAGTCCCAGAGTGAACATCAACTGTGAGATGCAGGTACATTCAGTTGACGTGTCCCAAATAGGACGAAACGTGCGTCAAACTGAATTCCACTGCTAGCCACTATCCATCTTTGCTTGAAGTTTAGTTTGTTTGTTTGTTTTTATTATGGATCATCATCAATCAACTCAATAATGTAAACAATACCGTTAAGATTTAGTTAAATAGAAAAGAAACTAGACCGAAAAAACAAATAGATAAATTGACATTTCTACTTTATGTGATCAGATCTAAATAGATTCATAAACTGTATGTCAAAATACTACCTTAGTGTAATAAAACGGGGGGGGGAAGGGAGGTAAGTAGGGGTGGGGTGAGGTAAGGTGGGGTGGGTTTGTGGGGTGAAGGGGACTAAACAAGATCTCTTCTTTTATTCTAATCTAATTTGAAGTTTTGTCATTTAAATGTCAACTCATTCATTAAGTAGCAGTAGTAGTCTAGTCAATGGATTCATAATGAATGGTATTTATCTTTATTACAATGAATGAGTAATGTCTGAGATGTTTACGGTATTCAAAAACAAAATAGTACTATTGTAGATTATTTCTTATATATCGTTTAAAAAGAAAAAATACATTTGTTACATAATAGCTGTGGAATTGATATGAGATCGTGGATGTATACTAATGAAGAGTCTTTCAGTAGAACTAAACGATCATCCAGTTCTTCTAGGTTTTCCATAGTGGTCTAGTTTCAATTAACTCATGATCTTAACTATTAAAATTATTAAAATATCCACAAAACCACTTCTGATATTGATTTTTCTATCTTAAAATGAAAAGATATGGGTTCGAATCTGTACTCCAATGGTGAAAATGTGTAAGATCCTAGGGATAGATCATAGTCCTATACAATGTTTATGCTTTTGATTAGTTCATTTGGGATCGTAAATGTCAGAAATCAGGGTTTTTTAAAACAACTTATAGGATAGATCTCACTCTTTTAAATAATAAATAGGATTTTTGATTCAAATTATGGATCGATCGATGTTAGACCACTATTGAAAACTTGGAAGTACTAAATGATCGTTTCGTATTAGTATGAGACTCTTTAGCAGTGCCCAATCACAATCTCACATGAGAGACTTGAACTCAGAACCTTTAGTTTCACGCGCCAATGTTTAACTTCTAGATCACTGAGACAATATCTAACGGTGTTAATGATGATCTTTCCCAACCATTCATCGATTGTCTCACACCCGACACCGATTTGGACTTCATTGGCCACGACTTCTCATTAGGACTTCATGAAATCCATTTTGAAACTAGTCACTTACTGAGTATATGATGATGATTCTTATCAGAATAGGTGTTTGTAGAGATTGTCATGGTTTTAATAGTTGAATTCTTGACGAAACGGCCTTCCATTACTTCCAGGATTTCAATGGTCTCAATGTCTAACTTCAACTAATCCACGAAATTGAGCGACACATCCACCATTGTCATCAGTGAGTTACTACCTCATAACTGACCCGGTTACTAATAATCCTTCAGTTTTATTGATTGTAACAATGTCCATCTGAGAGATTATAAAGGGTTCAACAAATCAGTAGAATTTCCCAATGTTAATTTATTAATAGTATCAGTATAGGTTTATATTGACATCATAAATGGTCCAATGTTAGATTAACATCGAAAACCTGGAAGTATTGGATGGCCATTTCATTGTAATATAGGATTCTTCAAGAGTGCGCAATGCTTATATGCTCACTAGTGACTAATTTCAAGATGAATTTCATGAAGTTTTAGTGAGAAGCCGTGATCAGTGAAGTTCAACTGGGTCAGTTATGAGATAGTAACTCATTGATGACAATGGTAGATGTGTCGCTCAATGATTCCAATATTTTAGCATTTATCACAGAATCTTAAGGTCTGCGGTTCATTCTTTAGTACGGTCTTGAGTATCCAATGACGAAACGTCTCGTACTAGGACGAAACAGTTTACTGGTCCTCTTTGGATTTTAATGATATCCCAACCGAGATCGATTTATAACAAATATTATGTACACATTAAAATGTTCACCACGATACAACATCGTTTAAATAGGATCTTTTGTTTAACAAGGTGTTATAATCCATGAGAACTCAGTTTAAACTTGGAATTGATTACAGTTTTGTAAAGGTATCCCTCTTAGTCAACTGAAGCAAATTTAAAACTTATCAATTCAACTACTAAAATTACTACAATCTCCACAACCCCCATTCTGATAACAATCATCATGTGCTCACTAGTAACTGGCTCCAAGATGATTTCCTGGAGTTTTAGTGAGAAGCCATGACCAGCGAATTCCAAATCGTATCGGATAGAGACAGGTATCTACCTCAGACAATATATAAATGGTAATACAGTCATTCATGGAGTGATGGAACTTAGACATCATTAATAACGTTGGGTGTCGGGTCAGTTTCCTAGAGGTTAAGTGTTTGCACACAAGACCGAAGGTCATCGGCCCGAATTCCGCGTAAGGGGTTGTGGGTAGTCACTGCTGAGGAGTTACAAACTAGTAAGAGATGACCAACGTCTTTTCCTAATTTCCTCTTCAGATGAAAGTTGGTTTTTTCTCTGCCACTGTAGGTTGTTGCTGATGGTATCCGGTCAAAAGAAATTGACTGTTCTGTGTAGACGACTGTTTAGAAATAATTGTGCAGTTTTGGTGATAGTTGTAGTAGTTCTTCGAGTTCCAGCTTCATACAGTAGGACTGTCTTGATGTTCATATTGAAGATTCTGACTTTGATATTGGTTGAAAGTTGTTTTGAGTTCCATATGATTTTCGATTGTAGGAACACTGCTCTTGTTTTGTCAGCCCATGCATTCATATCTTCATCAGATACTCCTTGTTAATTGATGATGCTGCTGCTCAGGTACTTGAACGTTTCCATTTCCTCAATAGTTCTTCCATCAAGTGTGATTGAGTTAGTGCTCTCCGTGTTATATTTCAGGATCTTGTTCTTCCGTTGTGTATGTTGAGGCCTACTGATATAGAGGGTGTTTCTACACAGGTTGTGTTGACCTGGATTTGTTAGTGTGTATAGGGTAGAAGAGCTAGGTCATTCGAGCAGTGGAAATCGTTTATTTGCATTCAAGCTGTCACTTGTATTCCGTGCTTCTTCTTAGATATGGTGGTCCTTATAATCCCGTCAATCGCGAGAAGGAGGAGAGAGTGTGAGAGTAAGCGGCCTTGTCCAACATCGATCTTCACTATAATGTATATGTGAGTTGTCCTTTATGCATGAGATTTCAGTATATTCCGTGGTATGAATTCCATATGATATTGATAATTTTCTCAAGTACGTCATAACATCAAAAAAATGTTCCGTAATGTTCTTTTATCCATACAATCAAATCCTCTCTCATAATCAAGGAAATTGATGTTTAGTAGTGGATAAGATTTGTAGCTCAGGTGGATAATTTTGATAGAGTTTTGTTCTCTGATCTAGATGATTTGGTCGTGGATCTTCCATCGTTCTTCTGAACGACATCATCATCAGCACAAACTTCACATAGAAGTGAAGTGTTCGAATTTCTCCATATACGTTTCACAGCTTGTTCTGTACATCCAGACACCTCGAACCAATCAACGTTGAGATGTTTTATAGTATTTCTAGGATTATTACCGGTTCTAAGCCAGGATAAATGAAGAGGTTTTGGCATGGCTTCAACAACTCTTATCCCATAAAACACAACTTTGCCTAAATATCATCATCCACACTGATACAATCTTTATTGAAAAGCATCATTATGTCAATCAAGATATTTTAGATAAACTAATTAGAGTAAGATAAATAAATTAAATGTGTTCAATTGGTACCAGATATCCATAAATTCAAGCAAACCAAGTTAGGTTTACACACGTACACACAGCAAGCGAGAGAGAGAGAGAATGAAACACACACAGAGGCACACACACACACAAACTTTATTCTTCATCGATACAAGGAATTCTTTTCACACAGTACATAGTGATTAAGGTATAAATGTAGTTAGTTGATGTGATATTGGTTATTGCCTTATTGGGTAAGTAAAATGTACATTCTATTCATTAACAATGTTACTGTCATCATTATTCTGACTTCATGAGATACTCCTGTAGTTCTAGTGAGAAGCACTAACCAGTGGAGTTTAACCAGGTCTGTTGTGAGATATCAACTCACTGAAGACAATGATGTACAGTGGCGCAACTTCATGGATTGGTTGAAGTTAGACATCATTAACACTATTGGATGCCGGCCAGCTCAGTGGTCTAATGGTTAAGCACCTGGTGCGAGATTGAATGTCACGGGTTCGAATCTCGTGAGGTGCGGGATCGTGGATGCGCACTGCCACTGAGGAGTCCCATACTAGGACGAAACGGCCTTCCAGTGCTTCCAGGTTTTCCATGTTGGTTTAGCTTCAATTGATTGATGATTTCAACCTGTGAAATTATTCCAATTAGAATTGTTGATCATTTAATTTGTCTCTGTTTACTAAATTACTTCATATTCAATTTTGTTTTCTTACTGAAAGTGTTACGTAATCTTATCTAATTGTGACTAGTTACTGGACAAATAGATGCTATATCATATCATAAAGACAAAAACCAAACAAGCTATGACAATATTATTCACATGATCAATTCAATTGTTATCTCCATCACTAACCAACCAACCAACCTACCTACCTACCTACCTATCTACCTATCTATCTGTTTGACCATTCATCTCATCTACAGTCCATTCTTCACATTAAATGAAACTCTTCTCTAGGTGTTACTATTCATGTTGTTTTCATATCTAATTTGTCCTAATTTGAGAGATTTTTTCGAATTATTTATCTTATTATTTGCCTAATTTTGTCATTATGATGATGATAACAAGCAGAAGAAGAAGAAACAACAACAACAACAACAACAAAAAGAAAAAAAGAGAGAAAAAAGCAGGACCATAGAAATGTGTCATGGAAATATGAATAACAATTGTGTACACATGGTGGTCAAGAATGAAGAGAGAGAGAGAGAGAGAAAGTAAATAACAAGAAAAGTGTTATTCTTCCATTTTTTATTATTTTGAAGGTGTTTTGAAATGATAGAGAAGATTTGTAGCTCAGGTGAATAGATGATTTTGTTGAAGTTTTGTTCTCTAAGCCTGAGATGGTATAGTCGTGAAGGTTTCATTGTTCTTCTACTGAACGATAGGACACACATTGAAGAAAGCACCCAACTGCATGACAAGACAAACCCTCACATGGAATCCTTAAAGCCAAAGAAAAGGAGGAAGACCAACGAACACATTACACCGAGAAATGGAGATAGACATGAGAAAAATGAACAAGAATTGGATGGACAAAGTGGGTTGGAGAATGCTGGTAGGTGGCCTATGCTCCATTAGGAGTAACAAGCGTAAGTAAGTAAGTAAGTAAGTTTTTCTGAACGATATCATCAGTATAAACTTCAAGTAGAAGGAAAGTGTTCAAAGTTGTTTATAAGTTCACAGATTCTCAGCAATATATAGTTATCATCTTGAAGATGTTCAAAATCGGGAGAATACAGTTCTAATAACATACATGAAAAGATCCATTCATTCAGTTGGGATAACAAATTTCCAGTTTTGTTTAACATATCTATTATCTGTATATATACATGTGTGTATATGGTTTAATCATAGCCTTATATAGACTTTGGTTATACAGTATTGTAGAGACCCCCTTCGAATGAAATATCGGCGAGACTCTAATTTATGGATTAGCCAATTAGAGATGTTTTAGGGATTTCAAGGTTACAGAGCCAACTTCAGTGCATAATGCTAACGTACGATCGGTTTACAGGGAATTTTGTACAAAATGTGAGAATTGAGGGGCTATAACAGATAAAATGGCGAGACTGTAATTTGTGAACGAATCAATCAGGTATAAGATAATAGATCTCGGATTTTAACGCGAAAGCCATTCATCCATTTGGCTAAATAAATTTCTGGCATTATAACTAATGTTAGTTCATGATGAAAACCCCATATGTAACTCCTAAGGCAAGTTATGACAATTACTGCGAACTGGATAATAAAAGCACCAGTAACACTAACTACAGCCAGGTACTACAATATATGCGGATGATTGGAGAGCGTACTGACTCCTACATAGGCTTGGTTATGTGCATCGTGTCGTTATCCATAAGTGGCATTTTGTGGACCCAACAACCGGCGTGCACATAAACAATATTGAAGGTATGTGGTCGAGGCTGGAAGAGTTTTTGACACTTTGTCATGACTCCAGAGGTCGACTATTCTGTAGTCGTATGGATGATTTCCTCTACTGCATGCATTAGGATTTTAGAACCTTTGAACCTCTTTCTAACCTTTACAAGTTTTTGAACAACGTATAAGAAGTGTATCCACTTTATTTCCTTGGTTTTGTATAACATGTTTTTACTCTATACTTACTGTATGCTGATTGGCTAATATTTCACAAGGTCACTTAAGATTCGTTCAAAGATCGTCCATAAATTAGAGTCTCGCCGGAATATCTGTGGATCAAATAAACTCTACAATGTGTATGATCTCGTTAGTTATCAAATGAATTGTAATGCTTAGAATGAAACCTCTATGTTTTTACTAGTTTATGAGCATAGCAAAATAGTAGTGAAGTGCAATGTAGTTGTTATTCAGTTCATGATGGGTCTTTCATTGACAACATTTCAAATTCCAACTGACTTAATTGATTCCCCAGGTTTATTATATAATGGCCGATCTTTATGAATTATTCACTCTTATAAGTGGCCAATTGTGATTCAACCACACAAATGATAATCTTTCTTATTGTATAAATCACATTAGAAACACAAGTACTGTTACTCCCAATCGAGCATAGGCCGCCGACCAGTGTTCTCTAACCCACCGTGTCCTCAACCTTCCTTTCTAGTTCTATCCAACTGTTGTTCATTCTTCTCATATTGTTATGTGTTCTCTGATCTTCCTCGTCTCCTTTGACCTTGAAGATTTCAAGTGAGTGCTTACCTTGAGTGCTTCCCTTAATATATGTCCTATCCGCTTCCAGCGTTTTTTTCCTGATTTCTTCTGTTGGAATCTGATTTGTTCTCTCTCACAGTAAGTTGTTGCTTTGGTTGCCAAAAGTGGAATCAGCTTCGTGACTTCCGAAGGAATTTGCCTTTTATCATGAGACGTCATAACTCTTCTAAATGAAGACCTTCCTACTTTCAGGGTAGAGTTTAAATGGTTTGAATTTTTTTCTCCGGTTGGCGCTTTTTTAGCGAGTTAGTTTTCTACGGGATGAAGTCGCTAATCCCATGCTCTACCCTCCCTCTTTATCCAGGCTTGTAACCAGCAGTAGCCCCGGAGGGTCTTCAGGCGGAGTTATCTATATTGAATAAATATAACTTATTTATAATCACTAAGGTGAAGCCTACTTACTTACTTTACTTACGCCTGTTGCTCCTCGTGAAGGAGCATAGGCCGACCACCAGCATTCTCCATCCAACCCTGTCCTGGGCAATCCTTTCTAGCTCCTTCCAGTTATAATTCATCCTTTTCATATCTGCTTCTATTATCCGACGTAATGTGTTCTTTGGCCTTCCACTTTTCCGCTTCCCTTCAGGATTCTAAGTTAAGGCTTGCCTCGTGATGCAGTTTGATGATTTGCGTAATGTATGTTCTATCCATTTCCATCGTCCGCCTGTAGCTCTTCTAGAGTTACTGCCGATCCCAAGCCCGGGTAAAGGAGAAGGGTTAGGCATGGAGTTAGCGACCCCATCCCGTAGAAAACTAACTCACTAAAAAAACGCTAACTAGGAAGAGAAATAATTCAAGGTGAGGCCTAAATTAAACAGAATTCGAGTCTCAGAGTGAACATCAACTCTGAGATGTAGATACATTCAGTTGACAATTCCCAAACAGGATGAAACGCGCATCAAACTGGATTCCACTATTAATCACTATCCATCTTTACTTGTTAAGCAAAGTAATCTCCATCAATTTCATTCGAAAACACCTACATTTAACAAATAAATGAAAAGAGACAATAAACATATTTAACCATAAATTATTAACAAAACATGTGATATGGGAGAGAGAGAGAGCGAGAGGGAGTGAGAGAGCGAGGGGGGTG
Source organism: Schistosoma intercalatum (assembly GCA_944470365.2). Taxonomy (NCBI): domain Eukaryota; kingdom Metazoa; phylum Platyhelminthes; class Trematoda; order Strigeidida; family Schistosomatidae; genus Schistosoma; species Schistosoma intercalatum. The sequence continues at coordinate 1,887,628 of OX103732.1, read as the reverse complement.
ACAAGTTCCTACAACTGATGAAACATCAAAACATTCACTGAAGTAAACAGGAAGTTCTTGTGAATAGACTAATAGAATAACATGGAATTCTTTAAGTTCTCTCTTCTTTATATGTTTATGTTTGTCTCCGTCCCCCCTTTCTTTCTTTCTTTTTTTTTGTTTTTTTACACTTCCTTTACATTTAATAACTTATGCTTTTCTTTTCTTTTCTTCTTTCTTTCTTTCTTTCTTTTTTTCTAATTTATTATTGTCTTATTATGTTCGAATCATAATTAGATAACTCTAGGGTTGTTTATTATAGAAAAGGTGGTAATATAACTAGTTTCCTCTGTTAACAAAGAATAATTGCTTCATTGTTTTTTTTTCAAAATTGCGTTTTTCTTCTTTCTACAGTTTTTTTTTTCGCGGAAATGATAAAGTACACAAAGTCGAAGATGTGGGAAGACAAACATACTAACCAACCAATCGACCAACTGAGTAACCGACTAACCGACCAACCGAGTAACCAACCAACAAACGAACGAGCAAATAAACAAATGTTGTCTATATTTTAAGAAACAAACAAGTGCTTTAAGCAAGATGATCATTTATGAACGTAACCAATCAGATTTGTGATAACAAGTCTTGAATTTTGGCGCGAAATTCATTCAACCATTTGGTTAAATAGAGATCATGGCATTTTAACTAATGTCAGTTTATGGTGAAACTTGTGAAATTTCTAAAAATCTCCACAAAACCCATTCTGATAATAATAATCACCTGCTCACTAGTGACTGACTTCAGGAGACACACCTGGAGTTCTAGTGAGAAATCGTTACCAGTGGAGTTCAAACAGGTCTGTTGTGAGATAGGAACTCACTGAAGACAATGGTGTACGGTGGCGCAACTTCATGGATTGGTTGAAGTTAGACATTAACACCGTTGGATGCCGGCCAGCTCAGTGGTCTAATGGTTAAGTGCTCGCGCGCGAAGCCAGTAGGTCCTGGGTTCGAATCCCACGGGGGCGGGTTCGTGGATGCGCACTGCCTGAGGAGTCCCATACTAGGACGAAACGGCCGTCCAGTGCTTCCAGGTTTCCCATGGTGGTCTAGCTTCAATTGGCTCATGATTTCAACTTGTGATATGATGAAACTCTTAAATCTAATCTCTAACCCTAACCATCAACTGTGAATCATAATTCGTATTCTTCAAATTGCTTTATGACACTTATTTTGCCTTAATAAGTAAGTAGACACTTTCAAGATCACTTTGGCATCGTTCAAAGGTCGTCTATAAATTATAGTCTTACCGCAGTTTTCAGGGAAAAGAAATATTTTACATATACAGGTGTTGTAACTATCGAAACACCAGTATTCGGCTGGAATGTAGAACTAACGAACTAAAGTTTAATTCGATTAGAATGGAGTACATTCTTCTATATAGCGTTTTTGAGTGACTCCTATGAAGTTGTATCAAAACACAAACTCTATGTTTAATTTAAACGGTTCTAGTTTAAGAAAAAGAATAATTCTGTATCAAAAGTACAAAATACCTCAAACGATACAGTCTGTGCTATACAGTCAACAGTTTCTCTGATACAGCTCCTATCTAGGTAGTTGCATAAGTACTGGTGGTGGCGTGAGTGATGAGATTAATGCACGTATAGTGAAAGTCAGAGCAGCTTATGCCAATCCTTTGTGATGTTAGTTTGGCTGTAAAAGGTCAGATCTACAACGCGTCGGTGAGAGCGATTTTGCTCTATGCTTGTGAAACCTGGCCTCTCTGATTTGAGGATGTTAAACGACTCTGTGTGTTCGATCAACGTTGTCTCTAAAGGATTGCTGACATCCAGTGGCAAAACCATGTTAGTAATGCAGAGGTTCGGCATCGTGTGTTTGGGCACAGAGACGATAATGCAATTGGTGTCACCATCTTGAAACATCGACTTCGGTGGCTTGGACATGTTCTACGAATGTCGTCCCAGAGAATTCCACGTCGTGCATTATTTGCCGACTCTAGGACTGGTTGGAAAAAGTGGAGAGGTGGTCAGTGTATGACATAGTGTCGTGGCATGAAAGAAAGCTGCAAAGGGCTGGCTTCTGTTGGTCCTTGACGACTCCCTGGTTGGGGTCCGAGAGATGGTGCTACACAGTGGCTAGAGACTTTATCAGATATGGCTCAGAATAGAAGCCAGTGGCGATCCTGCTGTAACCTTCTTTTAATTTCTTCATAAAAAGTGGTTGTATCTTCCTTAACTGAATGGTTTCTTCTGATTGTACGTTCCTATTTCCCTTATTAGTATTATTGTTACACTACCTTACACTAATCTGTTCGTTATTGTTCTTTTTTAACGACCTTATTGTTAATGGTCGGGAAACATACAACAGTAAATTAAGGAATAAAAGTTAAACCGTTAACCAAGATTGATTAACAAAATCCCCTACAAGAAACATTGAGGAACATAATATGAGCAAAGGTGTAAATACAAGACAAGAAGAAGAAACAAGGATATGACAGTACTGTCTGAAGGAATGTTGTAGAAGGATTTTCAGCGTTTTCTTTCCGTTATATGTGTATATAGTTGTATTATCATTGAGAATTTCTACCTTACCACTTTGCAAACTCTTGAAACTCAACTTGCCCAACATGCCATTTTTACAAAAAGTATTCATTTTCATTTCATCCTTAATAAGCCTGTTACCACACGTAGAAGAGTCTGGGCCGCTCACCAGCATTCTTCACCTAAATCTGTCTTAAACAATCCTTTCCAGTTATTTCCAGTTGTTATTCATCCTATTCATGTCTACTTCAAATTTTCGATGTAGTGCATTCTTTGATCTTCCTCTTTTCTGTTTCCTTTCAGGATTCCAACTTAGCGCTTGATTCATGATGCAATTTAATGATTTTCACCTGTAGATCTTCTAGGGTTACCGCCGGTCTCAAGTCCGGGTAAAGGAGGAGGGTTGATGGTGGGGTCGTCAACTCTATCCTGTAGAAAACAACCAGAAGCTAGCTGACTATACGTGATTAAATATTTACCTCATTTCTGTAACTCACTACAAAAATAGAAGGTCCCCTATCAATATTGTAAGATCGTTTCACCAGAGTGTATTTCACTGAAACCTCAAGATGTTTTTCTACATAAGTTTCATGAAATTTCATCTCACTTCAAAATATCCTAACTAAGTAACTAATTAGTGACTGCCCCCCCCAATGCCCTAGTTCGGTCGAGAATGGGGAGAGTCTGCTCCTCCTTTCCAAATGCTGTCACTTGGCCACGAAGATATAGTCACTGTCAGGGAAGTCTTGCTCACTACCTTCTTTCGTCGATGGTGTTATCTATGAACTTGAGAGGATAAGAAACAAATATCCGATGTTTTAACCGATTTGGTGGAAACCGAGGGTTAATCTAAGAGTTAAAAAAATCCTGATTCTAAACTAATGGTGCAAATGAGCTCGAGTATCCTGAAAGAACACATAGTATATGAACCAATCGTTGGTGATAAGTGTTGCGGATTGAATGTGATATTCGTCTCTTAAGCTATTCTGTAACCTCCGAGCTAGAACTACACAGCGACCTGAACACGAGAGAGAAGACTCAAAGTATGCGAGAAGTAGTTTACTCCAAGGTTGATTTTAATACAGAAAATACAGGGTTTTTATAATATTTTAAATATCCTTGAGTTGCTAGAAGATTCTGGAATACTACTAAACATAGTAGCAGTGTAGCAACCATCCAATCAGAACCTATACATGTGACGTTTCGCTTCCTTGATATTATTGGCCAAGACTCCAAGTGAACTCCACCAAAATCATCCACCTGAGCTACAAATCTTCTCCACGCTTCTAAGTGTTTCCTGATGCTTGATTGTCTTTTGGGAGCAATTTTGTGGATCACTCCAACAGTTAATCACTGGCTACCTTATGTTGCTCCACTTCGTTGTTGATCAGACCTTGAAGTCAAAGTCTCCAAGTATAACCCATTAAGAAAACCACGTGCTTCGTTTTGAGCACCCGAGTAGTATCCAAGCCCTCACACAAATTGAATGATTTATGTGGCACACATCTATTTGATACCTCCTTATACTAGTGTCTATATATTTAAATAAAATAATTAGTGACTGAATAATAAAAAAAGATTATTATTACTACTATTATTATCATCATCAGTAGTATGACATCTGTAGTTGTATAGTAAACTGTCAGAAAACACATGCATATTTGGTTAATATTCTCTTCACAAATTCTTTTCTAATCTAACTTCATCACAATGAAGAGAGAAATAAAAAAACCCAGAAAAAATAGAGAAAAAAAAGAAAAAAAAGAAAACCAATCGTGTTTTCTTCTCTTTCTTTTCTCTCTATTTTTTTCTTTTTCTTTTGAACTGTCATAATTCATTAGACTAACTTGTCAGACAGGTTAATAGTGCATAATTATCATTGTGAAACTTATTGATTATATTGTTCAATGTTTTGCTTCAGAAAAACCAAACAAACAAAAAAAGCAAAAAAACAAAAAAACAAAAAAAAACAAAAAAAGCAAAAAAAACAAGAAAAAACAAAAAAACAATTACCAAGTCAACTCATATTGACATGACAATAATGAAGATGTAATTATCTTTATTTATATATATATATTCAATCTACTTAGTAATAAGATGATCCATTGTCTAGACTGGTAACAATATCTCTAGTTGTATTGATTTTCTTTTTTTCTTTTTTCTTCTTTGTCAATTAAAGATAATTAGTTTATTTGATGATTGAAGAGTAACATTTAAGACATGAATGTGAATGGATTGAGATCATTAGTCAAATTCAATCTAGATCATCATGGAAAACATGGAAGTATTGAATGGCCGTTTCGTCGTATTGTGGGATTCCTCAGTGGTAGTGCGAATCCAAAATCCCACTCAAACGATTCGAAACGACTGAGAGTGGGGAGAGTCCGCTCTCATTCTCAAAATGCTCTCACATGGCAACGCGTATAAAGCCTCTGTCAGAGAAATCATACTCATTGCCTTCTCTCACCACGGGTGTTGTTTACGAAATCGAGAGGACGAAAAGCAAACGTCCGGCGCTTTAATCGGGTTAGTGGACATGGAGGGTCCACCTAAGGGAGTTGGAAAACCCTCATTCCAAACCAATGGTGCACATGGGCTCCACGATCCTGATGGAACAAATGACGTATGAACCAATCGTTGGTCACCGGCTACCATGGGACTGCATCTCCTGGGGTTGCTCCACTGTCTTGTGGATCAGACTTTCGGGTCGAAGGCTCCGGTTGTGGCCCCCTAAGAGAACCACCTGCTTCGATTAGGACACCCGGGCAGTATCACAGCCCTCACACGTATCGAATGAGATTTGTGTGGCGCATATGTATTTGGTGTCTTTTTGTCCCAATATCTATGAAACAAAGCGCATTCAGTCTCATGCGTGAACCCTTAGCCTATCGGACCATTAAGCTGTTCGGTATTCAATGGTGTTCATGTTTAGCCTCAATCACTCCTCAACAGGAATCCTACAATAAGACGAAACGACCGTCTAGTGCGTTCAGGTTTCTCATGGCGGTCTAACATCAATCAGTCCATGATCTCCACAACCATATACTAATAATTAATATGAATGTTTAAAATCAGTATCAAATTGTGAAGATTGTTATGTTTTGATTGAGATCATGAATAGATCAGTGTTTGACCATCACCGAAAATTTAGAAATACAGGATGGTCATTTCGTACTAATATTGAACTCTTCGTTAGTGTGCATCCATGATCCCATATGCAGGATTCAAACCGAGCACTTTCAATCTCACGCACTAACGTTTAACCTATAGACCAATGAGCTGGCATTGAAGTATGTTCATGTCTAACTTTAATCAATTTACAAAATTGCGCAACTATCTTCCATTATCTTTGGAGGTTAACTGCTTCTTACCCGACATGGACGGATTTCACGTGTCACGGTTTCTCACTAGAACTTTGAGAATTACCTCTCGAACCTATTTACTAGTAAGCTTATGATAATTATCAGTATGCAGTTGTGGAGATTGTTGAGTTTTGATTAAAATAATGAATTGATTGAGATTTTAGTTCATGGGTTCGAATCTTGCGTGTCAGATCGTGGATACTTACTGTCGGGGAATCCAATACTAGTATGAAACGGCCTTCCAATTATTTTTAGATTTTCAATGGTGATTTAACACCGACCGATTCATGATCTCACATATCACATCAAAAATTTCCTGTATATTATACTCATTTTCACGCATATCGCATGAAGTTAATATGATCTTAAATATACTATTTGGCGCCTAAGCTATACAAATAGTTATCACAGTCTTTGTATGGAAGATGCTATCATTTAGTTATAAGGATCTTAATATTTAGTGTAAAATCATGCCATTCAATGTCACAGATATATCTTCAGCTCCCAGCTGAAGAAGAATTTAGGGAACGACATTGGTCGTAGATGGCATATACATTGAAGAAATCATCAAACTGCATCACGAAGTTAGTCCTAACTTGTAATTTTGAAAGGAAACTTATAAGTTAAATACCAAAGAACATACTACGTCGATAATTGGAAGCAAACAACAAAAGGATGAGTAGCGACCGGAAATAACTGCTTAGGATTGTCCAGGATGGAGTTGAACGAAGAATGATGGCAAGCGGCCCATAGCACTCCTCATGGGGGGGGGGAGAGACGTAAGTAAATAAGGTAATGTACAACCGGCTGGGAATCTTTGACCAAAACCTTTAGTACATGATATTCAACAGTGAAGTCGAATAAATTACATCAAAATATCAAGTCAGTCAAACTAATGAGTAAAATGAAAGTTGGTCAAATTAGATTAACACAAGGAATAGGACAAATATCACATTAGATCAATATTAGTCAATACCATCTACCACTTACTAGGTTTCTTAACATGAAACAGTCCAAAAGAAATTCATCAAACTGTTGAAACCATATATGTATGAATACCAATCATAGATTATCATGAATTATACGATAAGGTGACTACGGTAATTGCCTAATTCAACTATGATTTACTTACTTTCTTACATTTGTTACCCCCCACCCACCCCAAATGGACCATAGGCCACCGACAAGTATTCTCCAATCTACTCTGTCCTCCACCTTCATTTCTACTTCTATCCGATTTTCGTTCATACTCCTTATGTCTGTCTCTATTTCTTGATGTAATGTGTTCTTTGGTCTTCCTCGTCTCCTTTGGCCTTGACGATTCCATGTGAGTGCTTGACTTGTGACACAGTTGAGTATGTTCCTCAATGTGTGTCCTATCCATTTCCGGCAATTCTTCCTGATTTATTCCTCCACTGGTTTGTTCTGGTTTGTTCTCTCCCACAATAGGTTGTTGCTGATAGTGTCCGGCCAACGGATCACTAAAAAATCTCTCGATAGATATAAATTGAAGAATGCTTAAGAATTAGTAAATACGGACTGAAAGTTTGACATGGAGTACAATATACAACGTATATGATTTTTAAAAGATTGGAAACTCTTAGATCTCGAAGCAGACAACATTCTTTATGTTGATGATAAATTCATGCAGCTCGATAGTTTTCCTATTTGCCTTATTATTCATTTATTCTCTGGTTGATATCAGCATGAAATAAAAAAGATTAATTCTAAAAGATTTGTGAGTTGTATTCGTCAGTGATTCATCTGAATTCGCATACTATTGAATAACAGATTGAAGTGAATATTGATTTCTTCCGAGTATGGGACACCTTAATAATGAGCATTACTGGAAATCAGTCCCATAACTTTCAGTTATCTCAGAGAATTCCTAATTGTTAGAACTAATGATCTGGTTTTCAATGGTACATATTTCGAATGCTAATAAATTCGCGATATATCGTGAAGATCTAATGGGAAGTCCTAACCAGTAAAGCTGAAACCACCGAAACAGTCTTCAACAGCGGCATCTGATATTCGTTGAGGTATGTAGTGAATTAACTGACATGAGAACAATTAATCTTTTAGAAACTCAATGGCTTATTGGTTAAGTATTTTCTGTGATATCTCAAGGTTCTTTATCAAATCCCTTGGCTGTCATGGGGATATACTACTTAAGAGTTTCATAATAACACAGAACGAATTTCCGGTGTTCTCTATATTATTTTCAATGAAGCACCATCTTAGATTAGTTTGTAATGAACATCACATACAAATTAAATCAATCTACTGAATTCACTTGGTTTTGTTTCATTTGTACCTTCACATTGTTATTTAAGACTGCGATTGATCCGTCTCTTGATGGCATATATGCATACTATGCATATTGCCTCGATATTGCCTTAATTCACAAGCATTCCAAGCAAAGATAGATAGTGGCTAGCAGTGGAATTCAAGACTCGCATTTCGTATTGTTAGGGACTTATCGACTGAATGTACCTATATCTCACAATTCATGTTCCCTCTGAGACTCGAACCCAGTACCGTTCGCTCTCAACGCCATCGTGTTATAAGATGAAACGCGCATCAAACTAGATTCCACTAGTAGCCATTATCCATGTTAAAATATCGATGTATCTAAGGTGATCAATACAAAAAACTCCAATCAAAGAAAGTACATAGATACAAAGATATTGATCATTCTAGAAAATATAATCACCGACCAAATATAAATTAATAATCAACTCGATCAATAAATTAAGTTTAAAATTATATATATAACCTTTTTCATTTGAATTCATTTCATTTTCATTCTGATCTGATTATTCACCTTAAGTTACACGACCTCATAGTGAGTATGTTGATGAAAAAGGGATGGGGAGGATAGGAAGAGAGGGAGAGAGCGAGAGTAAGGGGTATATATTCAATATTGAATAGATGAACAACATTAATCAACCACATTCAAAGGGGATTGAATTGAATCTGTAAAGAAATTAACCACATAAGTAAACAAGAGAATAAGAGGGTAGAAGAGTAGGAGAAAGTTATGATTATGATTATTATTATTCTAAAGTAATTCTTCCACCAATTTATATTTAGGTTAATAGTTTTTTTTTTGGGGGGGGGCGGAAACATGGAGAACTACGAAAGCAAACATCCAGATGATACAAGTGTTTATTAACAGTTGTCTACGCAAAATAATTCGGATCCGTTAGACAGACACTATCAGCAACCAGATCCCAGCGGAGGAATAAACCAGGAAGAATCACTGGAAGTGAATAGGACACACATTGAGGTAAGCACCTAACTATGTCACAAGTCAAGCACTCACATGGAATCGTCAAGGCCAAAGAAGACGAGGAAGACCAAAGAACGCATTACATTGAGAAATGGAGTCATACATGAGGAGAATGAACGAAAATTGGATAGAAGTAGAAAGGAAGGTCCAGGACGGATTGGGTTAGAGAATACTGGTCGGTGGTCTATGCTCCATTGCGGAAGTGGGGTGGGGATTAACAGGCGTAAGTAAGTAAGTAAGTAAGTGTTGAAGTAAGTAAGTAAGTAAGTAAGTAAGTAAGTAAGTAAGTAAGTAAGTAAGTAAGTAAGTAAGTAAGTGTGGAAGTAAGTAAGTAAGTAGGTAAGTAAGTAAGTAAGTAAGTAAGTAAGTAAGTAAGTAAGTAAGTAAGTAAGTAAGTAAGTAAGTAAGTAAGTAAGTAAGTAAGTAAGTAAGTAAGTAAGTAAGTAAGTAAGTAAGTAAGTAAGTAAGTAAGTAAGTAAGTAAGTAAGTAAGTAAGTAAGTAAGTAAGTAAGTAAGTAAGTAAGTAAGTAAGTAAGTAAGTAAGTAAGTAAGTAAGTAAGTAAGTAAGTAAGTAAGTAAGTAAGTAAGTAAGTAAGTAAGTAAGTAAGTAAGTAAGTAAGTAAGTAAGTAAGTAAGTAAGTAAGTAAGTAAGTAAGTAAGTAAGTAAGTAAGTAAGTAAGTAAGTAAGTAAGTAATAGTTAAGAAAAAGACGAAGAAGAACAAGTCAAGTAATGAGATATTCATATGATAAATAAATAATGAGAAGGGGTTTTGACGAGATTTTAGAAATTATAATAGTTGAAATCATGAGTCAATTGAAGCTAAACCACCATGGAAAACCTGGAAGCACTGAACGACTGTTTCGTCTTACTATGGGACTTCTCAGCAATGTGTATCCACGAAGAAAAAAGAGAATCAAATCATATCAATGAAGTAAAGATATCAAACAAGAGATTTGCTGAAAAATCTATAAACTACTTGAAAGTAATATTATCAGTAGTATCTTATTACTAAAGATGAGTATAGTGTTATTAAATCAATGAAAATAATGAAATTGTATGATAGATAAGTTAATAAAATAACGTTGATATTATTTATCTATGGTAGTATAGTTTGATTATTTGATTTGAACACATAAATATTGGTACAGAGTGGCACCAAATACATATGGACCATACAAGTCACTTGATTGTATGCGTGGGCTGTGTTACTATCCGGGTGCCCAGAACGATGCAAGCGGTTTTCTTAGAGGCCACAACCAGCATTTCGACCGAAATGTATCAGAGCAACGAAAAGAGATGCAGTCTCATCGTAGTCAGTGACCAACAATTGGTTCATACGTCATTTGTTCCATCAGGATACTGGAGCTCATTTGTATCATTGGCTGGAAATGAGGGTTTTCCAACTCCCCTAGGTGTATCCTCCATATCCACCAACCCGGTTAATGCGTTGCACATTCACTTTTCGTCCTCTCAATTTCGTAAACAACACCATCGATGAGAGAAGCTAGTGAGTAGGACTTCCCTAGTAGTGACTGTATATGCGTGGTCATGTGAGTGCATTTGGAGAGAAAGAGAGAGGTGACTCTCCTCATTCTCGGTCGTACCAGGGCATTTGGAGAACAATACTATACAGAGAATATTAAATCGAACTTATCAAATCAAACAGTAGATTGGTATATTTTGGGAAATTAACTTTAATTACATTTATCATTTTAAATCTACAAAATATACCAAGTAAATCATCATATTGAAGAGGGAATTAAGGAAAGACATTAGAGGTGCATTGAACGTACATTGTGGAAACTACCAAACTGCTTTACAATACAAGCACTAACTTGGAATTCTGAATACAAAAGAGAAAGTGGAAGACCAAGAGCCGCATTTAGTCGGGAATCAGAAGAAGACATGAAAAGAATGAATAACAATGGGAAACAACTGGTAAAGTTTGCCCAAGACACAGTTGGATGGAAAATGTTAGCGCTACTCAACAAGGTATAACAGGTACAGGTAAATAAGTAAGTGTTCATTAGTGATCAATTTTAAAAAAGCAGTTATCGGATTGTTCATGAATAGCTGTAACCAATGTTGTTCAAACATGTCGAGTTTGAAACAGCTACCCATGAATGACATTAGAAGATAATTGAGCAATATCATGCACTGGTTAACAGTTCAATAGTCTTAATAATAAGCGCTTGTTCCCAGAATTGAAGGCCCTACAGACGATCTCTCATGATATCGAGAATGTACATTCTTAAGCGATCCCATCAAAGGAAAACATCTCTCTCCAATACGTCTTCTTTTCAAATATTCTCCTGAATAAAGTCAGTTTATCATGTGTAGGACTAATTGAAGAAAAAACATTTTCCTAAGATTTTCCCTTTTATTCTCCTAGAAACTTATACTTAAAATAGAACACAGTATTAACAAGCCTGATTATTATCTATGAAGTGGATAATGGATACAAAGTTAATATCTCTAAGGTGTTAAAAAGGTAACTGATAAACAATGGAAACCATTTATAATCCTCTCTACAATCCTATCCTACTTTACTTGTGTGTATTAAAGTGTACTAAAGCTTAATAAGCCTCTTGTTTTTTTTAGCTTGATAAGAATAATCACTATCCATTAATTACATCCATGACATCCATAATATTGATTTTTTATTCATCGATTGAAATCTATTGACAAAGTTCATTTTGGTCATCATCAATATACGACTGATACGATTAAACTAAAACGTTGCTATTTATCATCTATGATAATGACATTCACTTGAGATTTAGATGGTGGTTGGAGATAGTCAACAGGAAACCTTGGACCCGGGTTTCGTGCTACTTGGCACTCGTCAGCAAGGTGTACCTGTAATCTTGAGGGAACTGATGCTCCCTGGCGGATTCGATCTCGTGTCACCCAGCTTCACAGTCAGAGACGTTACCACTGAGCTATCCGAGCCGTGACTAACCTCCAACCACCATCTAAATCTCAATACATAGTGCCCGCAGTGTCGAGTCACCTAGACTGGTGGCCACATTGCAACATGATCGATAGCATTCGATCTGCACTAATAAGGACTAGACAAGCATGACATTGATCACCACCCAGTGATCAATCAATTGTAATGACATTCACTTTCTGTATCGTCTGAAGAAGAACACATATAAACGAAACATCTTTTTTCACCCTATACCCATATTTCACCGTGTGGTGCATGCTACTGATGTCGACAGATATAAGTAGTATGTATCATCAATCAACGACAGGACAACATTATGGAGGCTTCTTTGGCACTATGGCATGCCTGAGAAGATAGTCAATATCATACGGAATTCCTATGATGAATTAAACGACAAAATCGTGCATAGACGACATCTGACAGACTCGTTCAAAGTAAAGACCAGTGTCAGGCAACATTGCTTACTATCACCCTTTCTCTTTCTCATGGTGATCGACTGAGTTATGAAGACGTCAACATCTGAGCGAAGGCACTGGATACAGTGGACAGTTAGAATGCAGTTGGACAATCTAGACTTCTCGGATGATCTGGCTCTTCTATCATACACGCAACAACAAATGCAAGAGAAAACGATCAGTGTAGTAGCAGCCTCAGCAGTAGCAGCAGTACGTCTCAACATACAAAAATGGAAAAGCAAGATTCTCCCATACAACACAGCATGCAACAATCGAATCAAATTTGACCGAGAAGCTTTAGAAGATGTAAAATCCTTCAAATATCTCTGCAGCATCATTGATGAACACGGTGGATCAGATTCAGATGTGAAGGCGCACACCAGCAAAGCAAGAGTATCATATCTACAACTGAAGAATATCTGGAACTCAAAACAACTATCTGTCAATCAACACCAAAGTCAGTAATTTCAATAGAAATGTCAAAACAGTTGTACTGTATGTGGTGGAAACTTGGAGAACTACGAAAGCCATCAACCAAAAGATGCAAGTGTTTATTAACAGATGTCTACGCAAAATACCTCAGATTCATTGGTCAGACACTATCAGTAACAACAACTCACTGTGGGACAGAACAAACCAGAACGAACCAGTGGAGGAATAAATCAGGAAGAATCGCTGCAAATGGATGGGACACACATTGAGGAACATACTCAACTGTGTCACAAGTCAAGTCCTCACATTGAATCGACAAGGTCAAAGGAGACGATGAAGATTAAAGAACACATTACATTGAGAAATGGAGGCAGAAATGAGAAGAATGAACGAAAGGAAGGTCCAGGACAGATTGGGTTACAGAATACTGGTCGGTGGTCTATGATCCATTGGGGGGTGGGGGGTAACAGGGAGTAAGTAGACTTGACTGCTATTTATTAATATCCTCATTCGTTTCTACCTGTTCTTAAGATTCCTTCTATCCCATTTTAAATATTTAGAATCCATATTTTGTATTGTTTGTTTGAATAATTCCATTAATGTTTAGGATAGGGTTTGAGTCTCAGAGTGAATATGAACTCTGGGATGCATGTACATTCAGTTGACGACTCACAAATAGGAAGAAATGTGTATTCTGGATTCTATTGCTAACCACCATTTATCTTTGCTTATCATTTAGAATATAGTTTGTAAACACTGAATGTAAAGGAATACTGAAATTAGAACTATAAAGGAAAGTAAACAGTAATTGATGATAGTTAACCGTTTGGTCACTATTAATCATGCATTCAAGGACATAGATTACCAGTTAAACAACGCAATATAATATATCATCGGTCAAATCAACTCATATAGACAACTATATACACAAACTTCCAATAAAGAATATCAGAATAGAGGAAATGTTTATAAAGTTTAGAGGATTTCCTAAATTTTACCTTTTAGGTCATAAAGACTAATGTATCCATCTTATTAAGAATAGTTCAATCAATTGCATTATCACAGGTCAACTAAAAACAAACAAAAAACATCATAAATCTATAAAGATAAGCATTCAATAATGAGTTTCAATAGTTGAAATCATGAGTCAATTGAAGCTAGACCACTATGGAAAATCTGGAAACACTGGATGGCCGTTTCATCCTATTGTGGAACTCCTCAGCAATGCGAACCTACGATCCCTCCCCACGCGAGATCCGAACCCAGGATCTATCAGTCTTGTGCGCAAACGCTTAATCTACAGACCGCTGAGCTGGCCGGCATCCAATGGAATTAATGTCTAACTTCAACCAATCCACTATTGAAATTACTAAAATCTCCTCAAAACCCCTTCTGATAATAATGAATTACTCAGTTTAAATGAATAGTTAACCGACAAAAACCTGGACATGAGGGGGCAACTATTTCATCCTATTATATGAATATCATCAACAAAGAGGGTATCTATTATCATCCCTAGAAAGCAAACCTAATACTTGTTTTTAGCCATATGTCAAATCTGTTATCTTTATACTGAAGATGCAACAAGTATTTAAAGTTTGACAACGCTTTAACCAGTAACACCTTCTATTATGAATCATGCCCGCCTAGTGAAATCAAAAGTCAGAAACGAGAAGGTTTCACAATTGATTGATCACTGGGTGGTGATCAATGTCATGCATGTCTAGTCTATATTAGTGCAGATCGAATGCTATCGATCATGTTGCAATGTGGCCACCAGTCTAGGTGACTCGACACTGCGGGCACTATGTAATGAGATTAGATGGTGGTTGGAGGTAGTCGACAGGAAACCTTGGACCCGGGTTTCGTGCTACTTGGCACTCGTCAGCAAGGTGTACCTGTAATCTTGAGGGAACTGGTGCTCCCTGGCGGATTCGATCTCGTGTCACCCAGCTTCACAGTCAAAGACGTTACCACTGATCTATCCGAGCTGCGACCGACCTCCTGTAGGACTGAGATGTAATCACAATTGATTGATCACTGGATGGTGATCAATGTCATGTATGTCTAGTCCTTATAAAAGGTTTGAAGATACATTTAATAGGCCCTCAATATATCGAAAATTGACTGATCTAAACTGGTTTAGCGATTGTAAAAGAAGTTGAGCACAATGTTCCCGACTTATAATCTGATAAGGATACATGAGTCCACTCAAACTTACAGAGCTATTGATTTTGGGGGAATTTATTTTCTACTACTAGACCTTTGAGATAACATCTAATGGATATTCATTAATTCATTTATATTATTCATTGAATTACCCTATTCATCATATCAATATTCCATTTATCTTTATCGATATATCGATTACAATATATTACTAACTCGATAATCGTTATGTCGGACACTTGTCAAATTTAATCTGTTCCCCCTTTTTTTCTAAAAAAACACATTAATTTATAACTGTTAGTACATGAGAGGTTTTTCGGGGGGGGGGAGGGGGGTGGTTAGTACCGATTTTCTTTTTTTGTTTCTCATGACTAATTTAATCCGGAATAAGAGAAAAAACGCGTTTTGAGTGTGTTCCTCCGTGTGTGTGTGCGTATGTGAAAGAGTTACCAATAAATTAAAGATTAGATACAAACTCTACAATTTATGTACAAGCATGCCCAGATGCAAACACACACACACACACACACATGAAGATGTATCCTTACAAACAATCGATATATTCTACTAATCCTGTTACTGTCTAGATGTCATATAAGTTGGTTCATTAAGTAAATAAAACTTGAGATATCATTGATTAGAGTAAGGTGCCTTATAAGATAGATTTTAAAAACAAAACAAACAACAAATCTCTAGTATCATTGTCAATAATGCTACCAAATTTAAATTAGATTCATCTTTAAAGAGAGAAATAGGGTTGTGTTTGATGAAAACGCACTCACTCACTCACTCACACACACACACACTCTCACACACACACACATTTCTATACTCATAAACATGGATAGTAGCTATGGTACATGCTACATATAAAAATGACTAGTCTTCATCAATGACTAATATTGTTAATCTAATCTATATACATAATAAAGATATAGACAATGTGTAAACTTTCAATGTAACTTTAGTCTAGTTGAAAGAACTATCCGATGATGATGATAATGATAATGATAATCAATAATTATTATTTGTATAATATGAGTCCATTCCCTGAGTACTTCTTATTATATCTCAAAAAAGTAAATACTAACATGTACAAGTATCCATATCCATATCCAATACCCATCCTTCTATCTATCCATACACACACACACACAGATACACACACATACATACACACAGATACACATACATACAACAGTTCTCCCTCCAAAAAACAACAAACATTTCTTTTTACCAACTACGTTTATCATTCAAAACATTAAGTAAACAATACTAATCTTTTATTTCTTTTCAGCCAATATTAGTAGATTGTATTATTCTTATTATGTTAAGATTATGATTATGAGTATTCTATAAGTATAGATTACAATTATAATATTAAAGAATTTACTCAAATACTATTTTGCCTAAGGTAATAATACCGTTTAATGATTATATAATAGAATATTACACAGACAGACAGACAGACAGACAGATGGACAGACAGACACACATACATACACACACAAAACTGTCATCAATTTATTACGTTCAGTTTATTACCTTTAACCCACTTGAGTAAAATCACCACCGCAACCACCATCACCTCTACTATTACCACCAAGACCACCACCACCACCACCAACAACAACAACAGCAACGACGACAAAAAGTCGATAAAACTTATTTTGAGAAATTCGATTCCTATTACATGGAATAAAATGAAGCAACAAAACATAAAGAGGCAATAAGCATTTATGATTCTATTAGTGATCAGAATTTTAATGGAAATCAATGATTAATGAAATTCAATCATGTATCAACAATGAAATAATGTCAGAATGGGTTTTGTGGAGATTTTAGAAATTTCACAGATTGAAATCATGAGTCAGTTGAAGCTAGACCACCATTGAAAACCTGGAAGCACTGGAAGGCCGTTTGGTCCTAGTATGGGAAGTTAGACATTAACACCGTTGGATGCCGGCTCAGTGGTCTAGTGGTTAAGTGCTCGCGCGCGAAGCCAGTAGGTCCTGGGTTCGAGCCCCGCGTGGTGCGGGATCGTGGATGCGCACTGCTGAGGAGTCCCATACTAGGACGAAACGGCTGTCCAGTGCTTCCAGGTTTTCAATGGTGGTCTAGCTTCAACTGACTCATGATTTCAATATGTGAAATGAAATAATGATTAATGATAATAATGAACTAAAATGAATAGTATTCACTATTGAGTCAATCAGCCAGTCAGTCAGTCAGTGAGTGAGTGAGTCAGCTACAGCGTAGGATCAGGCACATATATGCATCGGTTCAAGTACCTCACTGATTAACACAACAAGATGAACAACGGATTCATAAAAGTAGTTAATTCAATGGTGGAGGTAATATATAAAAGAAAGATTGTGTATAAGGATATAATACAGGAAGAAAGAATTAGTTCGTAGAAAGAAAGATATGAAGTGATTTTAATCTCTTAGTTTAAGGGAAGACAAAGTGTGTATACACCGACACCATTGTGATCGATTCTGAGCCATGTCACCAAGAGTCTCCAACCATTGGTTACGATAGTCACGCGGACCCCAACCAAGTAATCTGCATCTACCAACATGGCTCAAACTAGAAGTTAATGTCTTCAACCACTGATGCCACGTTTTGGTTTGGCTGCATTTGGGGGCTATAGAAGAGAGAATTGTTAATATACTGATTTAATAATAGAATGAAACAGCTGTTCAATGATCCAGGATTATCAATGGTTATATATATATCCAAAATCAGTTTGTGATATAAACTGAAAATTGGACAATTTCAGTAAACCTCTTCTAATAGAAAATAAAACAATCTGAAGATAAATTATAGCACAGGGACTGATTTTAACCATTGAGTAGGGATTTTATTCTAGTTCGGGATCAATATTTAGTAGTGTGTATTGGTAATCATGTATAGTTTCTAACCCAGAATCTTCTAATCTCGTTACTTACTTACTTACGCCTGTTAACCACTACCTCCGCAATGGAACATAGACCACCGACCATCACTCTCCAACCCACTCTGTCCTCCGTCTTCATTTCTACTTCTATCCAATTTTCGTTCATTCTTCTCATGTATGTCTCCATTTCTCAATGTCATGTGTCCTTTGGTTTTCCTCTTTTCTTTTGACCTTAACGATTTCATGTGAGGACTTGTCTTGTGACATAGCTGGGTATGTTCCTCAATATGTGTCGTATTCTCTTCCAGTGCTTCTTCCTGATTTATTCCTCCACTGGTTTGTTCTGTCGCACAGTAGGTTGTTGCTGATGGTCGCTGATAGCCATTTTTAGCGATTCTTCCTGATTTATTTGTCCACTGGTTTGTTCTCTCCCACAGTAGGTTGTTGCTAATAGTGTCCGGCCAACGGATCCGAATTATTTTGCATAGACAACTGTTAATAAACACTTGTATCTCCGCCTGGAGTCTCTCCGGGGGCTACTGCCTAAAAACACTGGACGATATGTTGTTATCTATCTATCTATCCCCATATCTATCTAACTTCAATTCTTTGCTTTTCCTACTGTGTTGATAAATCAACTAGACAGATCGATACCATATTTCTTTCCTATTATCTCTATAAATTACACATGATTGACTGATTACAACTTAAATGATGACAAAAATGATCTATTATCATCACAAAAACAATTTCATATTATAAGGGTTAAACCAAAAAAGAGAAAGCAATGAAATGATGATAACAACAACAACAACAACAGCACAACTATGGTGCCTTCTTTTTAATCGATTGAATAATAATTATCAGTATAGGGGTTGTGGAGATTGTTAAGTTTTTGATTGAGATCATGAATCAATTGATGTTAGACCACCGTTGGAAACCTGGAACCACTGGACGGCCATTTCGTCCTATTGCGGGACTCTCCGGCAGTGCGCATCCGCGAGCCCGCCTCGCTAGATTCGAACCCAGGATATATCGGTCTCGCGCCAGGCGTTTAACCAACTAGGCCACTGAGCCGGTATCCAATGGTGTGAATAATAATTAAAACAACAAAATGTTTTGTTTTTATTCGAACGCCAATCATTAGTGTCAACACACACATATACATCTAACAGATAATAAACAAGTTCAAAGGTGAAATGATTTCTCCAAATAAATATATAGGGTGTGCAATTGAAATGATCACCCGTATATTCAACACACGTGTATGAAGTGTTGTAGTAGCCAAATAATGATGATGATGATGATGATGATGATGATTGAATATCCCGACTAAATTTAGGACAGATGGAGAATTTGGTTTAGGTCAAGATCTTTATCAGTTGGTTAATATGTTGTTATTATCTAAAATGGATATTCGGATTAGTCAAGTTGATTCATTGAAGAAGGTCTATATATATAAATATATAGATATATTAATCATAACATTATGAATGTGCAGGTGATGACCTGAAAGGGGGAAAAAGACTGTATATAATTCATGACCTTAATGTTCTACAAGTAAGTCATTCAATTACTAAGTATAGATCTTATTTAATGTGTATGATATATATGGATAAATTTAGTAAATAAAGTCAGTGAATTCACTGTTCAAACGAATATACGAAGTTATATTTCATTTGTCATTTCAATAGTTGAGATGATGAGTCAGTTGAAGTAAAAACTTGGAAGTACCGGATGACCATTTCATCCTCAGTAGGCAGTGTACATTCACGATCCCAACTCGAGAGATTTGAACACAGAACCTATCTGTCTTATGCAAGAACGCTTAACTTTTAGACGACTGAGTTGGATGGCATTCAACGGTGTTAATGATGTCTAACTTCAACTAATCCACGAAATAGAGCGACATATTCACCATTATTATCAGTGAGTTACTATCTCATAACAGACCCGATTGAACTCTACTGGTCATTGGTTTTTTAATTGTTTGAATTATTCCGTTCGCTGATATTTTGACTGAATTTTGACTGAAATTCTGTCAAACTCGATCTTGATTATTTATTGTTAACCTTTAACTTATCATTATCTGCCTCTTTTTGATCTGATTCTTGGATGTTGTTTATATGGTGCATCATGCTAGGCCTATTTATACTCTTCGTACTTCGTGAAATGACTTGGACAGTATCAATTTAAATTTAGATTGATATCACGAACGGATTGATGTTAGACCACTAATGAAAACCCGAAAGAACTGAACGGACCTTTCGTCGTAATGCGGGACTCTTCAACAATTCGTATCCACTATCCCCTACAAGGGACACAAATCTAGGACCTTCGGTCTCGTGAGTCTGTTTAAATGTATTTGCTGACTTTATATTTAGAGTAATGTTAATATTTCATGATTTCTAGATAAATCATTACCATTGAACAATGCATTTTAACCTAGAACATATGTTTTTTAACTGATGTGTTTCAGGTCAGTTCATAACGGAAAACTGAACTATATACATATTAGGTCCTGAGTTCGAGCCCCGCGTGATGCGGGATCGTGGATCGCACTGCTGAGGAGTCTCATACCAGGACGAAACGGCCGTCCAGTGCTTCCAGGTTTTCAATGGTGGTCTAGCTTCAACTGACTCATGATTTCAACCTGTGAAATTTCCAAAAACTCTCCACAAAACCCATTCTGACTATATACATATTAATTGTTGAATTCATGAGTCAATTTAAGCTAGACGACCATTGAAAACCTGGAAGTCATGGAAGGCCGTTTTGTCAAGAATTCAACTATTAAAATCACTTCAATCTCTACAAACACCTATTCTGATAAGAATCATCATCATATGCTTACTAGTGACTAGTTTCAAAATGGATTTCATGAAGTTCTAGTGAGAAGTCGTGACCAATGGAGTCCAATCTGTGTCGGGTGTGAGACAATCGATGAATGGTTGCAAAAGATCATGGATCAAATAAAGTTAGACATCATTAACATGGTGAATGTCAGCTCAGTGGTCTACAGGTTAAGTATTGGTGTGTGAAACTAAAGGTCCTGAGTTGGAGTCTTTCATGCGGGATTGTGAGTGAGCACTGCTAATGAGTCTCATACTTATACGAAACGACCATTCATTACTTCTAAGTTTTCAATGATGGTCTAACATCGATTGATTCATAATCTCAACCAAAAATTCTATTTATTATATAAAAAGGCTAGATTGAAGATACTGGGTTCGAGTCCTTTGTGTGTGATCGTGGATGTACCTTACTTATTTTTTCCCATACCACAACGTAATGGCCATCCAGTGTTTCGGAGTTTTCAATGGTAGTCTATATTAGATCAACTTATGAATTTAACTATTAAGACCACTACAATCTCCCAAACCCTCATTCTATTATTATATATATATACATATACTTTATTTTCACCCACTTGACCCAACTATTGTCCTACTTTTTTTGAACAATTCATACACTTCATTAAACTATACAACGTGATGAAGGAGACTTCACTATTAATGACAATGATATTTGAGAATTCTCCATTAGTATTAATATCGATAGTTTATATGTAATTATCACTTCAACTTATGTAAGATAGAAAATATTCTGATCAAGAGATGAAGTGGATTAACCCTTCCTCTCCACATAAACGAGAGAAATTAATCGCAAACTTCGATCTAAATTCTTTATTAGTTCGAAAGGATCCAAGGTCAATATCGACTAAGTTTATTGATATTTAAGTTTAGTTCTTCGAGAAATATGTAGGTGAAACTTTCTTTTACGTTGAACAGTAAAAGGTTGGCCCTCAAATGCCCTGGTATGGCCGAGAGTGGGGAGAGTCCGCTCTCACTCTCCAAATGCTCTCACATGGCAACGCGTATATAGCCTCTGCCAGAGAAGTCATACTCATTGCCTTCTCTCACCAGGGGTGTTGTTTACAAAATTGAGAGGACGAAAAGCGAATGTCCGGCGCTTTAACTGGGTTGGTGGACATGGAGAGTCCACCTAGGGGAGCTGAAAAACCCTGATTCCAAACCAATGGTGCAAATGGGCTCCACGATCCTGAAGGAACAAATGACGTATGAACCAATTGTTGGTCACCGGCTACCATGGGACTGCATCTCCTGGGGTTGCTCCACTGCCTTGTGGATCAGACCTTCAGGTCGAAGGCTCCGGTTGTGGCCCCCTAATAGAACCACCTGCTTCTGTTTGGGCACCCGAGCAGTATCACAGCCCTCACACATATCGAATGAGATTTGTGTGGTGCACATGTATTTGGTGCCTCTTTGTACCAATATCTATGTGTTAAAATAAATAAATAAAAGTAAAAGATTGAGAAAAAAATGTTGAGATATTTCTGTAACAATTTGAATGACTCTCCAGGTCTCCCACATTGTACGAGCATTCCATGTACCTAAATTAATGGTTGCTCTGGTTGTCAGGATGGTCATCAGCCTCGTGACTTCCGAAGGAACTTGGCTTCCGCCATGAGGCATCATATCTCTTCTAAATGAAGACCTTCTAACTCCTAGGACAGAGTTTAAATGGTTTGAATTATTTTTTTCTGGTTAGGATTCTTTTTAGTGAATTAGTTTTCTACGGTATGCGGTCGCTAACCCCATTCCCAACCTTCCTCCTTTTATTTGGGTTTGGGATCGACAGTAGCCTCAGAGGGACTCTAGGCAGAGTTGTTGAGATATTTACTGTAGAATAAATGTTAAGGATCCATTTCTAAACTTTAGTCATCGATAATTTATGCTATAAATAATTAGACCTTTTAGTGTAATGGAAATGGTTATATTAAATCCACCATTATATAAGTAAGTACAATTGTGATTGATCATTAAGTAGTGACCAGAGTTGTATTTGTTTATCTCATAATGTTGATCAAATTCTGCCAATCAGGTTACAATATGGCTACTAGTCTAAATGATTTAACATCGTGAGCATCACTTTAGAATATTAGGTGATTGGATGTAATCAACAGGAAACTCTAATTGATTTTGTGTTAGTTGAAATTCGTCTGATGGAGTAACGATAACATTAACGAAATTGATGTCCCCCGTGGGATCCAAACTTTGGTCAATCAGCTTCAGACGTTACAACCAAGCTATTTGTGCTATTATTGACCTCCTATAGGGCTGAAATATTTATAGTTAATCGATCAATGAGTAGTGACTAATGTCATGTTTATCTGGCCGTTTAGCATCAACGTGGTTGGTATGTGTCAACTCATTTTCGATTGCAGGTAAATCTTGCAAACGAGAACAAAATCTAGGTCAAGCAGGCTATCCTGACGGCTACCGCCAACCACCTAGTTACTTGGTACTTCAGCTGCATGTTACAGTCTATCGTTTATAAAGATTACTTGTAAAAACTAATTTAGTTTAAAGATAGTGTTCTGATGGAATTGATTTCAGTGTCTAAAATCAGTGATAAGATGATTAAAATGTGTTGAATTCAACCCATTACAGTATCGAATATCAAGATTACTGATTTACTTACTCATGTTACCCCTCCTGGAACATAAGCCCATGTCCATCAGTCTCTAACCAAGTTTGTCCTGAGCTATCCGTTCTGGTTTCCCTGAAGTGCTACTCATTCTTTTGCTGTCTGCCTTCAATTACCGGCGCAATGTTTTCTTTGGTCTATCTATTCTTCGCTTACCTTCAGGATTCTAAGTGAGGGCTAACTTTGAGATGAAGTTTGATAGTTTATCCAATGTATGTCCTATCTAGTTACAGTATATTTTCCTAATTTCTTTTTCAGTTGGACGTTGGTTCGTTCTTTGGTATTGTAGATTGTTGTATCCCGCTGACGGATGTGAAGTTTCTTGAATAGGAAACTGTTTATAAAGACTTGTACTTTGATGATGATGGTTGTAGTAGTTCTTCAAGTTTCACCTTCATACAGTAGGACTGTCTTGACGTTCATATTGAAGATTCTGGCTTTGATATTGGTTGAAAGTTGTTTTTAGTTCCATATGGTGTTCTACTGTAGGAACACTGCTGTTCCTTTGTCATCCCTCCTTTCATATTTTCATCAGATACTCCTTGTTAATTGATGATGCTGCTGCTCAGGTACTTGAACGTTTCCATCTCCTCCATAGTTCTTCCATCAAGTGTGATTGGATTAGTGCTCTCCGTGTTATATTTCAGGATCTTGTTCTTCCGTTGTGTATGTTGAGGCCTACTGATATAGAAGCTGTTTCTACACTAGTTGTGTTGACCTGCATTTGTTAGTGTGTATAGGGTAGAAGAGGTTGGTCATCCGAGAGGTGTAAATCGTCTATTTGCATTCAAGCTGTTCATTATATTCCGTGATTCTTCTAATATATGGAGGCTTTCATAATCCACTCAATCACCAGGTGGAAGAGAAAATGTGAGAGTAAGCGGCCTTGTGTAACATCGATCTTCACTGGGAATGTATGTGTGAGTTGTCCTGTATGCATGAGATTTCAGTATATTCCGTGGTATGAATTCCCTATGATATTGATAATTTTCTCAAGTACATCGTAATGTCGAATACTGTTTGATAATGGTCTCCTATCCACACCCGAAGCCTTTGACCTAGTGGTCTTATCCACAAGGCAGTTGAGCAACGTGAGTAGATGCAGTCCCATGGTAACCGGTCATCAACAATTGGTTCATACACCATTTGTTCCCTCGGGATCCTGAAGCTTATATGCATCATTGGTTGAGAATCACGGTTTTCCAACTGCCCTATATGGGTCCTCAATATCCATCAACCTGGTCAAAGCACCGAATATTTGGTTTTTATCCTCTCAATTTCGTAAACAACACCGTCGTTGAGAGAAGATAGTGAGTATAACTTCCCTGACATTGGCTGTATCCGCGTGACCGCGCGATAGCATTTGGAGAGAGAGCTGATTTTCCCCACCCTTAGTCTTACCAGGGCATTTGGGAGACTATTTTAAACAAGGTATTATGATAGAAAATGATATACCTATCATAACTACTGTGGTGTCCATCATCTTTCAAGTATTCAGTGTGACAATAAGTTGTAAGCTGAGTCAATGAAAGCAAACCAATGAATAACACGGTCAATGAGCATGAGTAATAAGTTAAAATATGAGATAGCTATTAGAATACCTCAAAGTAAATCACTTTAGAAATCTTAACCATTCAGATTCATTGAAAAATTCAAAGGAAGATCTTCTAATCCAATTGGATTTCTAAAAATCATTGATCATTATGGGATTGTGGAGATTGTCGAATTTTTGATTGAGATCATAAATTGATCACTGTTAGGCTACTATTGAAAACATGGATATACTGGACGGTTGTTTCGTCCTAGTATTGTACTCCTCAGTAATGGGCAGTAACGATTCCGTACGCCGGGCAGTTAGTAATAATAAATCCATAAGATTGAATTTTTGTCGCCAGATGATATAATTTTACGATATGTAATAGTACTATGCAAATCTTCTATGAGGGGGAGGGGTAACAGGCGTAAGTAAGTAAGATTGTGGAGAATGTTAAATTTAATTGAAATGATAAATGGTTCCAAGTTAGATCACCATTTAAAACCTGGGAGAGTTGGACGGACATCTCATCCTAGTATATAACTCCTCTACAGTGTGCATCCACAACCTCACATCTAAAAATCTAAGTCAAGACCAAAGGCCTTAGGTGTGAACGTTTAACCTTTAGACAATTTAACCATGATCCAATGGCGTAATAGTTTAACTTCAATCAATCCACAATATCGCGCGATCATCTTCCACTCTATTCGATAGGTATCTTCCTCATGCCTTACATGATTGAACCACATTGATGGGATGAAATGGTCATCCAACAGTTCCAGGTTTTCAATAGTTATCTAACTTGGATAGATCTATGATTTCAATACAATATATACATATAAACTCGAAATGATCTTATGCGGACATTTAAACAGGTTAAGCATTCATACACGAGACTGAATGTCTTGAGTTCAAGTCCCGCGAGCATGATCATGGATGTACACTGCTACTGAGGAGTCCCACAATAGGACAAAACAGCCATCCAGTGCTTACAGGTTTTTCCATGATGATCTAACTTCAATTGACTCATGATCTCAACTGTTGAAATGTCTACAATCTCTACAAAACCCCTTCAAATAATCAAAGGTCATGGGGGGCATTAAATAATTATAAAGTGCAAACAATTGTTATTCACATGAATCAATCAAATTGTCAATGTTTCATGAATCATAAGAAGAAATGAATCTGAGAACTGATAACCAAAACAATGATAGATTCATTCATTCATTCATTCAACTGGTTACGCCTTCTAATTAACAACATCATTCAAGAACATAGTTCTATTCAATTGAACATATATTGAAATGAACTATTACGTAACATAGAAATGATGTAATGATACTTGAGAATTTTATTGAAACACTTTAATTACATCTTTTGAAGAGAAAGATTGTGATAGTTCATTATATATATGTAATTAAATAATCACTATAAAAGTACTTTTAAGGTATTTTGATTGAGATTATGAATTGAATGATAATAAGACAGTCGTTTCGTCCTATTATGAGACTCCTCAGTGGCAGTGTACATCCATGATCATGCTCGCAGGATTTGAACTCAAGACTTTCAGTCTCACGTATAAACGCTTAACTTGTAGATCATTAAGTCGTTCAATTCATAAGAGTAATAGTCAATGGAAGATGGAAATTAACACATTTTACACTGACTGACCTCAGAATTTTTACAACTGGAGAACATCTGGAACTCAAAACAACTATCTGTCAATCAACACCAAGGTCAGGATTTTTAATACAAATGTCGAGAAAGTTCTACTGTATGGGACGGAAACCTGGAGAACTACGAAAGCAATCATCCAGAAGATACAGGTATTTATTAACAGTTGTCTACGCAAAATACTTCGGATCCGTTGGCCGGACACTATTAGCAACAACCAACTGTGGGAACGAACAAACCAAATCCCAGCGGAGGAAGAAATTAAGAAGAAGCGATGGAAGTGGATAGGACACACATTGAGGAAAGCACTCAACTGCGTCACAAGACAAGCCCTCACATGGAATCGTCAAGGCTAAAGGAGACCAGGAAGATCAAAGAACACATTACTTTGAGAAATGGAGACAGACATGAGTAGAATGAACAAGAATTGAATAGAACTGGAAAGGAAGGCAGAAGGCAGAGTGGATTGGAGAATGCTGGCAGGTGGCCTATGCTCCATTAGGAGTAACAGGCGTAAGTAAGTAAGCAAGTAACCTCAGAATTACTTACTCAGTGGTTGTACTATATGCATCGAAGATGCTTATGAGGATATAGTTACTATCTGTTAACGTTTCGACATTTATGTGATACGTTACACAAAAGGCGTACTGAACAGTATGCTCGGCCACTGATAGATAGACAAGAATCTCAGCTACATCGAATATGATGTAAGTTTATAAAAGCCGATCAATTTTTTAGTACTTATTCTATAATTTCATCAACAAACTACTTATCGGGGAGATTGGAATATCTTAGTATATCTTAGTATAAGATGAATCCCTGAATGACCATACGAAGAAACTGGTATCTTCTAAAGGATGAAGCTCCTAAGTTAAAAATATGTGATAGTATTTCTGAGTATAGTAAGTACTAACTACCGGATAACTTATATTCATCCTATATATTCATCCTATAGAACAGCTCATTGATAACATAGCTGACTATAGCTCCAGACTTTACCGGTCTATATTTCACAACCAGCGTGAATTCCATCAAGACTTAAAGTACACCTAGTTTTTGAACAATGTTAACTATCAGGGTACCATTAAGTCAAACAGAACTCCTCGTCAATTATCGTCAACTATCAAACAAATATTATTTAATTTATCGCAAGTACATTCCAAGTGAGGACTGGAGTCGGACAAGGCTGTCTGCTCTTCCCCTTCCTCTTTCGTCTGGTGGTCGACTGGATTATGAAGACCTCCACATCTGAGGGACAGCACATAATAAAATGTATAGCTTGGAATCAATTAGAAGATTTCGACTTCGCAGATGATCTGGCCTTTCTACTCTATGCATACCAACAAATGCAGGTCAACACAAGCAGTGTAGCAGCAGTCTCTTCATTAGTGGGCCTCAACATACACAAAGGAAAAAGCAAGAACACCAACGCAATCATACTTGATGGAGGAGCTCTGAAAGAGGTTAAATCTTTCACGTACCGGATCAGCATCATCATCGATGAACAAGAAGGTCAGATGCAAGCGTAAAGGTGAGGATTGTCAAAGCAACGGTCGCATTCCTACAATTAAAGAATATATAGAACTCAAAACAACTGTCAACCAATATCAAAAGTTAGAATCTTCAATACAAACGTCAAGATAATCCTACTTTATAAAGCTGAAATGTGGAGAACCACTACAACCATGATCAAATGGTACAAGTATATATACACAATTGTCTACACAAAATACTCAATGTTTTTTAGCCGGATACCATTAGCAATAGCCTACTATGTGAGAGGACAAATGAATTGCCATCTGAAGAGTAAATTAGGAAAAGACTGTAGAAGTGAATAGAATATATACATTACAGAAATCATCAAACTGCATCACAAAGCAAGCGTTAACTTGAAATCTTAAAACGAAACTGAAAAGAGGAAGACTAAAGTACACATTGCACCGAGAATTACAAGTAGACATGAAAAGAATACATAGAAACTAGAAACACCTGAAAACGATTCCTCAGGGACAGAGCTCCATGTAAAATAATGGTGGGCAGCCTATACACCTCGACACGGGGTAACAGGAGTAAATCAATCTATCACATGACCAATTGTAATTATGAAAGTAAAAAACAAACAACCACAGGCTGTTTATGTCAACTATTTATCGAATTCAATTTAATTATTAATTATCATCACCGAGATATATTGAATTTTGTTTTTCCCCCAAAAAACTTCTGCCATTTATCTCCCTCTCTATTGATATACATGTCTATGATGATTGTCACCATCACCATCACCACCACCGTTATCATCACCATCATTGTTGTTGTTGTTGTCGTCGTTGTCGTTGTTAATCGTTTATTATAATTTTATAATTCGATTGTACCAAGTTGTCATATTCATTGTTTATTTGTTTGTTTTCTCTTTTATTTCATATTAAAACTAAATCATTACACTTTCTATCTTATTTTATTAGGGGAAAAGGGTCTCTATTCTCCCTTTTCATTATGTATACATATATATCCATCTATAGGTATATATTGTATAGACTACATTTACCTATTTATTTGTCTATTTATTGATAGTAAAACAACAACACCACCATTACCGCCACCACCTCCACCAGGAAAACAATTCTGTCATCTATTAGGATGGTATTATATTTTCCACAAAAAAAAACAAAACAACAACAACCAAAAAAAAATTGAAATTAAACCGACAACAATTTGATTAATTCATGTTTATACTAAAACTATAATCATTCTATTCAATATTCTATAAATGATGTTACTATATTATGGGGGGTAAGGGGTAGTGTGGGGTGATGATGGTGCTATGTATGTGTGTGTGTGGGGGGGGGGAAATATTCAATATTGAATTTGTTGAATGTACAATATATGACATCTTTGTTGTTGTTGTTATCTATCAACAGAATTTTATGCGAATTTATTTCGTGTATATTAACGAATATTAAAAAAATTTCATAGATAAAGAAAGGTTAAACGAGAAAAAAAAGGAGCATCAATGTATTCCCTAGAGAGAGGGAGAGTGTAAGTGAGTGTGGGTTCAGGTGAGGATGAGTGAGGGAGTGAGGGAGTGAGTAAAGTGATATAGATTGTATACCATGAAACTCAGTCAATTCCCTTGAATATGAATATAAAAAAAAACATACATCCTTGTTATTGTAATCATGAAATGAATAACTTCTATTGAATATATAAATAAGTCTAATATAGAACAAGGTTAAAACGTATAAAATATGAACGGAATGAAATAAGTACATAAATAATTTGTATTCCATTGGGAAAGATTAATTATAAACAAATTATTTAAATAACTTTGATAAACAATGAAATAATAGAATGAATTATCTATGGGATATGGAATAGAATAATAAGGATGATGTTCGTCATCATCATCCAAATCATCATCATCATCATCATCCAAATCATCATCATCATCATCATCATCATCATCATCATCATCATCATCATCATCATCATCATCATCATCATCATCATCATCATCATCATCATCATCATCATCATCATCATCATCATCATCATCATCATCCAAATCATCATCATCATCATCATCATCATCATCATCATCATCATCATCATCATCATCATCATCATCATCATCATCATCATCATCATCATCATCATCATCATCATCATCATCATCATCATCATCATCATCATCATCATCATCATCATCATCATCATCATCATCATCATCATCATCATCATCATCATCATCATCATCATCATCATCATCATCATCATCATCATCATCATCATCATCATCATCATCATCATCATCATCATCATCATCATCATCATCATCATCATCATCATCATCATCATCATCATCATCATCATCATCATCATCATCATCATCATCATCATCATCATCATCATCATCATCATCATCATCATCATCATCATCATCATCATCATCATCATCATCATCCAAATCATCATCATCATCATCATCATCATCATCATCATCATCATCATCATCATCATCATCATCATCATCATCATCATCATCATCATCATCATCATCATCACACTCCAGTTAATAGGGTATTCCACTTTGTATATAGTTTCATTCAACAGTAAGTGATTTCATTAATTGATATCAGATTCTAGTTTTGTCCAGATGGATAATCTTCAATGATATGTATTGTTTTAAACTTTAGTAATATGTTATCAAATGAGAATCAATCATTCGACTTTGAAAGGCGTTGAGTTTCGAAGATACAATAATAAATTTTGATAAGGTTAGTAACAAAACTCTTAAGAGGTTTATTAATAAGTGGTCATAATAAGACGGTAATCTAATCGAATATATCGAAATGCGAAACATATTGACTTAAATTCATATTGCTGATCTGTTAAATAGTGAACAGTATCAGAAGGGGTGTTGTGGAGATTGTAGTAATTTAAACAGTTGAGATCATGAGTCAATTGAAGCTAGAGGTAGTAACTCACTGATGACAGTGGTGGATGTGACGCTCAGTTTTGTGGATTAGTTGAAGCCAGACATTAACACCGTTGGATCCCGGCCGGCTCAGTGATCTAGCTGGTTAAGCGCCTGGCGCGAGACTGATAGGTCCTGTGTTGGAATCCCGCGAGGCGGACTCGCGAATGCGCACTACCGGAGAGTCCCGAAATAGGACGAAATGGTTGTCCAGCGCTTCCAGGTTTCCATGGTGGTCTAGCTTTAATTGACACATGATCTCAACTGTTTAAATAGTGAACAGTTTAATAAAAATACAATCTATTGAATATAGAATATACGATCTAAGTCTGTGATAATATTAATCTCTATCTTAACTAATAGAGTTAGAAATGTCGAATATTGAATCCTAAAATAAACTGGTTGAAGACAATACTATGGCT
The DNA here is from genome assembly GCA_944470365.2 of Schistosoma intercalatum. NCBI lineage: Eukaryota > Metazoa > Platyhelminthes > Trematoda > Strigeidida > Schistosomatidae > Schistosoma > Schistosoma intercalatum. Next base: position 1,855,907 of record OX103732.1, on the reverse strand, counting down.
ATCTATCTGTATAGTCATGAGTTTGATTGACCTTTGCTGTTATCAATGATGATGATGTTTGAATTGTTCATTAGTAGTAGAATAACGATCATACAGTGTTAATATGAGATAATCGTTTTATTTCAGAGGATTGGAACTGGCCCACAATGTAAAGTAACTTTGAACTGAAAATCTATTCATTAAATTCAATAGTATGATTGTTAGTTTACACGTACCTTAGAAATGAACTAATACAATCAATGTTTAGTACATAGTATTGATACTGATAGTTTTCATGGATTGATTTATCTGGTAATATGTGGATTATTGTGTTATGTGCCGCCAAATGCCCTGGTACGGTCGAGAGTAGAGTGAGTCAACTCTCCCTCTCCAAATGCTCTCACATGGCCACCCGTTTACAGCCACTGCCAGGGAAGTCCTACTCACTGCCTTCTCGCGTCAGGAGTGTTATTTACGAAATCGACAGGACGAAAAGCGAATATTGGGCGTTTTAACCGGGTTGTTTGATATGGAGGTTCCAATAAAAAGATTTGGGAAATTCCGATTCTAAACCAATGGAGTACATTTTGCTGCAGGATCCTAAGGGAATTATTGGTGACCGGTTCCTATGGGACTGTATCTCCTTATGTTGCTCCATTGCCTTTTGGATTAGACCTCTGAAGGCTTTATAATCCAGTCAATCACCAAAACACACAGAGAATTGGTGAATTTCAATCTTTAGAAGAACAGATATTATTACTGAATGATTATTCTTGAAGATTCGTTCAATTTGAAGGTGACATTCACCTCTGGTCTACTTTAGTTTGAGTACTATATAAAATGATAATGTACTGGATCGTTGTTTTATTTCAATATGGGAATCTTCAACAATCACCATCAATAATTGTGACATCAACTGAATTTTTAATTGATATATCACTGAATATCAACTCAGTCATCTTACGATTAAATGCTAACTGTAAGGACTGAATGTTCTGAATATGATCTTCGATAGAGTTATGAATGTTTACTACTGTGAAGTCTTATCCTAAGACAAAATAAATGTTCAGAATTCTTCGGTTTCCTGTGCTACCTTGAATGTGATCAATCTATGCAGAATACATCATTGTAATTGTTATTATTTATTATTTATTTTAACACATAAATATTGGTAAAACGAGGCACCAAATACATATGCGCCACACAAATTTCATTTGATATGTGTGAGAACCTCGATACTGCTCCGGTGCCCAAATCGAAGCAGATGGTTTTCTTAGGGGGTCACACACAGAGCCTTTGACCTAAAGGTCTAACCCACAAAGCACTGGAGCATCGTGAGGAGATACAGTCCCATGGTAGCCGGTGAACAACGATCAGTTCATAAGCCATTTTTTCTCGCAGGATACTGGAGCCCATGTGAACCATTTGATTGGAATGAGGGTTTTTCAACTCCACTAGGTGAACTTTCCATGTTCACCAACCTGTTTAAAGCACCGTACGTTTGCTTTTCGTCCTCTCAATTTCGTAAACAACAGTGATGCCATGAGAATGTAGTGAGTAGGACTTCCATGGCAGAGGCTATATACGCGTTGCTATGTGAGAGCATTTGGAGAGGGAGAGCGGACTCTCCCCACTCTCGGCCGTACTAGGGCGTTTTGGGGCCATTTTAATTATCTATACAAATAAATCATCGAAATTGAAATAAATAAATAAATAACAGTCTCATCATTTATCATTATCATTATGAGAAGAGGGTTTTTATGGAGACTGTAGTAATTTCATAGTTGAGTTCATAAGCCAATTAAAGCTAAACCATCATAGGAAACCTGAATGAACTGGACGGAATACAATGGTGGACGACGGTGCGATTTCATGTGTTGGTTGAAGTTAAACATTAACACCGTTGGATATTAGTTCAGTGGCTTAGAGTTTAAGCGCTCGTATGTGAAACCGTAAGTGTTGAATTCGAGTATCTTTCGTGTAGAATCATGGATGCTCACTACTGATGAGTCTTATACTAGTACGAATTGATCATCCAAATACTTCCAAGTTTTTCATGATTGTCTTGCTTACATTGTCTCATGAACTCAACTATTCACATTTATCATTATGTTGATACAATCAATCAAATTGGTTCCTACAAGTTGTCTTTATTGAATACACTTTGTTGTCATGATTGATTAATATTTTTTTTATTATTTATTTCTAACAGTAAAAATACCATACACACCATCTACCAGTATCATTGAAATGATTACAATTATCAATAGGGAACATTATTGGGATAGTTCTGTTCGTTCAGGGTTCTTTTGATCGTTAAGATAAGGGTCTTCATATTTTATAAGACATTCACCTTTAGCTTGTCTACTCTTTTTTTGACAGATTGAAATCATGAGTCAGTTGAAGCTAGATGACCATTGAAAACCTGGAAGCACTGGACGGCCATTTCGTCCTAGTATGGGACTCCTCAGCGGTGCGAATCCACGATCCCGCACCACGCGGGGCTTGAACCCAGGACCTACTGGCTTCGCGCGCGAGCACTTAACCATTAGACCACTGAGCCGGCGTCCAACGGTGTTAATGTTTAACTTCAACTAATCCACGAAGTCGCGCGAAGCCAGTAGGTCCTGGGTTCGAGCCCCGCGTGGTACGGGTTCGTGGATGCGCACTGCCGAGGAGTCCCATACTAGGACGAAACGGCTGTCCAGTGCTTCCAGGTTTTCCATGGTGGTCTAGCTTCAACTGACTCATGATTTCAATCTGTGAAAATTTCTAAAAATCTCCACAAACCCCTTCTGATACTCTTTTTATCTTTCTTTCTTTCTATTGTTCATAAATATGCAACAGACTAATCAAAATCGTTTAGTATGTATGGTGTATAACATTTAGAATATTTCATGATTTATGATCATAAGGGAAGTGAAGATACAATAAATTGAACTTACTTACTTACTTACTTAGGCCTGTTAACTCTTCATCTGCAATGGAGCATAGGCCGTCGATCAACATTCTCCAACCCACTCTGTTCTCCGCCTTTCTTTCTAGTTCTATCCAGTTGTTATTCATTTTCCTTTATGTCTATCTACATTTCCCGACGTAATGTGTTCTTTAGTCTTCCTCTTCTCCTTTGACGTCAAGGATTTCAGGTGAGGGTGTGACATATAATGTAATTCGGTGCTTTCCTCAATGTGTGTCTTATCTACTTTCAGAATTTCTTCCTAATTTCTTCCTTCACTGGTTCGTTCTGGTTTGTTCTGTTCGACAGTAGGTTGTTATTGCTTATAGTATCTGGCCAACAGACATTGATTATCTTGTGTAGACAAATATTTATAAAAACTTATATTTCAATGATAATGGTTTTAGATGAATGATATGATAATAGTGAATAAGAAATATAAGTGGAGATAATCAAATATACTTGAATACACTTCATAAAATCTGTGAATCATTATAGTAAATGGTTCATGGGCAAAAATGTCAATCAATCATCTTAGACTTGATGGATTCTTTGTTTACACACCAACCATTCTCTGTTCTTATTCTATTTTCTTCGATCTTGTTAACCTTTTTCCACAAGACATTTCATTTTCGATCCATGATACTTACTTATTTATGCCTGTTACCCATCCCCCTAATGGAGCATAGACCACCGACCAGCATTCGCCAACTCACTCTGTCCTCCGCTAACAACAGACAGTTGTTTTGATTTCCACATCTTGTTCAACGATAGGAATACTGTCCTTGTTTTGTCAATCCTAATTGAGCTTACTGTGTCAAATATATCTCACTGAATTGGTATGGACAATTGTTTATCAATATACTGTAAATCTTGGTTTCTAGTATGAACACGTTTTGTTGCTGTTGTTGTTATTGTTGTTGTTTATTTGAATAGTTGAATATGGTTGAAAAGGATACAGAAATATTTGGATAGTACAAAGTAGAAAAAGAAATAACAAACAAGAGTAGATGTATTTGTTGGCAATCTCGTGGTATTGAAAGAAAACTGAGATCCTGCCAGGTTACAAGCGTGGTTACTGAGCGTAACCGAATCCGTGCAAAGTCTTAATCAACGGAGAAAAAGAATGTATTTACTACAGTCAAACAAACAAGTACAGTAAAACAATCACTGGTACAATTGGTTATAATAATAATAATAATTGTTTCCATTAAACCAATCGCGTTCTTTTGATAAAAGTAGGTCAATACATGAGTACTACTGATATTACATAGTTACTTAAACTTAGATAGACAGAATGTATGATTCGAATTGTAGGCCTAGATAGTTGAAAGCCTAAAACTTCAGTCAGGTAATTCTTATTTATCCAAGTGGGATTACTTACTTACGCCTGTTACTCCTAATGGAGCATAGGTCACCGATCAGTATTCTCCAACCTTTTCTGTCCTGGGCTTTATTTTCTAGTTCCATCCAATCCTTTTTCATTTTTCTCATGTCTGTTTCCATTTCACGGCGCAATTTGTTCTTTGGTCTTTAGGATTCCATGTGAGGGCTTCTCTTGTGACGTAGTTTGGTGCTTTCCTCAATGTGTGTCCTATACACTCCCAGCGCTTCTTCCTGATTTCTTCCTCCGCTGGGATTTGGTTTGTCCTCTCCCACAGTAGATTGTTGTTGATAGTGTTTAGCCAACGAATCCAAAGTATTTTGCATAAAAGATCGAAAAAAATAGAACAAAAACAGAGAATGATTATTGGGAAAACGAAGAATCAATCAAGTCTAAGATGATTGATTGACATTTTTGCCCATGAACCATTTACTATAATGATTCACAGATTTTATGAAGTGTATTCAAGTACATTTGATTATCTCCACTTATATTTCTTATTCACTATTATCATATCATTCAAATATTTACACCTAAACTAAATATACATTTTCATTACTGTTTACATTCACAATTCGCTTATTTATTTACTCTACAGAATGTAAAGAACCCATTTTAGAAGAAGAAGAAGAAGAAGAAGAGGAAGAAGAAGATCAACAACACCAACTTCGCCTGGAGTCCCTCCGGGGGCTACTGCCGATCCCAAGCCCCACATAAAGGAGGAAGGTTGGGCATGGAGTTAGTGTCCCCATCCCGTAGAAAATTAACTCGCTAAAAAAAACAACACTAACCAGAAAAAAACTTGAAATGAAGCTGATTCATATCCATCAAAGAAGATAAATAAATTACATTCCATTTTATTGAATTTTTTTCTTAAAATATTCTGTCTAGACATTATGTCTATCAAATAATGCTCATTTTTCTTATATACCATAATAAGTAGTATATTTGAATCAGTAGTAACAGGTATATATATATGTAAACAATTGTATGTCATGACTATGGTTCACCTAAACTTCATATAAACATGAATAAACATACTGAATTATACAATGAATTCAGTATTGTTTACAGACAGATATAAATCTGTCTCGTTTTATATTCAATCAAGTAAGTTCCGTGTGAAAATTGAAATTGGATGGAAAAAATTTTGAAAAAAAAGAAAGAAAGAAAGAAAACTAGATTACTATGGAAAATCTGAAAGTATTAGATGGCTGTTTTCACCTATTGTGAGATTCCTCAGTGGCTGTTGCACATTCACGATTCCGCCTCGCGGGATTCCAACACAAGACCTATCAGTCTCATACGCGAGTACCTAACCACTAAACCACTGAGCCGGCCGGGATCCAACAGTGTTAATGTCTAACTTCAACTAATCCACGAAATCGAGCGACACATCTACCATTGTCATCAATGAGTTACTATCTCATAACTGACCCAGTTAAACTTCACTGATCACGGCTTCTCACTACAACTCCATGAAATTCATCTTGAAATTAGTCACTAGTGAGCATATATGCAGTGCGCACTTTTGAGGAATCCTATATTACAATGAAACGGTCATCCAATACCTCCAGGTTTTCGATGTTAGTCTAACATTGAAACATTTATGATGTCAATCTAAACCTATACTGATACTACTAATAAATTAACATAGGAAAATTCTACTGATTTGTTGAATCATTTATAATCTCTCAGATGGACAGTGTTACAATCAATAAAACTGAAGGATTATTAGTAACCGGGTCAGTTATGAGGTAGTAACTCACTGATGACAATGGTGGATGTGTCGCTCAATTTCGTGGATTGGTTGAAATTAGACATTGAGACCATTGAAATCCTGGAAGTAATGGAAGACCGTTTCGTCAAGAATTCAACTATTAAAACCATTACAATCTCTACAAACACCTATTCTGGTAAGAATCATCATCATATAGTCAGTGAGTGACTAGTTTCAAAATGGATTTCATGAAGTCCTAATGAGAAGTCGTGACCAATGGAGTCCAAATCGGTGTCAGGTGTGAGACAATCGATGAATGGTTGTGAGTTACTATCTCATAACAGACCCGATTGAACTCTACTGGTCACTGCTTCTCACTAGAACTCTAGGAAATACTTCTTGAAGCCAGTCACTGGTGAGCATATGTTGATTAATATCAGAATGGGTTTTTGTGGATAATATGGTAATTTCAATAGTTGGTATCATAAGATTACCATGGAAAATCTGGAAATACTGAATGGCTGTTTCATCGTAATATAGAACTTCTCAGTGACAGTGTGTATTCATGATCCCGCTTCATGAGATTCGAATTCAGGACCTATAGACCTTTAAACCGCTAAGCTGGTCGGCATTCAATGGTGTTAATGATGTCTAACTTCAACTAATCCACGAAATTATAGATTTTGAAAAGAAAAGAAAAAAAGGAAAAATTATCAATAATACATTCTAGTCTGTATATTATACAAATAGAATGGCGACGGAATACGTAAGCGCTAAACAAGTCACTTGATTTGTGTGCGTGGGCTATGATACTGCCCGGGTGCCGAAGCAAGGGGTTTTCTTAAGCTGCCACACTCGGAGCCTTTGAACTAAAAGTCTAATACACAAGGTAGTGGAGTGATATAATGAGATGCAGTCCTATGGTAACCAGTGACCAACGATTGGTTCATACGCCATTTGTTCCTTAAGGATCGTAGGGTCCATGTGCACCACTGATTTAGAATTAGGGTTTTTCAACCCTCCTAGGTATACAGTCTGTGTTCAGCAACCTGGTTAAAGTATCGGACATTTACTTTTCTTTCTTCCAAATTCCTCAACAACACCCCCGACATGAGAATGCAATGAGTAGGACTTCCCTGGAAGTGGTGGTATACGAGTGGTCATGTGAGAGCGTTTGGAGAAGAAGAGCTAACTCTCGCTACTCTCGGCCGTACCAGAGCACTCAGGGGCACATCACTCTGTGTAATTTTAACCCCATCAAGTTGCTTGTTCACTTCTTCGTCGGTGCGGATGGCTAACTGCAAATGTAAATATCACAAGCGGCATTACCAACTAACTCCAAAACTTCTGCAGCCAGGTATTCGAGAACTACAGCTAAATAAACTGGAGAACCAACGCCAACTCGCTCAGTGTAATTGCTTTGATGTAGGAGACGGTGAACATGACCAACATTTAAGTGAAGACCCGCACGCACTGACTTTATATTAGCCTTACTGTAAACCTTGCCACATTTACCGCGTCCACTCATTATTTTAAAAAGTAGAGGAACGTGTACAATAAATCAGTATTCATTTTGAAAGGGATTAAATTCTATTAAGTATCGCTTTTCATTAATATCCTAAGAATTCTTCACAAAGTCAGTTACCAGGGAGTATGCGTTTATCATTAAAACAATGCTTCAAGAGATATATCCTAGAGTTCTAGTGAGAAGTAGTGATCAGTGGAGTCCAACCAGGTCAGTTGTGAGATAGTTACTCACTGATGGCAATGGTGGATGTGTCGCTCAATTTCGTGGATAAGTTGAAGTTAGACATTAACATCCGTTGGATCCCAGCCAGCTCGGTGGTCTAGTTGGTTAAGCGCCTAGTGCGAGACTGATAGGTCCTAGACTCGACTCCCGCCAGGCGGGGTCATGGATGCGCACTACTGAGGAGTCCCACAATAGAACGAAACAACTGCCCAGTGCTTCCAGGTTTTCCATGGTGGTCTAGATTCAATTGACTCATGATCTGAACTGTTGAAACAGGGAATTATTTGTCATCAAGTAGATCTTCATTGGGAACCAGAAACCTCAAGATAGATGTTATATGTTGATTTAGTGATAGTCATTTAGCTGTCTTAAGTTGATAAAGTAGATTATTGGAATGTCTCGTTCTAAGTTGTTCTGCTAAATATGAAGAATTCATATTTAATTCTTGGTAACGTCAACAGTCCTATACTAGGATCAAGTAACAGAACGGTACTTCATTCATTTTAATATGTTCATATTGAAGTATTTTTGGGGCTCTAGTACGAAATTTTGATCAATATGAGGATAGTTCGAGATCCTGCGTGACATGGCTCAGAATCGATTACAATGACATCTGTGTATACACTTTTTGTCTTCTCTTAAACGATGAGATTAAAATTGTTTTATATCTAACTTTCTACGAACTAATTCGTTCTCCTTGTATTATATCCTTTTATGGAATCGTTCTACCATTGAATTAACTACTTCTATGAATTTGGTGTTCATCTTTTTCTACTAGCAAACCATAGCAACTCAGACTGATGCATATATGTGCCTGGTCCTATGTTGTAGATAACTGACTGACTGAGTAACTGAACCATTATTTACCTTCAATCATGGAAGTTCGCTAATAGTTTAGTTGCTACAACCATTTTTTTATTCAACATATATTCAATAGAGTACTAGGAATGTGAGTAGTAGTAGTAGTAGTAGTAGTAGTAGTAGTAGTAGTAGTAGTAGTAGTAGTAGTAGTGTGGTGTGTGCTAGTTATATCCACATAAGTAGTATATGATGTTAGTCGTGGAAGCAGAGAGACAAGAGGATCGAACAGTAAAGAATGGGAACGGAATGCAATTTTTGTGAAAATGCTAGAACAATGAAGTCTGAGTCATTATGAGACAACTGATGGACGTTTTGCAAATTACGTATTTACTATTTGATCGTTAGATTTTATTAATCAGTCCTGTAATTTTGTATCAAATACATTCGTTTGTCCCCACTGGCTTTCATGTTCACTACAGTACAATCGGTCTCAGGTAGAGACAAGTATCTACCTTAGTAGTAGTAGTAGTAGTAGTAGTAGTAGTAGTAGTAGTAGTAGTAGTAGTAGTAGTAGTAGTAGTAGTAGTAGTAGTAGTAGTAGTAGTAGTAGTAGTAGTAGTAGTAGTATTAGTATTAGTAGTAGTAGTAGTAGTAGTAGCAGTAGTAGAAGTAGTAGTAGTAGTATTAGTATTAGTAGTAGTAGTAGTAGTAGTAGTAGTGGTAGTAGTATTAGTAGTAGTAGTAGTAGTAGTAGTAGTAGTAGTAGTAGTAGTAGTAGTAGTAGTAGTAGTAGTAGTAGTAGTAGTAGTACTAGTAGTAGTAATAGTATAAAATGACTCTTACTTCCTTCCTTACGCCTGTTACTCCTAACGGAGCATAGGTCACCTACGAGCATTGTCCAACGTACTCTGTCCTGGGCCTTCTTTTCTAGTTCCATCCAATCTTTGTTCATTTTTCTCTTGTCTATCTCCATTTCCCGACGTAATATGTTGTTTGGTCTTCCTCTTTTTCTTTGACTTTGAGGATTGCATGTAAGGGCTTGTCTTGTGACGCAGTTGTGTGCTTTCCTCAAAGTGTGTCCTATCCACTCCCAGCGCTTCTTCTTAAATTCTTCCTTCGCTGAGATCTGGTTTATTCTCTCCAACAGTTGAATGTTACTGATAGTGTCTGCTCAACGGATCCGAAGTATTTTGCGTAGGCAACTGTTACTAAACACTTATATCTTCTGGATGATGGCTTTCATAGTTCTCCAAGTTTTCGCCCCATACTGTAGAACTATCTTGACATTTGTATTGAATGACGTTTATACAGTTTAATAATAAACCTATTCGGTATCCTCATGAAAAGAGTCCTATATAAAAACAAAAAGAACAATAAGATACTTATATGACTCATAATACAATCAATTTATTTAATGGACTATTTATTAAAATACTTGGCGACATTTTAAATACATAAATTACCATTTCCATGCATCATTGTAAAACCCAGATTTACGCACACACACACACACACCGCACACGCACACACACACCTAAATGCATTCAAGTACACTTTGAAATCTCTAAGTTAATAAATAATAAAAACCAACTGATAATCACATCATTCATTACTATAGTAAATGGATATTGTGTACTCATCAAATAAAGAAGGAATGAATGAATGAATGAATGAATGAATGGTACAGTAATAATATACACTTCCTTTCTAATAGGATACTTTTACTTTCTACAAAATGAAGTATTCAAGTAGTACATCAAACTCAATGAATGAGTTAGGAATAATTTGTAAAGAGAATAATCCGACGAGAAAGAGCACATATATCCATCTTTGTGTGTGGGGGGGGGAGGGGTAAGGGGGGGGCCAAGAAATAACTCATTCTAATTGCTATTTCATATGAATTGGCGCCATGATAGCTGACAGTTTTATATATAGATAGATATATATTAATGAAGGTATATTGTATTCTCATTTCTCCTATTCACTAACTTTCTCATATATAGAGATAGATAGATTTTATATTATCAAGGTACTTTATGACACATATCCTATATCCTTAAGAAGAAGAAGAAAATCAACCTCATAAATGAGAAGATAAACAAACAACTTTTGTGGTCATCATCATCGTCATCATCCGAATCATCGTCATCATCATCATCATCAGTTTATCTTTACTGTCTCCATTCAACTATATTCATGAAAGAAATGTGTTGAAAGGTTTTGTGTTATCCTTGATTGTTATTAATATTATTATTAAATATATAATAGAAACAAGTGTAAATGCGTGATCATTATGGATCTATTGTTCTTTATAACAGAATAAAACAAAAAAGGTAACTCAACATTACAGATGAACTAAGATAATTCATTTATGAATGAATAAAGAAGACAAGGATTATGGATAGAAAAGGGGAAGAAGAGAGAGAGAGAGGGAGGCAGGGAGGGAGAACGAGAGAGAGATGGAATGGATGTGTTTCTATGTCATTAACAAATGGAAGTAAAAAAAACTCTTCTTCATGAAATGAAATAATAGTAATGAATGAAGAAAAAGAGATTGTGTGAAGTTCATCTTGTTTATTAAGGTAATAAAGATAATAGTAATCTTCATATTAATAGTGAATATAATAATGTAATAAGAGGGGGTATTATCAAGGTAATAACAATAATTAGAAGAAAAAAAAGGGGTTCATATAAATTAGGAAAGATAAATCTGAAGATGAAGAAAGATATATAAACATGAAAGGAATTGAAAAGTAGGGGTAGGTATCAGGTTATTCAATCATAGGCTGGATATATTTCATCTGGATACATCAGTTTAATTTTCTAGAGTTGATCCAAATAGCTTCAATTGTGTAGAATAGTCGTAATCTAACTCCTTAAGATATAAAACAGAGAAAGCTTCCTCTATTTTAATATGATGTTCATGATCGACCAAGTGAGAATAGTACTGTTGATCGATTTAGTATCTCCTTTTCCTAACCATACTGGTATATGTTCAACAGAATGCAAGGACAAAACTCTTTGAGTACAGCCTATATAACTAACTTCACAGGAGCCGTTGAATAGGTATACACTATTGGAATGGTAACTTATCCTTGATTTGTTGCGTGAATACTCATTGAATTGAGAAAATTATATATAGCTTGACGGTGTGAAACATCTTTTCGACAGATCTTTTAAGTCAACGTGTTAAAATATCACCCGTTATGTTCCCTTTAAACTCCTATTTACGGATTGAATCAAACTTTCTACAAGGTATAGATTCGTACTGTTGATTAGTAGATTCAAACTGGGATAAAATAATTGTTAAATGGTTTCTGAGACCTTTAAAATAACTAAACTAAACTAAATTTAACTTAGATATAAATTTCAATTGAGTACACATTGTGATCAAGTTTGTAAACGTTTATACCAACTCAATTACACGTAATGGAGAAACTCTAGAGCATCATCGATCAACAAGAAGGATCAGTTGTAGACATAAACGCATGGATTAGCAAAGCAACAACAGTTGAACAACATATGAAACTTAAAACAACTGTCAATCAATATTAATCTTCAATACAAACATCAAAACAGTCCCATTATACAAACATGAAACTTGGATAATTACTACAACCAACATTATTGAGGTAGAAGTATTTATAAACAATAAGATATTAAATGTCTGTTGATCGGATAGTATCAGTAACAACCCTCTGCGAGCGAGACCACAAACTAGCTATCAGTTTAAGAGGAAATTTGACAAAAATGTTGAAGGTGGATAGGATATACATTGAGGAAATCATTAAACTGCATCATGAGACAATCTCTAACTTGGAATCCTAAAAGAAAACAGAAAAGTGGAACGCCAAAGAATATTCTGTGTCGGGAATTGGAAGCACACATAGATAGTACGAATGACAACTGGAAAGGATTGTCCAGGACAGAAGTCGATTTAGAATGCTGGTGGTTGGTCTATGCTCCACCAAGAGGGTTAACATGCATAACTTAGTAAATTGGTAGGTTGTACAATTGAATTTATTTTATAAGACATAAAACACGATAGTCAAAATATTCACATGCTTAGTCATGTTCTATATCTTAGTAAACAGTACCAGATAGTTAACAAACACAGTTTTTAGTCCTAAGTTTGTACAGATTTACGTTCTTTTCCTCGTCTAACTCAATCGGTATCTTCACAGGAATTCATTGAGATATGAAGTTGTAAGTGAATTGTCCAACTAAAGTACAGTACCTGAAATCAAACATTTGTAATTTATGACTCAGTAGCTTAGTAGATAAGTGGATAACATGATGGTAGGGAACGGTATTGTATTGGGTTCTAGTCTCAGAGTGAACATCAAATCTGGGATGAAGGTGCATCTAGTTGACGAGTCCCAAATAGGACGAAACGAGTGTCTTGGATTCCAACGTTAACCATCATCACCTCAGTTTATAATGCTTGTGACTTAAAACAATGTCGATGTAATCCTCACAAGATGCATATATACCAATCACAAGAAACTGATCAATCGCAGTATCAAACATCAATGGGAAGATTTAGATAAACAATAAAAAATGAATTTAAACTTCACGTCATTGCACAAACTAGTGGCTATCAGCACTTAGTAGCTAAGTAAATAACGTGATGGCATTTGAATTGAACGGTACTGTGTTCGAATCTTCTAAATGTGTCATCCAAATGCCCCGGGGAGAGTCACTTCGCCCACTTGATATACTCTCGCATAACCACGTCCATGCACCGATTGTCAGGAAAGTCCTACTCACTACCTTCTCTCATCTATGGTATCATTTACGGTATTGAGAGGACGAAAAGCAAATGTTCGGTGCTTAAACTGGTTTGGTGGATATGGAGGATCCATCTAGGGGAGTTGGAAAACCCTCATTCCAAGTCAAAAGTGCACATGGGCTTCAGGGTCCTAAGGGAAAAATGGTATATGAATCTAGTGTTGGTTACCAGCTACTACGGGACTGCATCTTTTGACGTTGCCCCACTGTCTTGTGCATCAGACCTTTAGGACCAAGGCTCTCGATGTGGCCCTCTAAAAAAAACACCTGCTTCGGCACCCGGGCAGTATCATAGCCCACACACAAATCAGATGATTTATGTGATACACATCAAGTTGGTCTCTCCTTGTATCAGTGTTTATGTGTTTAAATAAATAAATAAAAATACAAAGATGGATAGTGGCTAGCAGTAGAATCTAGAACCCAAGATTCATCCCGTTTTTGAGACTCATCAACTGGATGTACCAAAGTTAATTTTCACTCCGTAGCACATATTGCCGATAATAAGCCTTTAACATCAATAGAAAGCTTCAAACAAACAATATAAAATGAATTTAATCTCATTTACTATTTTTGAATCCAGCACCTGGCGCGAAACTGATAGATCCTGGGTTCGAATTCCGTGGGGTGCGGGATCTTGAATACGCACTGCTGAGGAGTCTCATACTAGGACGATACGGCCGTCCAGCGCTTCCAGGTTTTCCATGGTGATCTAGCTTCAATTGACTCATGATTTCAACAAGTGAAAATTCTTAAATAGTTTGATGAAGGATCATATTCACTGATGTATACATCATTAATTGTCAAATTATGTTGACATTTTCTATTGAATGAGATCAATGAAACCATCTGTTATAAGGTTTTCAAACTATTTGATTAAAATGTAATGTAGAATAGGTTTAAAAATAACAAAGAATACAAGAAGTATTCATATTATTGAATAGTTCTTCATTCATCTATACTTTGTGAATTTGACATGTGTCATACTTCTAATATCTGTGTAGGCTATGAGGACATATAAGGAGAGGAGTGGCGTTGTTGTTAAACAGAATAGGATCTAGGATTTAGAGTGAATGATTTAAACAAATAATTTTTTTTATATCAGAAAGGTTTTTGTGGATATTACAGTAATTTTAATGATTAGAATCATGAGTCAACTGAAACTAGATTACCAGATGAGATAGTCCTGTTTGGTGAAGACGCTGACAAAATGCAGAGTCTTCTGGCAGCACTAAGCAACAATGCCAGAATGTTTGGAATGCGCTTCTCCCCCCCTCTCGAAATGCAAGTCGTTGCTTCAGGACTGATCTGCGTCAACATTTGAACTAAGGATAGGGAGTGAAATAGTCGAACACGTTGACAACTTCACTTATCTTGGAAGTCTGATCAGCCCTAATAGGTTGGTGTTTGACGAAATTTCAGCACGGATTCGAAAAGCTCGTGCGGCTTTTACCAACTTACGTCACCTATGGCGAAGGCGAGATATCCGTCTATCAATAAAAGGACGAGTATACTGCGCGGCAGTCCGTTCTTTTCTATTTTACGGCAGCGGAACATGGCCATTAAGAGTAGAAGATATTCGTAAGCTATTAGTATGTGACCACAGATGTCTTAGAAATATTGCTGGGATCTGCTGGGATCACCTGGTAAGTGATGGTGAGGTTAGACGCAGGGTATTAAGGAATGATGGTAAATCAGTTGACGAGGTTGGGAATCTTCATCGACTGAGATGGTTGGGTCACGTGTTATGTATACCTGAACACCGATTACCACAACGTGCAATGCTAACCGGTGTTGAAGATGGTTGGAAAAAGTTAGGGGCGGCCAAACCAAAACGTGGTATCAGTGCTTGAAGTCACTAACTTCTAGTCTGAGTCATGTTGGTAGATGCAAACTTCTTGGTTGGGGTCTGTGTGATTATCGTAACCAATGGTTGGAGACTCTGTGTGGGATGGCTCAGAATCGGTCACAATGGCGTCGGTGTATACACTCTCTGTCTTACCTTAAACTATGAGATTAAAATCACTTCATATCTTTCTTTCTACGAACTAATTCTTTCTTCCTGTATTATATCCTTATACACAATCTTTCTTTTATATATTACCTCCACCATTGAATTAACTACTTTTATGAATCCGTTGTTCATCTTGTTGTGTTAATGAGGTATGGGAACTTGTACCGATGCATATATTTGCCTGGTTCTACGTTGTAGCTGATTGACTGACTGACTGACCATGGAAAACCTGGGAAAATTGGACTGTCGTTTCGTTCTACTATAGGACTCCTCAGTAGCAATGCACATCTACAATTTCGCTTCGTAAGGTTCGAACCTATGGAATCATGAATGTGCATTACTGAAGAGTTCCATGATCGTCTAGCTTCAATGGACTCAAGATCTTAATGCATTAAATTAAATTAAATGGAACAATATTCTTTCTTGTTTTCTAAATTAACAAATAAACAAAAACAAACAGCAACAACAACAACAACATAGAAATTAATATTCTAGAATAAATTGTAAATAAATTAATTAAATACTTAGACATAAATAAGATTACCATTATGATTATTATTATTAATAATGTTGATTAATTTCTATTGACATAATGATTATCTTCTTCATTCTAAGCTTGATAATTCGAAAGTGGATACGCCCAAATACCAGACTCAAAAGTTATTTCATTGATTATATTAGTGTTATTGATGTTGTCTTTGAATGTGTTGTGTATGTGTGTGTGTGGGGTGGATGGTTATATGCGTACATGTTTATCATCTTAAAATATATACAACTGACCACTATTGAAGACGTGAAAGTATTGGATAGCCGTTTTGTTCTATTGTGAGACTCATCAACAGTGCGCATCCACAACCCCTCTCGTGAGATTCGAACTCAGAACAATCGGTTTCGCGTGCAAAACACTTAGTCTCTACACCACTAGGTTGGCATCGAAAAGTGTTAATGTCTAACCTAAACCGATCCACGAAATCTCCCATTGTACTAAGGTAGACACCTGTTTCTACCTAACACGGATTAGGTCTAATGGTTACGGCTTCTCACTAGAACTATGAGAATTCCCTCACGAAGCTAATCACTAGTGAGTACATGGTAATTATCAGTTTAGGGTTGTGGAGATTATTAAGTTTTGGGTTAAACTACGATTGAAAACTTAGAAGCACTGGACGGTCATTTCGTCCTATTGTGGGACTCCTCAACAGTGCGCAATCACGATCCCACTAGCGGAATTCGATGAAGTTTTGTTTTGTGAACTGAATGGTTTTGATTGTTGTGAGCTTTTTAATCATTCTTCTGAATGACATTATCAGTATAAACTATAGGTAGATGGGAAGTGTATTCGAATTTCTACATATATGACTATCAACTTATCCTGTAGACTTCAATCTTAATTGGTTATTGTGTTCTTATATCTCTTTGTATTATAATATTTTCTTTAATTTCTTTACATCTAAATTAATGCATATTAATAATATCAATGTCTTCAATAATATAAATGGTAGTAATACTTATGCGGTTTTACATAGTTGTATTTAATTTGTTAGAACTACTTACTTACTCCTGTTAACCCTCGTGGAAGAACATAATCCGCCCACCTGTACTCTCCATCCAACCTTGAACTGGGAAATCCTTTTCAGTTACTATTCATCCTTTTCATGTTTGTTTCCAATTCCCGACGTTACTATAACAAGTTAATTATAATGATGTCAAATGTAAAGGCTTTCATTGAATGTGGTCTATGCAAAGATAATCAGTCGCTCATATATACACATTAACAAATACTAATCAATGATTTAGAATTAAATGAATGGCTGATAAGAAATTACAAGTTTTAATAATATTCAAAAGAATGTTAAGAGGTATTCTGACTACTACTTATTTGCTTACGTCTTTTAATCCTCATGAAGGAGCATAAGCCATCAATCAGCATTCTAAATCAAACTGTATCCTTCACATTCCTTTCCAGTTGTTTCCAATTGCAATTCATCTTTTTCATGTCTACTTCCAATTCTTGACTCAATGTGTTCTTTCGACTTTCTCTTTTCTGTTTTCTTTCAAGATTTCAAGTTAGGACTTGCTTCATGATGCAGTTTGATGACTTTCAACTGTAGTTCTTCTAGATTTACTACCGGTCTCAAGCCCGGGTAAAACAGAAAGGTTGAGTATGAGGTTAGTGACCTCATCTCGTAGAAAACAACCTTACCAGAAAGAAAAAAACACCAACCAGAATAAACAATCAGTGGAAAAAGATCAGAATAGATTATCACAATAACAAAATATCTACTGATAGAAACAAACATTGAAAATTTTTATATCTAACTCTTGAATATTTACACATGACTGAAGTTTAGGATTTGTTTATTCATTATTAATGTAATCATAACTTAGATTAAAGGTGGAATTCTATAGAGATTGACTTTAAATGACATTTTAGATTTATGCTAAAAGCTTTTTAATAATCACATTTGTCATTAATCAGATTAACAAAATAGAATTCTACAATCCGTTATTAATCAATGTCCAACTTAGCTTGTTTGACTTGGTGGTAATGCCGAGACAATCAGATGAAGATATATATATATATATATATATAGAGAGAGAGAGAGAGGAGGAGGGATTAAGCGCTCGCTTGCGAGACTGATACACCCTAGGTTCGAACCTCGCGAGGCACGATCGTGGATGTGCACTGTTAATGAGTCGAAACGGTTTATGAGATAATGGACTAAATAATTAAGGCCTATAATATGGTTTAATGTCTTTTGGTAACTGAACTCATTATTTATATTGATGAGGTACGCACTGCTGAGGAGTCACGTACTAGTACGAAACGACGGTCGAGTGTTTTCAAGTTTTCAATGGTGACCTAACATTGATCCATTAATGATCATAATTAAAACTTAACAATCCTGACAACCCTATACTGATTTACCAGTAAATACGAAGTAGTTATTATTATCAATTTTTATCCTCTCGATTTCTGTGATATTAGAAAAATCGGATGACAGTTATATCTGATGATTATGGTTATAATTTAGTTATTTTTCTAGTCTGGATTATTCTATAATTTGACCAAAAGATATATACGAGAGTGTGGATGCGTACTGTTGAGGAGTCCCACAGTAGGACGAAACGCCCTTCCAGTGCTTTCAGGTTTTCCATGGTGGTCTAGCTTCAATTGACTCATGATCTCAACTATTAAATTAGTAAAATCTCCACAAAGCCCCTTCTCATATTAATCATTGTATGTTCACTAGTGACTAGCTTAAAGAGGTAGTTCATGAAGTTCTAGTAAGAAGCCGTGGTCAATGAAGTTCAACTGTATCTGTTGTGTGATAGTAACTCACTGAGGACAATGATGAACGATGGTTAAATTTCATAAATTGTTTGAAGTTAGACATTAACACCGTTGGATGCCGGCCAGCTCAGTGGTCTATAGGTCAAACGTTCAAGCACGAAACCAATAGGTCCTGCGTTCGAATTCCATGCGACAGGATCTTGGATGTGCATTGCGACTGAGGAATCCCACAACAGAACGAAACGCCCGTCTAATGCTTTCAGGTTTTCCATGGTGGTCTATCTTCAATGAATTCATACTCTCAACTGTTAAAATATATATACATACATTATATTACATAATATACATAAAAGCATTTTCCCAATTTCTCGGATTGTTTAATACAGTATAAAAATATATATATCGAAATAATTGAATCTTACATATTTATTATTTATTTATTTGTTTTAACACATAGATATTGGTACAAAGAGGCACCAAATACATATGTGCCACACAAATCTCATTTGATATGTAAGAGGGCTGTGATACTGCCCGGGTGCCCAAACCGAAGCAGGTGTTTCTCTTAGGGGGCCACACCCAGAGCCTTAGACCTGAAGGTCCGATCCACAAGACAGTGGAGCAATGTAAGGAGATACAGTCTCATGGTAGCCGGTCACCAACAATTGGTTCATACGCCATTTGTTCCCTCAGGATCCTACAATTCATGTGCACCATTGGTTTGGGATCTGGTTAAAGTGCCGGACATTCTCTTTTCGTCATATCGATTTCGTGAATAACACTCCCGACACGAGAAGTCAATAAGTTGGACTTCCCTTGCAGAGGCTATATACGCATGGCCATGTGAAAGCATTTGGAGAGTGAGAACGAACTCTCCTCACTCTTAGCCATACCAGGGCATTTTGAGGGCTTTCATTCTTACATAAATGATCTCGATTATTTAACCGAAAATTCTTTACAACAAAAAAACACTGTGTGTGTGTGTGTGTCAGCGAGTGAGAGAGAGAGAGGGATATTGATAGAAGGTAAATAGATAATGTCATCCCTTTATTTTTTTTTGGTTTCTGATAAATTTTTTTACAAATTACACCACCACCATTCAATGATACATATGTATTGGATTAATCATTTTTCATCACTCTCCCTATTTTTTTTTAAAAAATAGAAATATGTTTATGATTATTGAATCAACCAATCAAAATTCAGATTGATAGTATCCAATTCCTTTTACTCATTTGTGATTGGTTGATAGAACAAAAAAAATAATTTTTTTTTTGATTGTAGATGTGGTTGACGTGCTCATTTTGAAAAAGCAAAAAAAATATGTATAAAATTTTTTTTAAATTTTTTTTCTCCATAAATACGTGATTAAATGTTGTGTATTTTAGGTGGGTGGTTGGGGGGGGGATAAAGAGACATGTGTTTTTTGATGGTAAAATTAAGATTTATTTTCCCCTTTAATTAATCGATCGATAGATAGACATATCTTCTATAGACATATATAGATATATACAGGTAGCATATTGTAAGCCACGTGTGTCTTTATGCATAAAAACAATACACAAAAAAAAAATTAGTCTCAGCTGAACTCATCATCATCATCATCATCATCATTTTCCTAGACGTATCTATTAAGTTATAGAAGATAAACTACCTATTTAACCCCTGTCTAATAATATTACTATTATTAACAGTTAATAGTCACATAGGAGTTGTGTGTGTCATGGTGATTTGTAAATAGACACACACACACACATACACACACACGCATACATACATATACATATGTATGTATATCATTATATACATATATATATATATATGTATATAAACACACAGCTCTAGGGCACAAAATATATCATTGGTTTATCTATGTTCTACCTCTAGACTTCCCAATCTGTCAACTATAAATTGTCAAATCATACGATGATTTCCTCATTTATTTTAAATGTGTAACGTCGTCTAGTCTTGAGTGATTTTTCGTCATTCAATCAAGAAATAACAAAAGAAGACGAAGAAAAACTCGAAGCCAAAAAGGAACAGAACTGAACACATACATTTATCTATACAAATGTATATAGATGTAGTTAATTCCATATTGAATGTATAATATCATTACTTTATCATCTTCAATTCATTCCAAGAAATATTGTATTCACTTCATGATTTACCACTGTGCTTTCAGTGAATAAACAATTACACATATATCATATCCATCTATCTATCTATCTATACATACATAATATATTGAGCATAGTAACAAAAATAAGAAAATAATTATGTGGATGAAAGATTGTGATCAATGTTCTACAGCAAAACTTGGAGGTTTACAAATATGGATGCAACATTTAACTGATGAACATGCAATACCAACTGAATGGCCTAGTGATAGAGCATCACGTTTAACTGGTTCTAATGCATTACGTCCATATACAACAATAGCTGAATCTAAAAAGAAACGTAGAAAAGATAGTATACCAAGACCATTGAATAGTTTTATGGTAAGTTATTATGAATAATATATGTATATATGTATTTATATAATTTAATATTACTTATCTAAGTTAAAGGATTGATATTTTCTATAAGAATCAATATAGTAGATAAGTTAATTATCTTGATAAGAAGATTAGATTAAAGTTGCTGATGGAGTTTTGTTCTCTGAGCTGGATAATTTGGTCGTGTTCTGATGTGAGTGTCCTTTGTAGTTTCATTTTTTGGTCTTCTATGACGTGTTGGTATTTGTGAATTCTGTAGTGTACATCCGTTATCATTAGGTGTACCATTTTTTTTCTCTCTCACTTTGCTCAGCTATTTTCCATCCTAATGGGAAGTTGATTGGTAGTCTATATCTTACACTTGTTGGTAGAACATGCTAGCGAAGACATTCATAGAGAAAATATATAGTTGTTCTCGAGTGGAAGCTTGCCTTTTGGTGAAATTCTCTCATTTTCGAACAACGAGAAGCGTATTACACTCATATGATTTTGAGATGGTTTGGTCGTGTCAGCTCAGAGAACAAAACTCCATCCAAATCATGCACATGATCTATAAATCTTCTCCACCATCTCAAGATTAAAGTTGTAAATAGGGATTGAATTGAATCATTTGTTCTATTTCAGAATCAGATGATTTCAAATATCAGGGAAAGTGTTAATCATACCTTTAACACTTCTTATTTAACAATGTGAATACAGATAGTCTATAGAGATTTTTTAAAATCAAAATCATATTATGAACTGATCTTAGTTAAACCACTATTAGAAACCAAACAGTATTGGATAATTGTTTCATCGTATGATGAGACTTCTGAATAACGTCTATCTATAATCCCTGTACAAGAAATCGAACTCAGGGTCTTAGAACTCCCTTGTGAATGCCTAACCTCGAGATCACTGAATAAAACTTTATACTTATACATGTAAAATTACCGGTATTTTAACTAAATACTACAACATTGTACTTTTACAACAATAATATGTTCAACTCATTTGCATAACTGTTCTCAATGAAATCTATCCAACTCTTTTTTTGTTTGGTTAGTTAATGAAATTCACATGTCAATGAGGTAATATATACTATGACTATAATCGTCATCATCATAAGTGTCATTGCATAGTTTATTATTATCATTATTATGTTAACAAGGTATTTCAATGATTAATTGAATCACATTTAATATGATAAAATAGTAGTCAAGACATTTTGTAACTAACATGAAAGAATATGATAAATAGATTATATTCATCAAAGATTCATCTCATTTTAGAAACATGGCACAAGTCCATGAAGTCACTGACAAATGGACTGAGTCATATTCGTAGGTGTAGACTACCTGGTTGGGGACCGCGAGATAATAGCAACCGATAGAGACCCTGAATCACATCGCTCAAAATCGTTTGCAATAGCGCAGGTACATCCATTCCTTGTGTTCTTCCAAATTCTAATCTTCTGAATTCTTCCTGTTCCTTTATTTTTTTCTCTCTTCCCAAATTTATTTCACTGGATTATACTCCTTGAATAACATCATTGAACCCTAATGTTTCCGATTACTGCTTATACTCTTATTACTTCTACCACTATGGGATTTGAATCGACCACTGCATCTCTATGCTAATGTGGTATGGCAACTCGAACTGATGTATGTACATACGAATTTCTACATTGTTACTGACTGACTGATTGACATCTCATTTTAGGGCACCAAAAAAAGGAATAACAAAGAGTTCCAGACAACTTTTCAGTTCAATCATTGAATATCTTCAACGGGATGAACACTTTCGACCTAGTTAGAGAAATTATCATTTTGACTTGTTAATTTCATGTTGTCTAGATTTATATGTGAGAATTCTATGTTGATTATGACTGACTAACATAAAGATTTCACTGATTCATTTGAAGAAAACACTTCAAGCGATTCAATATAGTGAATAAAAATTAAGGAGGAATTGTTGAGAGTTTTATAATCTTTGCTACTGATCTTATTGATGAATAATGTTGGGACTATAGAATGAGCAATAATAAAGTTAGCTCAAGAGTGTTGACCAAATATGATAAATTCATGTCACATCTACTCAATCATCGTCTTTCTCGATTTGCAGTGCAGACTGAAACTGGAGTAACTTACAAGAAAGGTAATGAGATCAAAACTAAACATATGGTATCCGTTTATGTGGTCATTAACCAATAGTTCGACATATATTCGTAAGTGAAAACAATCTGATTAGGTCATGCTCTAGAACCGCATTTAGTAGTTGAAGATGCTGAGTAACTTGACTTAAAATTCATTGCAATGAGCCTGAAATTCAAAAAGTTAAATCTTTCTTCTCTAATCGTAATCTCTATATCTAATCTTTCTTATAATCACTGATACTTCAACTGCAACTATTACTGTCTGAGTTTTCATTTTCATCATTTTATGTCATAATGCAGATGTAACTCAACAACTTGGACTGTCCCAGTTGTGTATTAGATCTTACATTACTTATGATTGATTGACTGACTGCCTGATAGCATATGATTTATCAACCTTGGCACCATAGTCGCCATCATTACTTATCTTAAATTCACTTGGTATTGTTTATTTGAATCTTCCCATTGGTGTTCATACTGTGCGTATGCCACGATATTGTCTTAATTCACAAGCATTATAAGCAAATATGGATAGTGGGTAGCAGTGAAATCTAGGACACGGTTTTCGGCCTCTTTGAGATTGTATCACTCTGGGACTCGAACTCGGAGTGAACATCAAAAACTGATATGGAAAATCATCAAATTTTCGTTGTTGTAAACATTTACTTAAAGATGAAACTTGAATTTGGGAAAAAAATCACCTTTCTACGGTATAATAACAAATAATTGAATTGATCTAAATGATCATATTTCACATTTTTACCATAGAAAATAAATCAAGGTTTTGATAGACTGATCATGATTATCAGGAGGGTTTTTGTGGAGATTGTAGTAATTTCAATGGTTAAGATCATGAATTAGTTGAAGCTAGAACACCATGGAAAACCTGGAAGCACTGGATGGCCGTTTCGTCCTATTGTGGGACGCACTGCTGAGGAGTCTCACAATAGGACGAAACGGCCCTCCAGGTTTTCCATGGTGTTCTAGCTTCAACTGACTCATAATCTTAACCATTGATCATTATTAATCATAATAATTAATGAATGATGACTAAACTTAAGATAAACCGATATATAAGGAATTCATTTATCATATATAGAATTATGTATTTGGCTACAAATCATACACTAGTATATTACTATCCAGTTGTCTAAACTTGACGTAAATAGAAAACTATTCGAACATGGGACTTTTTGTTTGAAAGTTGAATATGACTATAGAGACAGTGATCTTGAATGTTGTTAAAGGTATGAAGGCAATTATCACTTCCTGATTACCTATACCATTGAAGGGTTCTCTTAAAGGTAATTTGAAAAAAGAAATTAACTTAGAGTTGATCATAGTGAACATCTTAATTACCAATCCATTATACTAAAACCACTTGTACAGTTTTTATTCAAAACGAAAATGAGAATTTCTAGGAATATTTTTTTTAAGATTTCAATGATTGAGATCATGAATCAATTGAAGCCAGATCATCATGGATGTGTCACTCAATTTCATGGATTAGTTGAAGTTAGACATTAACACCATTGGATTTCAGCTAGCTCAGTAGTCTAGAGGTTAAGCGTTCTCATGCCCGAGACCGATAGACCCTGGGTTCGAATCTCGCGGGGGGGGGAGCAGTATCGTGAATGCATACTACCACTGAGGAGTCCCACAATAGGATGTAACAGACGTCCAATACTTCCAGGTTTTTCATGGTGATCTAGTATGAAATTGACTCATGATCTCAACCATTGAAATTATTATTATAATATCCACAAAAACCTCTTCTGATATGAATATTTTTTTCTTAATTGAATCAATTTGTTCATTCACAAGTTGTTGTTTTTTTCTATTTATACAATAATTTATTGATCTGGATACATTAAAATCAATATTCCCATTGATAATGGTGAGAAGATCTTATTTCCCTCCTTCCATTTTTCTTTTCGTTTTTTTTTCTTTTTAAAATAGAAAAGTCACACATAAAACAAAAACAATAACACCCCCCCCCCAGTTTTTTTGTCATTATTTTTATTATCGTAGTCGTCAGTCTTCTTCAGTCATTAATGTTATTCCCTTATTCCCATTTTTTTTTATAAAAAAAAAACAACATAGCAACTAATTTTTCATTTTCACCCTATTGATTTAAAAAATTAAAAAAAATTTTTTTTTCTTCTTCGCTTACATCATTCATCAAGTAGATTCTGATGTTGCTGCTGCTGTTGTTGTTGTTTTTTTAAAAAAATTTTGTTTTTCAATCTCAATAATTAAAATTATCCTTAAGTGAATTTTAGTTTATAATCGATATTATTGAATTTTGATCAATCAATCAATCAATCAATCAGCTAATTATTTATTTACTCATCTATTCACGTAAACATAAACATTGATATATATGGATGGATATAAATAAACAAATTGATTGATCGATTGATTGATATACACCTGTTACTCCTTATGAAGGAGCATAGACCGCTCACCAGCATTGACCATCCAATCCAGTTAGTCAGTCAGTCAGTCAGTAACAATGTAGAATTTCGTATGTACATACATCAGTTCGAGTTGCCATACCACATTAGCATAGAGATGCAGTGGTCGATTCAAATCCCATAGTGGTAGAGATAGTAAGAGTATAAACAGTAATCGGAAACATTAGGGTTCAATGATGTTATTCAAGGAGTATAATCCAGTGAAATAAATTTGGGAAGAGAGAAAAAAATAAAGGAACAGGAAGAATTCAGAAGATTAGAATTTGGAAGAACACAAGGAATGGATGTACCTGCGCTATTGCAAACGATTTTGAGCGATGTGATTCAGGGTCTCTAACCATCGGTTACTATCATCTCGTGGTCCCCAACCAGGTAGTTTACACCTACCAATATGACTCAGTCCATTTGTCAGTGACTTCATGGACTTGTGCCATGGTTTGGTCTGGTCGCCTCTAGCTTTCTTCCAATTTAGCGTAATCTTTACCAGTTCTTGCTAGTTGTTATTTATCCTTTTTCATATCTACCTCTATTTTCCAACGTCATGTATTGTTTAAAGAAGAAGATTGTTGTATTTGTAAAAATCTCAGCGAAAGGATTTGAAGTAGATCCAACGTTTCATCTGGCAATCTGGTCAAAGCTTATTCAAGGAAAATATAATCAAACAAACAAAAATTACCAGATTGTGCCAGGCGAAACGTTGGATCTACTTGGAATTATTTCGCTGAGATTTTCACAAATACAACAATCTTCCTCATTAATGTCTTTGTTTCTCCAAACCAAAACGCATCGGTGCTTGAAGTCACCAACTTCTAGTCTAAACCATGTTGGTAGATGCAGACTACTTGGTTGGGGTCCGCGTGACTATCGTAACCAATGGTTGGAGACTCTTGGTGACATGGCTCAGAATCGATCGATCACAATGGCTTCGGTGTATACACTATTTGTCTTCCCTTAAACTATGAGATTAAAATCACTTCATATCTTTCTTCCTTATTGCAATCTTTCTTTTATATATTACCACCACCATTGAATTAACTACTTTTATGAATCCGGTGTTCATGTTGTTGTGTTAATGAGTGAGGTTTGACAACTTGGACCGATGCATATATGTGCCTGATCCTACGTTGTAACTTACTGACTGACTCTTTTCCACTTCTCTTTAAAATTTCAAGTTAGGGCTTAAATATGTTTTGAACGGGGTTATATTCATGATAGATTTTTGATAAGAATGTTAATTCGCTATCACTAATGTTTTACTTTAAGATGTACTTAAAGTTTTAATGAGAAGTTAGTAGAATGATTGATCTAATATTTATGATAGTTAAATCTTTACTGTGAGACTTGAAAGTCTTGAATTCGATCTCTGGTAGGATGATGAGTATATATTGCTTATCAAGGGTACTTCCCGCAACTCGAACTGATGTACGTACGTATGAAGTTCTATGTTGTTACTGACTGATTGACCCCTAGTTGATATCAGATGATGAAGAATATCCAACAAAAACGATGTGAAGATTTATAATAGAATAATGTTCTAGATAATGAATAAGGATATCTATATGACAACTACTAACTTTAAAACTATAACCAACCTTGGGTCCCACTCTATTTTGGAATAGACAAGTTAGTATTATCTGTCGTTATTGTAATACGTTATAAATAAATATGAATGGATCAGTAGAAAAGCTTTCTTTTGGATATCTATTACTGTAAAATGGATGACATGCGCAAGATTGTATGTTCAAACACTTCAGCTCTTGCTCCCCTCCTCCATTTCTATTTAAGTCAATTCGAATATCTGGTTAGGTACTACTAATCCTCTCTCTCACACACTTACGCCTGTTACCCCCCTCCCAGTGGACCATAAGCCGCCTACCAGCATTCTCCAATCCATTCTGTCCTGGGTCTTCCTTTCCAGTTCTGTCCAACTTTTGTTTATTTTTTCTCATGTCTGTCTCCATTTCTCGGTGTAATATGTTCTTTGGTCTTCTGCTTCTCCTTTAGCCTTGACCATTTCATGTGAGGACTTGCCTTGTGATTCAGTTAGATACTTTGCTCAATCTGTGTTCTATTCAGTTCCAGTGTTTCTCTCTGATTTCTTCTTCCGTTGGGCGCACACACACTATAATAAAAATATAGATTGTATTATTATTGTAGTAACTTAAGTCTATCTATATTTATACATCAGTCTCTCAGTTGGTTATAATTGATATTATTACTCATAAATATGTCACAGGTTAAAATCATGAGTCAATTGAAGCTAGAGCACCACAGGAAGCCTGGAAGCGCTGAACGGTCTTTCCGTCCTAGGTTGGGATTCCTCAGCAGTGCCCATCCACGATCCCGCACCCCGTGGGATTCGAGCCCAGGGCCTACTGGTTTTGCGCGCGAGTACTTAACCACTAGACCACTTAGCCGACCGGCATCTGACGGTGTTAATGTCTAACTTCAACCAATCTGTCTGTTGTGAGATATCAACTCACTGAAGACAATGGTGTACGGTGGCGCAACTTCGTGGATTGGTTGAAGTTAAACATTAACACCGTCGGATGCCGGACAGCCATCTCAGTGGGCTAGTTAGCTAAGCGCCTGGCGCGAAACTGATAGGTCCTGGGCTCGAATCCCGTGGGGCGCGGGATCGTGGATGCGCACTGCTACTGAGGAGTCCCATACTAGGACGAAACGACCGTCCAGTGCTTCCAGGTTTTCCATGGTGATTTAACTTCAATTGACTCATGATTTCAACCTGTGAAATTTGTAAAAAATCTCCACAAAACCCATTCTGATCATAAATATGTGTGTAAATTTCGTAATATTAATGATTCTATCATCATACTGAGGATAATAACCATAATGTTACCAATTACTTTGTACTATATTCCCCTTCCATTTTTTTTTGTCTGACATTCTTTAATCTATACATACTTTATTAATTACTGATGATGATAATGATGATGATAATGATATTAGGGTCAGTTCATGTATGCCAACACCGTCAGTCAGTGAGTCAGCCGGTTAGATTTGTTTAACTAAGTAACTATTCCACCCATGGATTGACCAACCAACCAACTAACCGACTATCTAACGAATCATTCCTTTATATTACTAATTAGTAGTAGTTAGACATATTTAATCAATTTGATCATAATAAGATCATAAAACTTGATTAATCTCTAATGGTTATAATCATCATCATCATCATCACCATCATCATAATAATAATGGTAATAAACTGTATAGTTGTATATCCATCTAA
The DNA here is from genome assembly GCA_944470365.2 of Schistosoma intercalatum. NCBI lineage: Eukaryota > Metazoa > Platyhelminthes > Trematoda > Strigeidida > Schistosomatidae > Schistosoma > Schistosoma intercalatum. The sequence goes on along the minus strand of OX103732.1, from coordinate 1,826,852 downwards.
TGGAGTTTTCTTTATTTCATTTTGTTTTCTTCTTAATTGAATGTCTAGGATTTTGATAAGTATGCAACACATATATAGTTTATTCAATCAATGTCTACAATAAAAAGTTTACCATTGAATAAACCTCAAAAGGTCATAGGTTATTCAATTCTTACCATTCTATTACTGTATTACGGTATATATATAGATATGGATATTCTAATCCATTTGATTGATTTTCATGTCTATCATTGATATTAAACCTGCTTCGGTTTGGGCATCCGCGAAGTATCACAGCCCTCATACATATCAAATGGGATCTGTGTGGCGCATATGTATTTGGTGCCTCCTTGTACCGATATCTGTGTTAAAATAAATAAATAAATAACCATTGATCTTAAAGGAATATATATATATATATAGTGTAAAGTGTCTTGGATACACACAAGTTTTCAGTGATAGTCTAACATTGATTCATTCATAATTGAGATGTAACAATCTCAACAACTCTATACTGATAATTATTATATACTCACTAGTTAGGAGCGGCCAAATTAAAACGTGGCATCAGTGCTTGAAATCACTAATTTCTAGTCTGAACCATGTTGGTAAATGCAGACTACTTGGTTGGGGTCTGTGTGACTATCGTAACCAATGGTTGGAGACTCTTGGTGACATGTCTCAGAATCGATCACAATGGTGTCGGTGTATACACTCCCTGTCTTCCCTTAAACTATGAGATTAAAATCACTTCATATCTTTCTTTCTACGAACTAATCCTTTCTTCTTGTACTATATCCTTATTGCAATCTTTCTTTTATATATTACCACAATTGAAGTAACTACTTTTATGAATCCGTTGTTCATCTTGTTGTGTTAATGAGTGAGGTGTGGCAATTTGGACCGATGCATATATATGCCTGGTCGTACGTTGTAGCTGACTGACTGACATACTCATTAGTGAGTGGCTTAAAGATACAGTTCCAGTGAGAACTAGTGACCAATGTAGTTCAACTGTGTCTGTTATGAGACATTTATTGACTGAAGACAATGATGAACGGTCATGCAATATCGTGGATTGATTGAAGTTAGACATCATTAACACCTGTTTAGTGGTTGTGGAGATTGTTAAGCTTTTGATTGAAATCATGAACTGATTGGTGTTAGACCATTATTGAAAAGCGTTCACGCGCGAGACTGAAGGCCCTGGGTTCGAATCCCGTGAGCGAGATCGTGGATGCGCACTACTACTGCGGAGTCCCACAATAGGACGAAACGGCCGTCCAGTGGTTCCAAGCTTTCAATGATGGTCCGACATCAATCGGTTCATGATTTCAATCAAAATCATTAATACCATTGAATGTCGACGCAATGATTTTAAGATTAAGCGTTCTCATATAAGACTAAAGGTGGTGCGTTCGAGTCTCTTTAGTGTGAGATTATGGATGTGCATTATTGAGGAGTTCCACGAAACGGCTGACATGTTTCCAAGTTTTCAACAATTGTTATCAAAATAATATTTTCTTTAAGGAGGAGAGTTTAAGAGTTTTAAATAAATGAAGAGTTACTTTAACGACATTGAAATTCTGTTCGTAATCAGGAATTTCCATATTTAACTGATAACTATATCAAATGAATTGATTAAGTCATGACATCAATTCATGAAGTCATCTATACACATTGCCAAAGTTGATCAACTAGAACTTTATGATGATGCTACTTAAATTGATCTTCTATGGCATAGACATGACGAAACGACCATCTAGTGCTTCCAGGTTTTCAATGGTGATCTAACATCAATCCATTCACGGTATCAATTAATATGTTGTTAATGCCCTGTCACTGTCTGCCTGAATGTTTGTTCTTTGCTCGTTAGCATATTAGAAGGCTTGAGGCAGTTAATCACCGAAGGCGATAGGAGATGGATGCAGAATGTCGTGGATTGAATGTAGTTAGACATTGACATCATTGAGTGTTGACTCATTGGTCTAGAGGTTAAATATTCACAAATGAGATCAAAGTTCTTGGGCTCGATTTCTGGTTGGGGGGGATCGTGTATGTTCAATATCAATGTATTTCTTACCAGTAAGATTTCAGAAGTAATTTTAGTTAGATTTTAAGACGATTTCCCCGAAGAATCTTAACCGGAAGCAACAAACTTATCGACATCAGTCATAAGCAACAGTCTACATCTTCCACCATTGCGATCTATAGCCAATATCTTTGTGAACTATTGTTATTGGTTTGCACATAGTATGTAATGTATCTATTGTTATCCTTCTTAAATATTTTATTGATATAAATCCTTTACTTCGAACTCATTAATCAATCAAAGCCCTTAAATGTCAGCTCTCCCTTTCGAAATACTCTCACATGACCACTCGTTTACGGCCACAGTCAGGGAAGTCCTACTCATTGTCTTCTTGTGGTGGGAGTGTGGTTTACAAAGTTGAGAGAACGAAAAGCCAATTTCCGACGCCCTCACACAAATCAAATGATTTATGTGGAGCATATCTATTTGATGCTTATTTGTAATAAATAAATAATTCAATCATTGAATTCATTAGTCAATTGAAGCTAGATCACCATGGAAAGGTAATCAATTCTTATGGCGAACTGTCATCAGAATTGATTACCTCAAGTGGTGTTCGTCAGGGCTGTCCACTCTCCCCATTCTTGTTCAACTTTGTCATTGACGTACTTTTAGAGATAACACTCTCCTCATCTAAATTTCCAGGGGTTGAACTTCTACCAGGAGGTTCACTTGTTGACTTAGAATATGCAGATGATATAGTTTTATTTGGTGAAGACGCTGACAAAATGCAGAGTCTTCTGACCACTCTAAGCAACAATGCAAGCATGTTCGGGATGCGATTCTCTCCCTCGAAGTGCAAAATGTTGCTTCAGGATTGGGTTACATCGACACCCGAACTAGTGATGAGGAGTGAAGTAGTTGAGTGTGTCGACCGCTTCACTTATCTTGGAAGTCTCATCAGCCCTTGTGGTCTGGTGTGTGACGAAATCTCAGCACGGATACAGAAGGCTCGACTAGCTTTTACCAACTTGCGTCATTTATGGCGTAGGCGAGATATCCGTCTATCAACCAAAGGACGTGTTTACTGCGCAGCAGTTCGTTCCGTCCTACTTTATGGCAGTGAAACATGGCCGGTAAGAGTAGAGGATATTCGTAGGTTATTAGTATTCGATCATAGGTGTCTTCGAAATATTGCCCGTATATCCTGGGACCATTGAGTAAGTAATGCAGTTGTTAGGAAACGGGTACTAGGTAAGGATGGCAAATCAATTGATGACGTAGTGAAACTTCATCAGTTGAGGTGGCTGGGACACGTGTTACGTATGCCCAACGACCGACTACCTCGACGTGCTATGTTCAGTGGTATAGGAGTAGGTTGGAAGAAAGCTAGGGGCGGCCAGATCAAAACATGGAACAAATCCATGAAGTCACTGACAAGTGGACTGGGCCATGTTAGTTGGTGTAGACAACCTGGTTGGGGACCGCGAGATGATAGCAACCGATGGTTAGAGACCCTGAATGACATGGCTCAAAATCGTTTGCAATGGCGCAGGTGCATCCACTTTTTGTGTTCTCCCAAATTCTAATCTTCTGAATTCTTCATGTCCCTTTTTTCCTCTTTCCAAATTTATTTCACTGGATTATACTCTTTAAATAACATCTCCAAACCCTAATCTTCCCGATTACTGCTTATACTCTTATTACATCTACCACTACGGGATTTGAATCGACAAGTGCATCTCTGTGCTAATGTGGTGTGGCAACTCGAACTGATGTACATACGTACGAAGTTCTACGTTGTTACTGACTGACTGACTGACACCATGGAAAGCTTGGAAGCAATTGATGATAGTTTCATCCTAGTATTGTGACTCGTCAGCAGTGCACATCCACGATCCCGCCAACCACGAGATTCGAACCCAAAACCTATCAGCCTCTTAATTTCTTTTTTTATATGTGGAATTTTATCATCATGCAATAAGTATACTAATAATGTGTCACGTCAAGTTCACTAGCTCAAAGAGTCAATTCTGTTATAGTTTCAATTCACTTTAGAATATCATAAATAGAATCACAGTATGGATAGAGGCTAGCAGTGGAATTCAGTTTAACGCACATTTCGTCCTATTTGAGACTCATCAGCTGGTGGATGCATTTGCATTCCATCATTGCTGTTCATCAAGTGAATTTTACAATGACAGTATAATGAATGCAACATGGTAGATTCATCAGTAAAATAATAGAGTTAATCCATTCTCTTTCATTTAACTGTCCTAATTATAGATTTCTTTTCTTTCTTTCATTGATTTTCAATCGATTATCTATTAATGGTTTGTGGCTATTTTTTTGTTGTTGAGAGTGATAGAGAGTGATTGTCTATAACAGACATAAGAATCCTTCTTTTATATTGTCTATTATAGTGTAATGCATTCAGTATTGAACTCTCTCTCTCTATTTCTCTCCATCATTCTTAGCCTCTTGTTATCTATATGGTACATTAAACATTTTACCTATGCCTTATTAGGTTTGGGTCAATAGGTCATTTATTTATGGAATGAATTAGGCATGATGAGTTTAGTCAGTTAATGAATATACATACATATATGTAAAGATGTATATAGGGAGATAGAGATAGATAGAGATAGAGAGAGACTGTGTAAACATTCAATAGTTTTTCATGTCTAACTAATAATAAACAGAAGATATTACTGTCAACTACAATTGTGGTTTATTTTAAGTTTCTACAAAATCCATAACTACGCTTAAATAGAACAAGAGGGAGAGCGAGAGTAGGAGAGAGAGAGTAAGAGAGTCTGACAAAGTTCATAGAGATTTGTTGACTCTAATATATTGATCTATAATGGTTATCATCATCAGCATCATCTTATCTATTACAGTTTAATCTATACAACTGATATATAGATCATGAGGAAATTGATTTCCATTTTGTTTGGTTGTTGTTGTTGTTGTTGTTGGGAGAAATGACTAAATAATGTTGCATTCACCTTGTTTAGTCGAGTAGATTCTGTTGTTGGTGTTGTTGTTGTTTATGGTTGACCTATTTTACATTCATAACCTTCGTTACACATACATATCATATTGGTTGTGTATATTGTAAAAGGGATTTCCTATTGACTTGAAATGACCAATTTTTTTGTTGTTGACTAAATGCATTATGTACTGCATATATATTGTAAAATGAAATCAATAAACTTTGGTTTCAACGAATGATTATTAGTAATTGAGGCGTTAAATAATCATCCATTTACAGTAAGTAAACAGATAGATGAAATCAAATATGGATAGTGGCTAGCAGTGGAATCCAGGATGCGCGTTTCGTCCTGTTTGGGACTCGTCAGCTGGATGTACCTGCATCTTAGAGTTGATGTTCACTCTGGGACTCGAACTCAGTAACGTTCGCTTCAAATGCCATCGCGTTATCCACTTAGCTACTGAGTCCTGATAACCACTTGCTTGTGCAATGGGTTGAAGTTTAATTCACTTGATATTGTTTTACTTGAGTTCGAATCCCAGAGTGAACATCAACTCTAAGATGCACGTACATCCAGCTGACGAGTCCCAAAAAGGACGAAACGCGCGTCCTGGATTCCACTGCTAGCCACTATCCATCTTTGTTTATAATGCTTGTAAATTAAGGCAATATCGAGGCATAAGCACAGTATGCATATATGCCAATAAGAGACTGATCAATTTCAGTCCTAAAAACATCAATGGGAAGATTCAAATAAAACAATGGGAAGATTCAGATAAACAATAAAAGATGAGTAAAACCTTCACCCCAATGTACAAACTGGTGGCTAACTGAACTCAATAGGTAAGTGGATGACATGATGGAGTTTGATGTGAACTGTACTGGGTTCGAGTTCCAGAGTGAATATCAACTCTGATGCAGATGCATCTAACTGACGAGTTCAAATAGGACGAAACCTGCATTCTAGATTCTACTAATAGCCACCACTCATCTTTGCTTATAATGCTTGTGACTGAAGACAATATCGAGGCAGTTCGTACAGAATACACATATGCCAATGATAAGAGACTGACTGATAACCAAAATACAATGATAAAACTATTCTGTTTTAATACCAGAAGGGGTTTTGTGGATATTAAAGCAATTTTAATAGTTCAGATTGAGTCATTTGAAGCTAGACCACCATGGAAAACCTGGTAGCACTGGACGGTCGCTTCGTTCTATTGTGGGACTCCTCATCAGTGCTCACCCACGATCCCGTTCGCCGAATTCGAATTCAGGACCTATCAATACCATGCAAAGCCTGAAAACACTCAACGATCGTTTCGTAATAGTACGTGACTCCTTAACAGTGCGTATATATGACTCGAACTCACCAACTTCAGTCTCACGTGGGAACACTGAACCATTGGGCCGGCCGGGATGTAACGATGTTAATGTCTAACTTCAGCTAATCCCTGAATTGAGCCACTATCCACCATTGTCTTCAGTGAGTTACTATGTCACAACAGACATGGCTGAATCCCATCTGTCACTAGTTCTCATTAGAACTTTGAGAAATATCTCTTGAAGCTAGTCAGTAGTGAGCATATTCTGATAAATATCAGAAATGGGTTTTCGTGGATACTATAGTAATTTAATAGTTGAGATTATGACTCAATTTTACTCAACTAATTAACGTGACATTGTACTCACGATCAAATACATATAAGACTGAATTAATATTTCTCTATGGAATAGATTAAACTATTAGAGTTGGGATTTAATAAACCCTTAGATTTTCCAACTTGAGTCAATTCTGAATATAGAATAACTATGGTTTAGTCAACACAATCAACTCAGTCTTGTATAAACGTGCGTCGGTCCAATGGACTGTACAAGATCAACACGAGATCATACTACTAATATTGCTTGATCGATAGAATTTGATCAGAACTGACAGGACTAGACAGTCATTATTAACAATCCCTATATAACTTAATCTCACAAGTAGTCAATCGCTATCTGAATACCCTAGCAGTATGCTACAATGTGATACCGGCTGACGCGAGTTCGTATTCTACAGGGAGTATCGTTATCGTTAAGCTTTTGGTTATGCTTTGTTGAAAAGCTTCAAGTATAACGCAATCTCTGTCAAGAAGGGTTTCCTATTTAAGACCTTCAATCACTGGGTTTAGATTCTTTCAGTCTTTATGTGTTGATTAATCTGATCTAATATATGTGTGATTCCATAAAAAGAAATTTCGTCATAATGATTAACATGGTTTGAAATCTGTAAAGAGACATTAGTTCCATCAAGCTTACATAATACTAACGTATTCCTGCAGAATGTATCTATTTGAGTAGCCGGTGGGGGGGGTAAAATTGTTGAGATTAACCGACTAAATGTCTGTTATACTAATCTTTTCTTATCAAATCTTCTTTTGTTCTTTGTCATGGCTCATCGATGATTTCTTATTCTGATTTGTAATTGTTTTTTTTCTAAATAGCTATTTGCGCAACATATACGTCGTAATGTTCTACGTGTTTTCAGTGATGCATCAAATTCTGTTATAAGTCAACAATTAGGAGATTTATGGCGTACTGTTCCAAGAAGTTGCCGTAATCAGTACGATGATGAAGCGAATAGATTAGTGAAAATTCATCAAATTGAATTTCCCAATTATAAATATCAACCTAAAAAACGACAAATCACATCATCGTCATCATCATCCTCATCATCGTCAACAACAACAACAACAACCACCACAACCACTGCGAATACATCAAGGAGTAATAATGATCAAATGCGTATGCTTAATCCAAATCAATTCCATAACACCACACACACTCTTACTCAATCATCTATATCAATGAATAATATACGAGAGGATCAATTGATAACATCAAGCAAATTATTATCAACCAATTTACTTAAAACTGGTACGGACTACAATGTTGTTTCTTCTTCGTCTTCATCGGCGGCGTCGTCTTCTTCTTCTTCTTCCTCTTCTTCAACTGTCACAAATAAACTACCAACTTTATCTAATCGTAATTATTCCATACCCGGTATATCATCTATGAATAGTTCTGTTGTTAAGGGTCAAACTACCAATGGTAATCATGAATTCATGAATAATTTTATGACAAGTCCATCCAAATTAGTATGTAATACAATTTATGCTAAATTAGAACCGAAACCATTGAGTGTGAATATTATCAATACTACTAATAATAGTAGTATACCTATGAATAACAATAATAATACTATTAACAGTAATCAAACCTTATCATTCAAACCAACTATACATAGTTTATCATCAGTGTTACCACCTCTTATAACTTTGTCATCAAATCATCATCATCATGCACATCATCATCATCAAACAAATGGATTAATGAATGAACAATTTTCAATTGGTATATGTGATTCAGCCTATGCATCTGGAATTAATAGTTCATCATCATCATCAGCAGCATCATCTCCAGCTGTAGGTGAATTAATTTCACCAGCAAAATCATATTCATCAACTTTTTCATCACTTTCATCATCATCATCATCATCAACATCATCATCATCATTATCCAATATGAATATAAAACAAACGAAACAATCACCAATACGACGTAAAATTCATTTTATACCAATTAGACCACAATCACAACAATTACCACCTGTTGGGAATCAACCAACACGTCAACGTTTTCTTTCTGCAAATAATGGTATTACTACTACTAATAATACTACTAATAATAGTAATATATCAACTATTGGAAATGGTTATATTCAAATGAATGGTTTTCAATTTAAATCCAACTCTGAAAATGTTATTATACTACCAAGAAAACTAAATGATTTACATGTTGAACAAAAAGATGATCAATTAACGGATGAATTCATGAATGATACTCTTATACTTCAAGAGAACAATAATGATAATAATAATAGAATGGTAACAACTGATATTCTAACACCAGTTTATATTCAATTAGATCATGAAGGACAAAATCCACTGACAGAAGGTTTAATGTTAACTTTACCACCTGGTACAACATTCATTCAAACGAATCATGATTCTATAAATCGTGGTATTCCATTGAATAATAATCATAATAATAATACAATATCAAAACGATTTTATATTACGAATAGTAATCGTATGTTACCAGCTATATCGAAATCGGTACAAATTTTACAACCATTAAAAGTAATGAATGTTATACATCATCATCATCATGTTCATCCAAATCATTCATTATCATCATCTTCAACAACAACAACATCAGCAACAGCAACAACAACATCATCATCATCATTATTATCATATCCAGAACCTATTCTATATAGTCCATTAATGAGTAGTTCAGAATTATTATCTTCATCATCATATAGTTGTAATTCATCACCGAATTCAATTGTATCACCATTATCTGGTGATGTATTTCTACCAATGCAACAAGTTGAAATGATGTCAAATTCTACACATTTCAATACATATGATCAACAATCAACATGTATGGATATATATCAATTTGATGGACAAAATCAATTAGATATGTGTATAGAAGAAGAAGAAGAAGAACAAAGGGTACAGGTAGAAGAAAGTGAACAAATCCTTGTTGATGAAAGAAGAATGACACAACTTCATTCAAAGAATTTAGATACAATCACCAATATTATTAGTATAGATGAATGTATGGATGCTGTAAATAATGATACATTTATAAGTAATACAAATTCTTCAGGTATTCTACATAATTGGTCATCAAATTTACCATTTAGTGAATCCATGGTAATGTCATCTTCAACATCCACATCCACATCATCATCATCAGGTTCATTATTATCATCCATTGGATCATCGTCATCATCATCTTCATCATCGTTACCATTAACAACAACAAAAACAATGATCACTATGAATAATAATGATTATGATCATAATGAACATGATGAGGGTATAGGTGCTTCAAATCGACATATACCATTAACTATTGATATTATGAAATCAATAAATGAAAATTTCATCACATTATCATCTACATCTTCATCAACGATCACCACTTTAAATCCTCCGCCTAATCATCATCATGATCATCATCATCATCATCCACATCATCTTCATCATAATAGCAGTATATCTATTGATAATGATTTAAATGATACTGATTTCTCTATTACAAATGATAATGATAATTTTGATTCAAGTTTTGATGCAATGATGAATTCGATTGATATTACAACTTTTCTACCTGGTACATTTCAAACAAATGAAGAACAAGATCAATCAATACATAATGATTATGATCATGTACAATTAAATTCATATCATCATAATCAACATGAATTCATGAAAATGGATGAATTTGATGAATCATGTCATATCATCAATGATGTCATAGCAACAACAACAATAATGCCAATAACAACAACAACAGTAGCAACAATAGCATCATCATCAGCAGCCACAGCAACAGCGGCATCATCATCATCGTTTATGAATAAACCGACTAATTCACAATTATACAATGTTATTAGATCTGATATTGATTTGATTCATTATAATCATTTAGAGAATGAAAATCGTACAGTACGTATTATTTCACCATTACAAAAAATTGGTAAACAATCATCACTTACATACTCACATCCAATATCATCATCATCATCATCATCATCATTACAAGGAACACAATGTTCCACCTCTCTATCATCATCCTCATTATCCACCTCATCATCATCATCATCATCATCATCGTCAACTTCATCGGTATTAAGAATGAATTCATTACATGAATTATTAAATAATTCACCACAAGTATGTTCATCTACATTGGCAGATTTGGATTCATTAGATAAATCTAGTTTATTTATTATTAAACCAGAATGGTCTGTATTCGCTTAAAACAATATGAATAATAATTATCATGAAATTATTGAATTATTGATTCATACAACTTGTATATTGAATTGATTGATACATAAATCTATCTACAAGTCTATACAATCTATTCTTTCCCTCCTCCTCCTCCTCCTCCTCCTCCACCACCACCTTTTTCTTCTTCTTCTTCCTCTTCTTCTTCTCTATTTGTTTCTCTGGGCATATCCTAATTATATAACTCAGGTGGTTTATCTCAGTTACATTTTATTTGTCCATGTTTTTTGTTGTTGTTGTTGTTTTTTTGGTACTCGTTCAATTTAGTATTTTTCAATCCATTTCAACATTTTACTTTTTTTTGTTTTTTTTTCTACTTTTTTTTAAAAAAAAATTTTCCAAACAAATCGTTTTCTTTACATAAAATTTTGTTGGTGTTGAAAGAACAAAACACAGGTAATATATAATTTTTGTGTTTCCCCACACTACATCACACCACACCACACCAACCCCTACCCTTCAATGCCCAACACCACCACCACCACCACCACCACCCCTTCATCAATTTAATATCTTCACATATTCTTATTGTTGACATATTATTATTTGATGGAAGCATTTAAACAAATCAATAAATCAATAAACAAACAAGTCATAAATCTTATTGATTATTGAATAATAATAATAATAATAATAATAATAATCATAATCATGTGCATTAAATTATTTTGTACATATGATAATTCAATGATTCAATTTTGTTGCCATGCTCCTTTTTTTTTAAAAAAAAATCTTTTCAGGTTGTACAGTATAACACACAGACACACACACACACACACAATCAATATTTTCTCCTTGTGCTTTCTTTATTCACTTTTTTGTTTTTGTTTTTTTTTCTAAAAAAAAAAGAAATAAAATGGAACTTACATCATCAATATAAGTAGTATGGTTAGTAGTCATAGTAGTCGTAGTAGTATAAATGCTACTTTAAATATTGGATACTAAAGTTTTCTTAACCGTCTCTTTTTGTTGTTGTTGTTGTTGTTGTTCTTGTTGTTGCATTATAACTTTTGATAAGATTGAGATTTAGTGAATAATACATCTATACATAAATCTATTGATCAATTGAATATATCTCAGGACAATTCATTTCTATTTTATGCTTTACTACGTATAGTAGACAGTTTTACATACACACACACACACAAACACACACACTCTCTCTGTCTCTGTGTCTTTGGTTAGTTACTATTTCAGCCTTTTATTGATATAATCTTACCATGTAGTATTATTAATAACCATAGTAATCATCAAAAGGATTGTTTCAGTTTTATTAAATTGTACAGTATTCATTCGATTCTTGTTTTTCTTTTTTTTTAATAAACTTTATTTTCTATACAAATGAACAATGATTCTGATTATATGAATAAAATATTTGTTGACTAGTCAGGTAATTCATTGAAATCAAGGATCTTGTTTTACTTCTTTTTTTTTTTGTTTTTCTATTTCTATTTCGGCGGGGAACAAAATTGATCCTTTTACATTCACTGTCTCAGGTGACTTCATTATGATGATTATTACGTAATATTTAGTTACTTAGTTGTATGTTCCGTGAAACTTCTTTTAACGAATCTAATTATTTTTGAAAGCATTTTATTATTTTTTTTTCTTTTTTAAAAAAAATTGTGTGTGTGTGTGTGAAGGGGGGGGTATGTTCTCAGTATTTGTTACTATGGTTATTTTCTGTATGTTTCTTCGTGTGTCTGTGTGTGCGGTTCCGCATTCTTTTTTGGGATATGGAAATCGATCAATCAATCAGTTCCCCCCTCCTTCTCTTCCCCCCTTCACTCAACGATACACTTATTTATTCGAATGAACTAATAATAATAATAATAATAATAATAATAATAATAATAATAATAATAATAATAAAGGACCTTTCATATTCAGGGTTTTTATTACAATTATATAATCGATAATAATCTTTTTTTTTAAATTATTGTTGTTGTTGATTTCTTTATTGGCTTTCTCTGTTTGTTTGTTTATTATTAGTGATTTAAATGAATGATTATGATGAGTATGGTTTTATTACTGCTGAAGTTCGACAATCATAATGATGATGTTCATTATATACTACTTATCTCTACATCATTTGTTATATACATTTATTATACATATGCATATATCTATGATAACCAACATTGTAATATTTTATGAATTGCCTTTTCTTTTTCTAAACAAAATGAAAAAAATAATAAAATTTTCAATTGAATTAATTAGAGTCTACTTTATTCTTTTGTCACAGAGTTGACATTAGGTTGAAGTACTTACTTACTTACTTCGGTTAGTCCTCGTGAAGGAGCATAAGCCGCTCACCAGGATTCTCCATCCAGTTCCTATTCATCAGTATATAAGTGGATAACGCGATGATGTTTAAAGTGAATGGTACTGGGTTCGAGTATCAGAGTGAACATCAACAAATCTGAGATGCAGTTATATCCAACTGATGAGTAGTCCCGAATAGGACGAAACGTGAGTCAAACTGGATTCTACTACTAGCCACTATCCATTAAGTTTGAAGTATACTATGATTTTATTATTTAGTTATTTAAACACAAGGTGGTATCAAGTAAATCATTTGATTTGTTTGCGTTGGTTGTGACACTGACCGGGTGCCCAAACCGAAGCAGGTAGTTTCCTTTGGAGGGCCACATTCGGAGCCTTTGACCTAAAGATTTAATCCATAAGGCAATGGAGCGACGTCAGGGAATGCAGTCTTATAGTAGTAGGTGATAGAATGATTGGTTCATATGCCATTTATTCCTTTAGGATCCTGGAGTTCATGTGAATCATTGGTTTGAAATCAGGATTTTCCAACTTTCCTAGGTTAACTCTCCGTGTTCACAAGCTCGTTTAAAGTGCCAAACATTCTCTTTTCGTCTTCTTAATTTCTCAAACAACAGTAATATTGCGAGAAGTCAGTGAGTAGGACTTCCTTGGTAGTGGTTGTATGCAAGTGGCTATGTGAAAGCATTTCAACAAGGAAGTATACTATGATATTAAACATGAAATTGTAAAGAATACAACTGAATTAGTGAGAGTGGTTTCAGGATATGTTACCTAATTCACTATTTCTACATGTGTCATAGTTCATGTTATGATATGGACTATAGTTTTCTGAGTTAGTAGAACAATCTTTATGAAAGAAATAACAATGATCTATAAGAAGTAGTGAATAGGTGATTATATTTTCAGTTTTGACATTACGTTTAACAACATGTGAGTGAATTAACTTTGGAATAATGTCAGTGAACTCTGATCTTGTGTTTTTAAGGAATAACTGATCATCTCGAAGGTTAACGATTCTGGGTTCGACTCTCTGAGAGGTTGTGGGTCATTGCTGTTCATTAGTATCCTACTAGGACGATGTATTTGTTCGATTCTCCATACTCTTCATTGGTCCTTCAAATAATACTAATCTGTAACAGATATAATATATAAATAAGCCGATATATGTTAATCACTGAATCGAATGTATATAGTTTAATAGATGATATTGAAACCTTTGTAACTAAATCATCGTACTGACAGCTTGGAGACTCGATTTAAGTACATTCAATATAATCTACGACTATCTTATTGAAGCTAGAGAAAGGTAATACTTGTTAAGACCTCCAGAAATTTAAACAATATTGAACCGTTTAATACATTAGTTGAGTTTATGAAAATAAGTTTACCAATCCATCTTTAATTCCTTAATACCACATAGATACTAGTTAATGAGACTTTGTCAATGTACAATTGAAGGTATAAAATGTGTTATATCTTGTGGCCATGTGCTCTATTAATAAATAACGTAATGTTATCACCAATTAGAGAATGGTGACTTATCAACCGGACCAATGATGCATAAACCTGTATGAGCAGTCTAGAGTCTTTATCAGTCCTTGCTTCCTGTTAAACCCTGCCTGTTAAGTCCAGAATACTAATCTCAGACTCCACAATATGTATTTTAAACATTACTTACTTACTTAAGACTGTTACTGCTAATGGAGCATAGGCCACCGACCAGCATTCTCCAACGCACTCTCTCCTGGACCTTCTTTTCTAGTTCCATCCAATTCTTGTTCATCGTTCTTATGTCTGTCTCCATTTCTCAATGTAATGTGTTCTTCGGTCTTCCTCTTTTCCTTTAGCCTTGAGGATTCCTTGTGAGGGCTTGTCTTGTGACGCAGTTGTGTGCTTTCTTTAATGTGTGTCCTATCCGCTTTCAGCGCTTTTTCCTGATTTCTTCCTCTATTGGAATCTGGTTTGTTCTCTCCCACAATAGGTTGTTACTGAGTGTCTGTCCAACAGATCCGAAGTATTTTACGTAGACATCTGTGAATAAACACTTGCATTTCCTGAATGATGGGTTTCATAGTTCTCCAAGTTTCCGCATCATACAATAGAACTGTCTTCACATTTCTGTTGAAAATTCTGACCTTGGTGTTGGTCGACAGATAGTTGTTTTGGGTTCCAGATATTCTTCAGTTGTAAATATACTGCTCTTGCTTTACCGATCCGCGCTTTCACATCTGCATCAGATCCACCATGCTCATCAATGATGCTGTTCAGATATGTAAAGGATTTTACATCTTCCAAATCTTCTCCATCAATTGTAATTGCATTGCTGCATGTTGTGTTGTATCGGAGAATCTTGCTTTTCCCTTTGTGTATATTGAGACCTACTGCTGTTGAGGCTTCTGCTACACTGGTCGTTTTCTCCTACATTTGTTGTTGCGTTTGCGATAGAAGAGCCAAATCATCTGCGAAGTCTAGATCGTCCAGCTGCATCCTAGCTGTCGACTGTATCCCATGCTTCCCTTCAGATGTTGACGTCTTCATGATCCAGTCGATCACCAGGAGAAAGAGAAAGGGTGAGAGATTTTAAACATACTGGATTTATTATATAAAAACCAACTTGACCACATCGTACTACAAAATAGAAAACAACATTTGTACAAGATCTAGCCAAAAAATAACTGTGAATATGGGAAATAGTAATTAATAGACTGCGTATAACTTAAGACCGGCTTATGCTCCATTGAGAGTAACAAGCGTAAGAAAGTAAGTACGTATAACTTAAGAACGGTAAATCGTATAATAAAAGTCTATAGGGCAAAATAAAGCTTATAATAAGAGGGATATATATATATATATATATATATATATATATATATATATATATATATATATATAATCTAGTTACTGACTAGTCATACCATAAAAAAGATGTGCATCGTATTAGTTCAAGAAGTGGATCTCAACAGCTACCATTCATAATTCTCGTCTGGATATAAGCGAATGCTTCTATGTTTTCTTTCAATGACCTATTTTTGTGTTAGATATTAGGCGAAAAACTAAGATTTGTAATTGTTTTTAACTCAAGCTTATAATAAACCGACTGTTGTTGCTACGTTGACGTGGTGGTCGAGTTTGCTTACCGTGATGAACCAATCGAGGTAAACTGGTTGGAACAATCGTCCCTCAACGTCCTACCATGTCAGACAGGTCGGTTGAAGAACTGTAAGACTGAAAGCAGCAAACCCAAGGTTCGAAGGCGAGGCTGTATTTCTGACTGTACAGAAGTGTGATGGCAGTAAGATGTTTCCTTTAGACATCCAGTATCTGCAGCGATGCTACCTTCTCACAAGGAGAGGTGGAGTTAGAAAAGATCGACCGTAAAAAATGCACACCTCGCCTTATCCCACGCGTATCCGTCTCCGATGGTAAGGTTTCAACAAGTACGGGGCTGACATGAAAATTACTCACAAAAAGGTCGTGTGTGACCGATCTCAAGCAGTTTTTCCTTGGGCACTGCGATCACGCTCTCAGATCGCTAAGACCACCTCCAACCTAATTTCCATTTCAGGTACCTCCAGAAGGACCCTTTCACGGTGTGGGCAACTGGGAAGTGATAACTGCTCTCATACCTCTAACAGCACTCAAAACCACGTTGTAGCTAACTGACCGACAACCTTATAATAAGCCTTAAGTTCATATGAATAAAGAGAAGTTATAACCAGTTAGCTTATGAAATCACTTAACTAAATATTTATATTGAACATTCAAAACAAAACAAAACAAAAACTTCTCTAATGATTCTTATTTAAAGATTTGTAGATGAACATTTAATGAAGAATCATTGATAAACAATGATCTCTGTATATAATCCTTCATTACCACATCAGAGATTGAACTTGATACCTTCAGATTATTACCTATTAAAGTTGAAATCCAGTAATCAACATTTCTAATTTATGATAAAAATTGATATTATTAACTATGATTAGATGGTGGTTGGAGGTAGTCAACAGGAAACCCTGGATCCGGGTTTCGTGCTACTTGGCACTCGTCAGTAAGGTGTACTTGTAATCTTGAGGGAATTGATACTCCCTAACGGATTCGATCTCGTATCACCCAGCTTCACAGTCAAAGACGTTACCACTGAGCTATCCGAGCCGCAACCGATCTCCTGTAGGACTGAGATGTAATCACAATTGATTGATCACTGGGTGGTGATCAATGTCATGTGTGTCTAGTCCTTATTAGTGCAGATCGAATGCTATGATTGATAACGAACTGTTTCATTCTGACCATGAATAAAGTCTCCGGTTAGGTTTATTATCTTAACGGATTATTGACATGACTTATAATGTAACATATAATTATGGATATACGTACGTGACAATATTCAATTTTCCCTTTGTCTCTGATAGGATATAAGATATTTGTTATGTTGTTTTAAATTTGGCACAAAAAGTTCTACTTCAAATTTGAATGGTCGGTTCGAAAAGTCTAGTTCCACTAAACTTCCATGACCATGGATTTACCTATACCTGTTAACCATAGTGGAAGAGTATAAGCGGAACATCAGCATTCTCTATCCAACTGTGTACTGAGCAATCCTTACCATCTGTTTCCAGTTTCTATTCATTCTTTTAATATTTGCTTCCACTTCCTAACCCAATGTGTTCTTTGGTTTTCCTCTTTTCCGTTTCCCATTCAGGATCCTATGTTATGGCTTGCCTCATGATTCAGTTTGATGATTTCTTCAATGTATGTCCTATCCACTTCCAATTTCATTTCCTAATTTCCTCTTTATCTGGAATCTGGATTGTTCCCTTTCACAGTAGATTGTTGATGTTGATTTCCGACCAACGGACATTGATTATATTGTATAGACAATTGTTTATAATTACTTGTACCTTTTTGATGATGATGGTTGTAGTAGTTCTCCCTGACTTATCTAACTTGGAAATTTAATGGTATATATCTAAAGAACAGGTATATTTGTTATATGTAGATAGCAGAATAATATAGGACGGATTTTTCATCCAGTTTTGGATTCTTCAGCTTAATGTACTTGGATCCCAGTGTTGATATCTACACCAAGACACAAACAAAGTAATTTTCGTTTAAACATTTGTATTTTACTCTTACTCAATGTCTGCTGACCGGATAACATCAGCAACAGCTTACTGTGGGAGAGAATAAACCAGCTTCCAGTTGGAGATGGCGTTATAAAAAGACAATAAAAGTGGATAGGATATACACTGCGAAAATCCTCAACCTGTATTATAAGACGATTTATAACTTGAAATGTTGAAAGAAGGAGAAAATTCAAGGAACACACTGTGTTGATAATTCGAAGCAGTCATAAAATAAATGAATAGCAACTGGGAACAACTAGAAAGGTTTGTCCAGGATGAAGTATGTTAGTGGGCGGCCCATGTTCTTCCACGAGGGGTGACAGGGATAATACAATAGATTATATGTTACTTATCGAGTTACTAAGTTCAATTAGGTGATAATTTAGTCAGGGAATTTCGAGCTCCCAGTTGCTGATATTTATGACTGTAATTGATAAGTCTCCATTAATATACACACATCTTGTACGAACTGTGCCGGTATAATCATTTATTCACAAATTTTTAATATATACATGACAAAACTTTTACACTATGGTGAACTATTTATTATTTACTTATTTGAACACATATACATTAGGACAAGGAAGCACCAAATAGATATGTGCCACATCAATCATCCGATTTGTGTGTGAGCTGTGATACTGTAGAGGTGCCGAAAACGAAGCAGGTGGTTTTCTTAGGGGACCACACCCAACATAAAGAGATGCAATCCCATGGTATTTGGTGACCAACAATAGGTTCCTACACCATTTGTTCCCTCAGGATACTGGGTCCCATATGCATTATTGGTTTGGAATCAGGATTTTCCAACTCCCCTACGTAGATCTTACATATTCGCCTACCCGGTTAAATCATCAGACATTCGCTTTCCGTCCTCTCAATGTCATAAACAACATCATCGATGAGAATACGCAATGAGTATAACTTTCTTCATAATAGTTGTATGCATGTGGCTATGTGAAAGCATCTGGAGAGGGAAAGGTGACTCTCCCCACTCTCGACAACATCAGGACATTTGGGGACATCGGGAACTATTACAACACTTCAGAACAAAACATCATAATTAGTCACCCAGATATTTAAAAAAAGAATCATCCTCCATCAAGTGTAGGTTACGACCTTTCAAATCTTCACTTTTCTTTTTAAAAATGTTACCTTCATATTATCTTGCTTATCGTATTGTATTCCTTATAAACAATGGTAAATATAGTCATTAACAATAACAACAACAACAACAACAGTAATAAAATATTAAATTCTTATAAACATACACAATGTTCACTTTTGATAACAAAATTATTATACAACAAAATGAATGTATCTATAAGTAATGATGAATAGTGGCTAGCAGTGGAATCCAGGACGTGCGTTTCGTTCTATTTGGGACTTGTCAGCTGGATGTATCTATATCTCAGAGTTGATATTCACTCTGGGACTTGAACCTAGTACCATTCGCTTCAAATGCCATCGCGTTATCCACTCAACTACTAAGTCTTGATAGCCATTTGCTTGTGCAATGGAGTGAATTTCAATTCACTTGATATTGTTTCGCTTGTATCTTCCCATTGATATTTAAGACTGCAATTGATCAATCTGTTATTGGCATAAGTGTATACTGTACGTATGCCTCGATATTGTCTTAATTCACAAACTTTTTATAAGCAATGATGGATAGTGGCTCAATGGGAAGATACAAGCCAAAAAATACCAAGTGAATTTGAATGTATCTATGTTTAGATGATTTGTCTAGGTATAGTTCTATCTATATCTTTTACCGGGAAGAGGAAAGTTGGAGAATGTAATACGTTGAGAAAAGGGAGCAGATATGAAAATGATGAATAAAAACTGAAAAGGATTACGGAGGAGAGAGATTGTTGTTAAGTGGCCTATGCCATTCCACGACAGGTAACAGATGTAAGTAAGTAAGTAAGTAAGTAAGTGTGGAAGTAAGTAAGTAAGTAAGTAAGTAAGTAAGTAAGTAAGTAAGTAAGTAAGTAAGTAAGTGTTGAAGTAAGTAAGTAAGTAAGTAAGTAAGTAAGTAAGTAAGTAAGTAAGTAAGTAAGTAAGTAAGTAAGTAAGTAAGTAAGTAAGTAAGTAAGTAAGTAAGTAAGTAAGTAAGTAAGTAAGTAAGTAAGTAAGTAAGTAAGTAAGTAAGTAAGTAAGTAAGTAAGTAAGTGTTGAAGTAAGTAAGTAAGTAAGTAAGTAAGTAAGTAAGTAAGTAAGTAAGTAAGTAAGTAAGTAAGTAAGTAAGTAAGTAAGTGTGGAAGTAAGTAAGTAAGTAAGCAAGTAAGTAAGTAAGTGTGGAAGTAAGTAAATAAGTAAGTGTGGAAGTAAGTAAGTAAGTAAGCAAGTAAGTAAGTAAGTAAGTAAGTAAGTAAGTAAGTAAGTAAGTAAGTAAGTAAGTAAGTAAGTAAGTAAGTGTGGAAGTAAGTAAGTAAGTAAGTAAGTAAGTAAGTAAGTAAGTAAGTAAGTAAGTGTTGAAGTAAGTAAGTAAGTAAGTAAGTAAGTAAGTAAGTAAGTAAGTAAGTAAGTAAGTAAGTAAGTAAGTAAGTAAGTAAGTGTTGAAGTAAGTAAGTAAGTAAGTAAGTAAGTAAGTAAGTAAGTAAGTAAGTAAGTAAGTAAGTAAGTAAGTAAGTAAGTAAGTAAGTAAGTAAGTAAGTAAGTAAGTAAGTAAGTGTTGAAGTAAGTAAGTGTTGAAGTAAGTAAGTGTTGAAGTAAGTAAGTAAGTAAGTAAGTAAGTAAGTAAGTAAGTAAGTAAGTAAGTAAGTAAGTAAGTAAGTAAGTAAGTAAGTAAGTAAGTAAGTAAGTAAGTAAGTAAGTAAGTAAGTAAGTAAGTAAGTAAGTAAGTAAGTAAGTAAGTAAGTAAGTAAGTAAGTAAGTAAGTAAGTAAGTAAGTAAGTAAGTAAGTAAGTAAGTAAGTAAGTAAGTAAGTAAGTAAGTAAGTAAGTAAGTAAGTAAGTAAGTAAGTAAGTAAGTAAGTAAGTAAGTAAGTAAGTAAGTAAGTAAGTAAGTAAGTAAGTAAGTAAGTAAGTAAGTAAGTAAGTAAGTAAGTAAGTAAGTAAGTAAGTAAGTAAGTAAGTAAGTAAGTAAGTAAGTAAGTAAGTAAGTAAGTAAGTAAGTAAGTAAGTAAGTAAGTAAGTAAGTAAGTAAGTAAGTAAGTAAGTAAGTAAGTAAGTAAGTAAGTAAGTAAGTAAGTAAGTAAGTAAGTCAGTAAGTAAGTAAGTAAGTAAGTAAGTAAGTAAGTAAGTAAGTAAGTAAGTAAGTAAGTAAGTAAGTAAGTAAGTAAGTAAGTAAGTAAGTAAGTAAGTAAGTAAGTAAGTAAGTAAGTAAGTAAGTAAGTAAGTAAGTAAGTAAGTAAGTAAGTAAGTAAGTAAGTAAGTAAGTAAGTAAGTAAGTAAGTAAGTAAGTAAGTAAGTAAGTAAGTAAGTAAGTAAGTAAGTAAGTAAGTAAGTAAGTAAGTAAGTAAGTAAGTAAGTAAGTAAGTAAGTAAGTAAGTAAGTAAGTAAGTAAGTAAGTAAGTAAGTAAGTAAGTAAGTAAGTAAGTAAGTAAGTAAGTAAGTAAGTAAGTAAGTAAGTAAGTAAGTAAGTAAGTAAGTAAGTAAGTAAGTAAGTAAGTAAGTAAGTAAGTAACTAAGTATGGAAGTACGTAAGTAAGTAAGTAAGTGTGGAAGTAAGTAAGTAAGTAAGTAAGTAATATCTTTCGCATATAAGAACATTAAAAATATTTCATCTATGATGATCATACCGTTTCTATATACCTTGATACCATTATTTCATCATGAATTTCTTTTTTTTTAATTATTTTGATTTATTCTTAAAGAAAAATGAGAGAAACAAAAAAAAGAAGATAAGAAAAATGAAAAAAATAATAAAGAGATAGGGTGGGTGGGTAGGATTAAAATGTTATTTGATGAAATAACAAATTATTTATTAATTGGTCACCCAATTATACATCGATACTACTAATACTTATCTACTGAAATTACATTCATGTACCTATCAATCATAAAGATTATCATCATGGTGATGATGATGATGATGAAAATTCTTTATCATAGAGAAGAATTCGAAAAAGAAAAAAAAGAGTGATAGTGGAGGGAGGGGAGAAAGAGTGATAGAGGGGGGGGGTAGAGATATAAAGATAAGAGAAATGTATATCATCATAATACTAATATTCATCATTTAAGTAGTATAACACATGTTATCCTCATAATC
Source organism: Schistosoma intercalatum (assembly GCA_944470365.2). NCBI lineage: Eukaryota > Metazoa > Platyhelminthes > Trematoda > Strigeidida > Schistosomatidae > Schistosoma > Schistosoma intercalatum. The sequence continues at coordinate 1,804,301 of OX103732.1, read as the reverse complement.
ATTAATTTTGTTTTTTAATTCTTCATAGTAATAATCTACATTTGAAGAAATCACTTGTTATCTTATATAAATACACTAATTCATACGATTGTTAATTGACAGTTCTTATTCAAAAAAAACTTGTATATGATATCTATATCTATATCTATATCTATATGAAGATGATGATTTCCATAAGGTTCCAAATGATGAAATGTGTTAAATGTCATAGTATTTATGACAGATGTATGAATAGATGGATACTCATTAAAATTAATGAATATCTATGTATACATCTCTTTAGTATTGCATATAAATATATATATAAAGATAATGTACAATTGATGTATATTATTTAGATGGTGGTTGGAGGTAGTCAACAGGAAACCCTAGACCCGGGTTTCGTGCAACTTGGCACTCGTCAACAAGGTGTACCTGTAATCTTGAGGGAACTGATGACTGCTGACAGACTCGACCCCGTGTCATCCAGCTTCACAGTCAGAGACGTTACCACTGAGCTATCCGAGCCGCGACCGACCTCCTGTAGGACTGAGATGTAATCACAATTGATTGATCACTGGGTGGTGATCAATGTCATGTGTGTCAAGTCCTTATTATTAGTGCAGATCGAATGCTATCGATCATGTTGCAATGTGGCCACCAGTCTAGGTGACTCGACACTGCGGGCACTATGTATTGAGATTAGATGGTGGTTGGAAGTAGTCAACAGGAAACCCTGGACCCGGGTTTCGTGCTAATTGGCACTCTTCATCAAGATGTACCTGTAATCTTGATCACCTAGGCTGGTGGCCACATTGCAACATGATCAACAGCATTTGATCTGCACTAATAAGGACTAGACATACATGACATTGATCACCACCCAGTGATCAATCAATTGTGATTGATGTATATTATATTCATTACTTATGGTCATTCTTTCGTATATTTTAATGAATAACTACTACTATGTATTGTGTACTACGGATATCGACAGATATATATATGTATATCACTGGCTGAAATCATGAGTCAATTGAAACTAGACCATTATGGAAAACCTGAAACTAGTGAATGGCTGTTTGGTTAATCACCTGGCACGAGATTGACCAACGATTGGTTCATACGCCATTTGTTTCCTTAGGATCCTGGAGCCCATGTGTACCATTGGTTTGGGATCCGGTTAAAGCGCCGGACATTCGCTTTCCGTCCTCTTAACTTCTTCGTAAACAACACCCCTGGGGAGAGAAGGCAAAGAGTTGGACTTCCCTGACAGAGGCTATATACTCGTGGCCATGTGAGAGCATTTGAAGAGGGCAAGCGGACTCTTCCCACTCTCGACCGTACCAAGGCATTTGGTGGAATTGAATAAGTATAGTCTTTATTATTATATAGGGGTAATACGAAGACTGAATAGAAACATTCAACAATTACATGTAAAATATATAAATCGAAACCATTTTCTTTTGTATATTTTTGTTTCAAATATGACAATTATGACAAGTTATTCGGTAGGAACGAAATATAATAAAAAAGTTTCAAGTTTTATGCTTCATTTAATGCATTACAAATCGTTTAATTTCCTTTATTCATTGACCTTATGACCTAATTTTTAACGTTGACATAAAAATAGAACGTTTTAATATTGTTGAACTTGCCGCTAGTGACGATGATGATTGTGATGAAGATGAAAACCACTTTGACTTATCTTCACAGTAAGAAATGAAAAGATTCTAAGGTAAGTATTGTTTTCAATAAACAGGATAAAAAGTTGCTTAACTCTGCCTGTGGCTCTTCCAGAGTTACTGCCAGTACCATGTACGGGTAAAGGAGGAGGGTTGGGCATGTGGGTTAGCGACCCCATACCGTAGAAAACTAACTCCTTATAAAAAAAATTTCTAACGAGAAAAAATAATAAACTCTGTCCTGAGAGTTAGAAGGTGTTCATTTAAAAGAACTATGACGCCTCATGATGAAAGCCGAGTTCCTTTGGAAGTAATATATAAATGATTTACACATAGAGTACTGCCATTCAATCATCCAAGAATTTAACTTTCAAATTTCGGTCAAGACATCAACCATATCGAGCATAAAACAAATATCATGAAGAGTAATGGATAATGGCTTAGCAACATGTCGAAAAGATTGAAATTAGACATGGTAAATCATTCAATTTCAGCTGAGTGACTAGATGGTTTGGCACTCAATATGAGGTCTTAATATCTTCAGTTTAATGAATGGTGGGATCGTAAATACTCCCTGTTAAAGAGTTCCCTAGTTAGCCAGGATTGCTGACCAGTGCGTATTGGTTTCTAGAGGGTTTTCTAATTAACGCCAGCTCGTGATGTATTGCTACAACAATAATATCAAATTACGTTTACATAACTTCGCTATCAATTTTAACTATGCTTCGTATGAGTTGAAATTAATTAAGTCAAGCTTTAAGTTAAGCATTTGTGCGCAAGACCGAATATTCTATGGTCGAGTCTCTCATGCGAGATTGTGGATGTGTACTGCTGAAAAGCTTCATATGATGAGACTATAATTTATGGACAACCTTTGAGAGACGCCAAAGTGACCTTGAGAATGTTCACCTAATAACTAGGACCAAATATGTAATATAAACCATTGTGTGAGGAATTCAAATTATGATTTACAGTTGATGGTTAAGGTTAAGAATTAGATTTAGGGGGGTATTCATCAATTATAATGCCAAAACTCTATTTATCCGAATGAATGAATTGCGTGCCGAAACCCGAAACCTGTCATCTTATACCTGATTGGTTCGTCTATAAATTATAGTCTCACCTCTCATACTAAGACGAAATAATCGTCCATTAGGATGAAAAATAGCTGAGTAAAGTGGAAGAAAAATGGTACACCTAATGATAACGGATGCACACTACAGGATCCGCGAATGCCAATACGTCATAGAGGACCAAAAGATGAAGCTACAAAGGACACTCACGTCTGAACATTTGGAAATCTTGACAACAGCCATCGAGATATCATGCAAACGACACAGAGAACAAAGAAGAAACACCTTAAAGAAAAAAACTAATGAAGACCTCAAAACCACCGATGGATGAAAACACAAACAACTGCATGATCAATCTATCAATGCAACCACTAACAAATACGGAAGAACACCTACTCCGAAAGGGATTAAACTATAATACAAGCGACGCCTCAAAACTGGAGTTCTTCGCAGCACTAGAGTCATCACTCAAAACATCCGGAATTAGTGAAAAAACGCAACAGAAAATAAGGCAAACGATAGTACCGTTAAGTCAACAAGTGAAGGAAAACAACCAACTGACCCCACAAGAACTAATAGCTTTGAAGGAACTCAGAACTAGAAAAGATATTGTCATAGACAAGTGTAAGACGAAATAATCGTCCAATACTTTCAATTTTCCAACAATGATCCAGTTCAGATCAGTTCATGAGTTCAACAATAAAATTATTACGATCTTCGTAAATCCTTTATACTATACGATTGTATTATTATCAGAAGGGGTTTTGTTGAGATTTTACAAATTTCAATAATTGAAATCATAACTCAAGTGAAGCTAGACCACCATAGAAAACTTGGAAACACTGGATGGCTGTCTCGTTTCTCAGTAGTACGGATCCATGATCCCACAATTTCGTAGATGGTTTGAAGTTAAACATTAACATCGTTGGATGCCAACCAGCTAGCTTAACAGTCTAATGGTTAAGTGTTCGATTGCGAGACCGATAGGTCTTGGGTTCGAATCTCTCACAAGGAGAGGCGGAATCGTAGATGCACACTGCTATAGTGTCCCATACTGAGATGAAACAGCTGTCCAGTGCTTCCAAGTTTTTCATAGTGTTCTAGCTTCAATTAACTCATGATTTCAACTATTGTATTATATTATTATTATCACTAATCTCTTGTCAATGTAACTAGGTCATTTACATTTATCTTAATTGTACCTGTTGTGTATAAAATAAATAAATAAACCTTTCTCCAGATGTATTTGTATTTCTCATTTCAATATACATAAGAGGATAATCTTTTGTTTAAATTGTAAACAGCCTTAAGTTATATCTATGTGCTTTGTTTACACATTTACATCGTTAGATCTATCTATCTATCTATCTATCTAGCTAGCTAGCTATCTATCTATGTATCTATGTATCCATATACATACACTTAACATATGTTCATTTAAGTAATAGAAATTGTTCTCTTTTCTAATAAACACCTGTAGATCATAGTAACTGATCTAAATACAGATCTCTTTTTGTTGTTGTTGTTGTTGTTGTTGTTCATTTAACTTGTACCGACTTCGTAAAAATACAAGTTTTGATAACAATATGTTATTATGATTCAGATATATGTGTATTGAAATTTTTTGGTGAATATGATAATCATTTCATTAGTTGAAATTATGAGTCAATTGAAGTTAGACCATTATGTAAAATTTGGAAGAACTAGATGGATGTTTCGTCGCCTTGTGGGACTCCTCAGTGGCTGTTGCGCATCCACGATTCAGCTTCGTGAGATTCGAACACAGGATCTAACAGTCTCGTGCGCGGACGCTTAACCTCTAAACAACTGAGCTAGCCGAAATCCAATGGTGTTAATGTTTAACTTTAACTAATCTACGAAATTGAGCGACACATCTACCATTGTCTTCAGTGAGTTACTATCTCACAACTGACCCGATTGAATTCCACTGTTCACTGCTTCTCACTAGAACTCCAGGAAATACGTCTTGGAGACAGTCACTAATGAACATATGTTAATTAATATCAAAAGGAGTTTTGTGTTTATTATAGTATTCTCAGTGGTTGAGATCATGAGTCAATTGAAACTTACATTTGAGTGCATGTGTAAATATACAATTTCTATCTTCCTCAATAGAAGAGCATACCAGTTGTAAAGAGTGAGTTGTATCTTAATTAAGTTTATATATATATGTCGTTAATTGATTTAAACTTGCATAAGTCTAGATTCTTTTACTATTGAAAATCATCAGTATACGATTGTAGAGATTGATATTATGAGTTGATCAATGTTAGATCACCATTGAAAATCCGGAAGTAATGGATGGTTGTTTCGTACAACATTGTGGATTAGTTGATATTAGACATTAATACTGTTGGATATTGACTCAATGGTTTAGAGGTGAAGTGTTGACATGCGAGACAAGGGGGATCGTGAATGTGTACTATCGAGAAGTACCATCATTAGATGATACGGCCATCAAATGTTTCCAGGTTTTTCATAATGGTCTAGCTTACTTCGACTCATAAATCGAACTACTAAAGTTAGTACAAGTTTCAGCTCCGTACAGTAGGACTGTTCTGACTTTGATATTTGTTGACAGTTGTTTTGACTTCTATTTCTTATTCAATTGTAGAAATGCTGTTGTTACTTTGCCAATCCTCACCTTTACGTCTGCATCTAATCCTCCTTGTTCATCGATGATGCTGCTAAGACATGTAAAACTTTCCATCTCTTCTAGTGCTTCTCCATCAATTCTGATTGGGTTGATGTTTTCTGTGTTGTATTTGAGGATCTTGCTTTTTCCTTGGTGTATACTGAGGCTTACTGATGCGGAGACTGCTGCTAAACTGACTGTCTTTATCAGCGTTTGTGCATGTGTATACGATAGGAGGGCTAGGTCATCTGCGAAATCCAAATCGTCTAATTGATTCTGAGCTGTCCATTGTATTCCCAGGTCTTTATAATCCAGTAGACCACCATAAGAAAGAGGAAAGGGAAGAGTAGATAGCATTGTTTGACTCTCGTTCTCAATTGCAATGCATCTGTCAGCTATCCTCCATGCACGACCTTGCACTGTAGTCCGTCGTATGAATTCCGGATAATGTTGACAACCTTCTCAAGAACTCCATAGTGTCGAAGAATTTTCTATAATGTTCTCCTATCTACACTATCAAACACCTTCTCATAGTCAACGAAGTTTATCATTTAATTACATGAATATGAATTTATTCTAATAGTTTCAATTCATTTTTGATCGAATTCCTTTCTGTAAGCTTGATAGTGTAAATACCAAGTTCAGACTTGATATTTTCAAATAAATTGAACATTGAATAACTGAAATTCGGTTATTGAATTACTTTGAAGAAGTGGCTTACATCAAGTCACGAAACATCAGATATACAATGTTTCTCATTCAGTGAAATATAACAAATATTTATTTATGTAAGCTTAATGGTTTAATTGTGAAGTTTTCATTGTTCTTCTAAACAACATTATCAAAACAAAATTTCAATTAGATGTAAGGTTCTCTCTTCCTCTACAAATGCTCTCACGTGACCACGCGTATATAGCCTCTGCAAGGAAAGTCCTACTCACTGACTTTTTGTGGCCACAGTGTTGTTTAAGAAATTGAGAGGACAAAGAGCGAATGTCCGACGCTTTAATCTGATTCCAAACTAATGGTGCACATGGGCTCCAGTATCCTGCGGGAACTTACTTACTTACTTACTTACTTACTTACTTACTTACTTACTTACTTACTTACTTACTTACTTACTTACTTACTTACTTACTTACTTACTTACTTACTTACTTACTTACTTACTTACTTACTTACTTACTTACTTACTTACTTACTTACTTACTTACTTACTTACTTACTTACTTACTTACTTACTTACTTACTTACTTACTTACTTACTTACTTACTTACTTACTTACTTACTTACTTACTTACTTACTTACTTACTTACTTACTTACTTACTTACTTCCACACTTACTTACTTACTTACTTACTTACTTACTTACTTACTTACTTACTTACTTACTTACTTACTTACTTACTTACTTACTTACTTACTTACTTACTTACTTACTTACTTACTTACTTACTTACTTACTTACTTACTTACTTACTTACTTACTTACTTACTTACTTACTTACTTACTTACTTACTTACTTACTTACTTACTTACTTACTTACTTACTTACTTACTTACTTACTTACTTACTTACTTACTTACTTACTTACTTACTTACTTACTTACTTACTTACTTACTTACTTACTTACTTACTTACTTACTTACTTACTTACTTACTTACTTACTTACTTACTTACTTACTTACTTACTTACTTACTTACTTACTTACTTACTTACTTACTTACTTACTTACTTACTTACTTACTTACTTACTTACTTACTTACTTACTTACTTACTTACTTACTTACTTACTTACTTACTTACTTACTTACTTACTTACTTACTTACTTACTTACTTACTTACTTACTTACTTACTTACTTACTTACTTACTTACTTACTTACTTACTTACTTACTTACTTACTTACTTACTTACTTACTTACTTACTTACTTACTTACTTACTTACTTACTTCCACACTTACTTACTTACTTACTTACTTACTTACTTACTTACTTACTTACTTACTTACTTACTTCAACACTTACTTACTTCAACACTTACTTACTTCAACACTTACTTACTTACTTACTTACTTACTTACTTACTTACTTACTTACTTACTTACTTACTTACTTACTTACTTACTTACTTACTTACTTACTTACTTACTTACTTACTTACTTACTTACTTACTTACTTACTTACTTACTTACTTACTTACTTACTTACTTACTTACTTACTTACTTACTTACTTACTTACTTACTTACTTACTTACTTACTTACTTACTTACTTACTTACTTACTTACTTACTTACTTACTTACTTACTTACTTACTTACTTACTTACTTACTTACTTACTTACTTACTTACTTACTTACTTCAACACTTACTTACTTACTTACTTACTTACTTACTTACTTACTTACTTACTTACTTACTTACTTCAACACTTACTTACTTACTTACTTACTTACTTACTTACTTACTTACTTACTTACTTACTTACTTACTTACTTACTTACTTACTTACTTACTTACTTACTTACTTACTTACTTACTTACTTACTTACTTACTTACTTACGCCTGTTACATGAAGGAGTAGCATATGCCGAGCACCATCATTCTCTATCCAACAATCCTTTTTGGTTGTTTCTATTAGTTATTCATCCTTTTCATATCTGTAATGTGTTCTTTGAACTTCTACTTTTTCGTTTCCCTTCAGAGTTCTAAGTTAGTGCTTGACTCATGATGCAGTTCGATAATTTCTGTATTGTACATCCTATCCATTTCCATTGTCTTTTCCTAATTTTTACTTCAACTAGAAACTGGTTTGTTCTCTCCTATAATAGGTTATTACTGATAGTATCCAGTCAATGAACCATTATTTATACTTAGTTGTACGTTTTCGATGGCCTCCAAATGCCCTGATACTGCTGAGTGTGGAGAGAGTCCGCTCTCCCACTCGAAATGCTCTCACATGGCCACGCGTGTATAACCTCTGCCTACTCACTGCCTTCTCGTGGCGGGGGTGTTGTTTACGAAATTGAGAGGACGAAAAGCGAATGTCCGGCTCTTTAACCGGGTTGATAGACATGGAGAGTCCACCTAGAGGAGTTGGAAAACCCTGATTTCAAATCAATGGTGCACATGGGCTCCAGTATCCCAAGTGAAAAATGGCGTCTGAACCTATTGTCTCCTGACGTTGCTTCACTGACTTGTGGATCAAACCTTCAGGTCGAAGGCTCTGGATGTGACCCCCTAAGAGAACCACCTGCTTCGTTTTGGGCACCAGAACAGTATCGAGGCCCTCACACATATCAAATGAGATTTGTATGGCGCATATGTTATTTGGTGTCTCCTTGTACCAATATCTATATGTTAAATTAAATACTTTTCAATGATGATGGTTGTAGTATTTCTCCATAGTTCAGCTCTGTACAATAGTCTAAATGCTAAATATATATATTCACTGTCTAGCTACCTCTATATATTCAATAAGAATAGTCTTCATTTACATTAATGTATGTATTCAATGAAATATCATTCAATGTTTTTTTTCTCTTTTTTTCTTTACTCTAACTTATTTGACATTTCTCAAAAATAGATGACCTTTAAGTATAAAAGAAGGAAGATAAGTCAACTGTGTTTTTTTTTTGGAAACGATGACATTTCCTCCACTTTTTTTTGGAAAAACAAAAAAAGAGAAAGAAAAAAAAAGGAAAAGCAACAATGAAAAACGATCACCCCCACAACCATCACTACCTTCACCACCACCACCACCACTTCTACGACTACTCATTCTCATTTTGATTGAATATTAGTTTGACAGAATTTTTTTTTTACCTACATTATATTCTACTTGTCATTTAATTATTGAGTATAATGAATAAACCATCCATATATGTCCAAACACTCACTCATACACACACACGCACACACACACACACCTCTATGTGTACAAGAAACACAAGATTACCGACAATTCATTGTTCTTCATAGAACAAAAGAAATTCTTTACAGATTAAAACCAACCAACCAACCAACCAACTAACTAATCAAACAAACAAACAAACGATTATTTTTAACTATGATACAATGTTGATAATGAGAATGAAGAGAGAATAAAGGGGAAAAAAACACTATTGATGTATATGATTAGTATTAGTTAAAAGAGAAAAAGAATGAGAGGGGGAGCGAGCGAGAGAAAGAGAGTGGGAGAGGGCGAGAGAGAGAGAGAGAGATAATGAGTAAACTAATTCTACCCGCAAATTTTCATAAATTCCCTTTAAATTTTAACTCTTTTTATTTTCTCTTTTGTATTTCTCTATTTATGATGGAAAATGATTTCTTCTCTTCTTTTCTTTTTTTTTTCTTCTTTTATATGTAATGCGGGTAATAGACACAATTCAAAAAATTGATAAACTTGATTGGGAGTTGATAAGATTTATGCTTTTTTTTTCTTCTTGTTGTTGTTGTTGTTTCTAATAGATAAATAAATACCAAAGAAAAGAGAGAGAAAAGAAAGAAAGAAAAAAAAGAAAGAAAACTTAAATGATGACCTAGTAATATGAAATGAGAAAGTTTTCTTTTTAAAGGATACTTTCTAAGCAAAGATGGTTAGTGGTTAGTAGTGGAATCTAGTTTGATGAACGTTTTGTCCTATTTGGAACTCATCAACTGGAGTTACTTGCATCATAGCGTTGATATTCACTCTGGAACTTGGACCTAGTAGTGTCCGCTTCAAACACTATTTCGTTCTTCATTTAGCTATTGAGTCCTGAGAGACACCTACTTGTATAATTATCAGGTGAAGTTTAAATTCACTTAGTGTTGTTGTTTTACTTGTAGCCCAATCACCGACTGTCTCTATGTGCGATGTTCAATGGTATAGGAGTAGGTTGGAAGAAAGCTAGAGGCGGCCAAACCAAAATATGACACAAATCCATGAAGTCACTGACAAGTGGACTGAGCCATGCTACTAAGTGTAGACTACCTGGTTGGGGATCACGAGATGATAGCAACCGATGGCTCAAAATCGTTTGGAATCCGCTCTTTGTGTTCTCTCAAATTCTAATCTCCTAAATCCTCCTTGTCACTTTTTTCTCCTTCCAAATTTATTGAAGAATAACGATGAAAATTCCGCGACCAAACTATCCAGCTCAGAGAACAAAACTTCATCATCATCTCATCCACATTTTTATTCAATACTTCTTTACTGGTTACCTAGAAGATCATCATTGTTACTAAATATAAACAGCATTCTTAACTTTTGAAGAGAGGAAAGATCTATTCTCAAGAACTAACTATTTTCTTACGACGAGGTTGAGTAAATGACAATCAAATTGCTGTTATTATGTACTGGAAGCAAATATTAGGAAGTGCTTAAAGAACTAATTTTGATACAGTCTCTAATCACTGTAACACTACAGTAATATCCAGCCATCTTAGGACATAAGCCACGAATTAGACCTCTCCTTCCTAATTGTAGCCAAGTGCTACTTAGTATTTTGATGTCTAGGTTCGATTCCTGACGCAGTATGTTCTTTGTTTAGCCTCTTTTTCTCGTCGCTTGAATATTTTAAGTTGGAATTTGCCTTGAGATACTGTTTGATGATTTCTCCATGATGTAATTATCCGTCTCCAATGTCTCTTTCTCATTTCCTCTTCAGATGGAATCTGATATTTTGTCTACCATAGTAGGTTACTGTTAATAATGTTTGGTTAATGAATATAGAGTATCTTGCATAGATAGTTGTTTTGATGATGGTTGTGACAGTTCCCCAGGTTTCAGCTCCGTACAGTAGAACTGTTTTAACGTTTATGTTAGAAATTCCGACTTTAGTGCCGGATGACAGTTGTTATGAGTTCAAAAGATTCTACAATCGGGGAAACACTGCGCTTGCTTTGGTAATCCGTTCCTTTACATCTACGTCGAATCTCACTTGTTTGTCAATGATGTTGTCCAGGTACGTAAAGCTTACCACCTTTTGTAGAGCCTCATCATCAAGTGTGATTTGATTGGGGCTGGTTGTGTTGTAATTTAGGATCATTCTCTTTATTTTATATATGCCGAGGTTCTCTACTTAAAAGATAGCTGTCACACCGGTTGTAAACACCTGCATTTGTTTGTGTGTATAGGATGAAGTGACGAGTCGTCTAGGAAGTCAGAATCATTGATACATGTCCATGGTGTCGACTGTGTTCTGTGACTCTCTCAAGTTATAAGGATCTTCATAATCCAATCGAGCTATATCAAAAAAAGGAGAAGATGAGAGGAGACAGTCTTACCTGACACCAGTCTTTATTTGGAATGTACCTATGGTCTACCATCTATCCCCAACTTCACAATTCAATTGGTCGTAGAAGTTTTATATGATGGTGACAATCTCGGATGTTCTGTAATGTCAGAGGATATTGCATAAGTTTGACACGGGATCGAATCCGTTAGGGAGCACCAGTTCCCTCAAGATTACAGGTACACTTTGCGGACGAGTGCCAAGTAGCACGAAACCCGAGTCCAGGGTTTCCTGTCGACTACCTCCAACCACCATCTAATCTCAATATATAGTGCTCGCAATGTCAAGTCACCTAGACTGGTGGCCACATTGCAACATGATCGATAGCATTCGATCTACGCTAATAATAAGGACTTGACACACATGACATTGATCGACACCCAGTGATCAATCACTTGTGATTACATCTCAGTCCTACAGGAGATCGGTCGCAGCTCGGATAGCTCAGTGGTAACGCTTCGGACTGTTAAGCTGGGTGACATGGGATCGAATCCACAGGGGAGCACCAGTCCCCTCAAGATCACAAGTAGACCTTACTGACGAGTGCCAAGTAGCATGAAACCCGAGTCAAGGGTATCCTGTCGACTACCTCCAACCATCATATAAGTTTATCCTATTCATGCTGTTACATGCCTTATCGTAATCAAGGAAGTTAGTCTTACTAAATTCCATCCAACCGATATGATTACATTTAGACAATCAAGATTTTAGACTATGAGAAATCTCTTAAAAATGTCGGGAAATCTCTAAAAGTATGATATTCAAATCAGTTAGCAGTCAACAAATGCATCACACATACACACACACATACACATGCAGAATCCATCTATGAACCTCTATGTAAGAGGTCAATCACTCTCTAGGTCAGAGGTCAACTTACAAACAACACAACCTAAAAAAACCAAAACACAATCCAATACAAAGACAATCATTGTCCTCAACTAATCTAACATGTCACATGGTTCTGATAATCTTCATCTTCTAATATCATCATCAAAATCTAACATGAATTGAACACTGAAGATATTGTTCAAATTATCAATGAAGCTTAAATTCATTCATTGAACATGATCACTTCATTTCATTGTATTCTATGATAATCATCACCTGATGAATGGAATGTAGTTTTATCTCTAATTGTTGTTGTTATCTTGTTTGTTTGTTTTGTTAATTTGTTCTTTTTACACCCAGATCATTTGAATGACATAACTATCTTGAAATTGATCATTAACAAGCATGTACTATAATTGAATATTGATTATATGTGTTCTATCCGTCATGGTGGTGGTCGTTGTTGTTGTTGTAAATAATCTACAAGTCTGTTAGAAACTAATTGAAATGTGATATTTCGTTACCGTTTATTTTTTCACAGAGAAAAACGAACATAAAAAAGTTTTTTTGACGGTGGGTGGGAAGGGGAAAGGGCAGGGGGTTCAATGTAGAAATTATTCAAAGAGAATTTGTTTTTGTTTTGTTTTTGAAGAAAAAAAAAGAAGAAAACTATGCGAATAATCATGTAAATATGTGTTTATTTATGAATCAGTTAGGTAGATAATTATTTTATTACCATTCAATAGAATTGGAAGGCTTTATTTTGTTTATTTAGACCACCTTGGATACAACACATACACGCATAGAGACAGGCATCTATCTATCTATCTATCTATCTAATATGTTATATAGAATTGAAATAAAAGTCAACTATGTATATAGATAATTTCAGACAAATAAACATTGTAATAAGACAAGAACTCGTGGGAATGTATATGAATACCATAAAGGATACATGAAATGAGTTGCTAACTTAAAATTATCGATATAACCGCCACCACCACCACCACCACCACCACTACTACTACTACTACTACCATAACCACTAATAATCCTACACTATGTATACACATAGTTTATTTTTTTATGTTTAATGTAGCACATATTCTAAATTGGACATTAATTACACTTGTATAAAATAAATAAATAAATAAGTAACAATAATCAATTGTATCTGATCCAAATTGAAGCTCAGCTCAGTTTGTTGCTATGGGATTTTTTTTTTGAAAAAAAATGAAGAGGGGGTGGGTGTGAAGAAAATGAGTTTCGGTGTTGGAAGGAAAATTAAATGATTTTCGTTGTTGTTGTTGTTGTTGCTATCGTTTATTGTTGATCATCTTTTGATGGAATCATCATAAATGTAGACAATTTAAAAAAAAAGAAATTCTGTAGACATTTTGGCGTTGTTGTTTTCGTTTTTCTAGTCTAAAGTATTTCTATTATCATTTTATTATCATCATTATAATTAAAGAAGATTGTAAGAAGTTAGAAATGTAATGATTATTGGTTGCTAAGTTAATAATGTGGAGATAATAAGTATCGGGTAGAGACAGATATGTACTTCAGTACAATGAAAGATGATCACGCAATTTCATGGATTCATTGAAGTTAGACATTAACATCGTTGGATGCTGACTCAGTGGTCTAGTAGGTAGAGCGTTTGCATGCAAGAATGAAAGCTCTGGGTTGGAATCTCGCGAGCGAGATCGTGAAGCACAATTGATTGATCAATATCATGTGTGTCAAGTCCTCATTAGTTTAGATCGAATGCTATCGATCATGTTACAATGTCGCCATCAGTCTAGGTGACTTGACACTGCGGGCACTATATATTGAGATTAGATGGTGGTTGGAGGTAGTCGACAGGAAACCCTGGACCCGGGTTTCGTGCTATCTGACACTCGTCAGCAAGGTGTACCTGTAATCTTGAGGGAACTGGTGCTCTCTGGCGAGTTCGATCTTGTATCACCCACCTTCACAGTCAGAGACGTTACCACTGAGCGTGATTTGTGGATACACACTGCTGAGGATTCTCACAATAGGATAAGACGGCTGTTCAGTACTTCCAGATTTTCATTGGTAGTCTAACATCAATCGGTTCATGATCTCAATCAATAATAGTATAAAATTATTATATTCTGTTTACAAATTGTATGCCCAGGCAGCCTACTTGAATATCTAAGCTACTTGTTCCCTACCATCTGGATATTTGGACGAGTTATCTGTTTTCTTGTTTGTTTTAACAAATCATTATGTTTATTAAGTGCATTAGCTATTCAGGTACGTTTGTGAAGAGTGTACGACCTTTTGTTTGTACAAGTTATAAAAGAGCCTAAGCAAAGACATCATGGTTGCTGACAGTATGTATCGAAAAGAATGTACATCTAACTGGTGATCACTCAATATTGATCGTCGGGATCGACCAAGAAGTAAGAAGCAGAAACTTGTTGAAATTAACTAGTCGTTAAGTAATGATCAATGTCATTTTTATGTAGTCCTTAAGTATTTATCGACTTCTGTTCATCAAATTGAAGTGTGATCATATTTTAGACTATGAGACTAAGTGAAGAAGGTTCGAGTTTTATTAGAAGAATAAGTTTTTTTTTCGAAATTTCAGGTGTACTTTGATAGATTCAAGTATCAACAAGCATAAATATAACCCAAGAGGCATTTTTTGATGATTACCATTGAGTGGAACTCGTCACTGTACATCACCCTCATTGATTATGAATAGGCATTTGACAGTGTAGATAGGAGGACGTTATAGAAAATTCTTCGACATTAGGAGTTCCTGAGAAGATTGTTAACATTATCCGGAACTCATACGACGGACTACAGTGCAAGGTCGTGCATAGAGGATAGCTGACAGATGCATTCCAAGTGAGGACCGGAGTCAGACAAGGCTGTCTACTTTCTGCCTTCCTCTTTTTTCTGGTAGTCGACTGGATAAATAAAATTACAAAATTAGATCCTTTCCCCAAATGAGTTCTAGGCATCTAACGTCCCCAACACAATGATCGATCAATATAATGCACATAATGTCAAGTTATCTAACCTAGTGTTTACATTGCAACTTGATCGATAGCATTCAATTTGTATTATAAAGAACCTGACACACATGACATTGATCACTTACCCAGTAATCAACCAACTGTATAACCAGGAATATAGTTTTTCAAATGATACGAATGGCTTATTAACTCAATCTTTTCTTTTAACTAACAGTTGTATACTTTCGTTAAAAACACTTAAACATTATCAAGAAGTAGGTGATTTTCATCAACACCACTTGATTTTGTCATTTGTAAGTTGAAGAACATAAGAAAGAAATATAGATGGATAATGGCTAAAATATCTTTCTTTTCTCTTCTTTTCTTTCTTTTCTTTCCTCTTCTTTTCTCTTCTTTCTTTTCTTTTCTTTTCTCTTCTTTTCTTTTCTTTCTATTTGTCAAGTATTTGCATAGCTGAATCAAATTTTTCAAGTTTTAATTCTTCTTTTGAAGAAGTAAATATTTCGCTTTTTCTATAGGACTCCATTCATTCAGTTATTCATTCAGTCAGTCAGTCAGTTCGTTAGTCACTTACTTAGTTACTTACTTCCTTGCTTACTTACCTCTACTTGACTACACAAATTGACATTTCATGAAAGATATTCTCAATTGAAATTGTTTTACTCAATCGAATAGAAAAAAAAATTTTTTTTGTGTGTGGTTGTTTTCTTCTTCTCAAAACAAAGAAAGAAAAAACAATAAGTATGAATGGAATCTAGGTGCGGAAAGGATTTCTCCCCCTTTTTTTTTCTTTTCAGGTGGTCGTTATAGATATATATATGGTTGAATAGAATTCGCCAATGAAGTATACTTCAAATGAGAAAAAGAGGGTGGAGGGAGATAGTGGGGGAGGGAAGGATGAAGTGAGTATACATACACTGTTAGGAAAATCGATATATGTAATAGGGTGAAGTAACTTAAAATAAGCGGGTGGGGGGTGAAGAGTGGGGGGGGGGTACTGATATTTTTGAATATGATAGCGAAATCATTTCAATGAGAATCAGTGAAGATACTAGAAGATAAGTGTTGTTTGGATTATAGAAGAGAAATATGGAGATGTGGAAAGATGAAGCGTTTCTTTTATTTTATTTTCTGTGATCTAGTTTAAGATTATTGACTAGTGAGTAGTTATGATTCATTGTTAGAGATTGAACTGAGAGTATTCAACAGAATCAGAATGGAATGGTCAACATTCTTGAAATCATGATAAATCCACAATTTTACATATGGTTATTGATAAGTATTACTATGCATTCTAATGTGACATTAAATGTAATAAATGAGAATACAAAAATTACAGAATGTCTTAGTAAAATCTATGAACTGTACAGTAACTACTTTATTTCAAGGGTTAAGATCATGAGTCAGTTGAAGCACTGGACGGTCGTTTCGTCTTATTGAGAGACTTCTCAGTGGCGGTACGCATCCACAACCTCTCCACCTGTGAGATTCGAAACCTAGAACTCCAGGATATATCTCTTGAAATCAATGGAGTTCAACCAGACCTATTGTGAAATAGTAACTCACTGATGACAATGGTGGATGTGTCGTTGAATTTTGTGAATTAGTTGAATTTAGACATTTACACCGTTGAATGTCGGCCAGCTCAGTGGTCTAGTGGTTAAGTGGTCGCACGCGAAACCAGTATGTCGTGTTTTCAAATCTCGTAGGGAGCGAGTTTGTGGATGCGTACTGTCACTGCGTACTGCCACAATAGGACGGAACAGCTGTCGAATGCTTCCAAGTTTTCCATGATGGTCTAACTTCAATCGACTCATGATATCAATCCTAAATGATATTGTTGCTTGGTAAGGGGGGGGGATGGAGAAATGTGATTCTTTTCTATAGATAAGTCAATGTCATTCAGTGTATTCATATTGATTAGAAAGAATTCGAATAATATATACCTGTTTATTAAAGAAGAGTTTTACCAAAATGGTTACACCAAAGAGGAGAAACAGAGAAATTAAAGAATATAAGTAAGTAATTAAGTAAATAATCAAAGAAAGAAACCTCTATTAAATAAATAATAGTGAATCTTACAATGCCAAAGGCTAAATTTTGTTTATCATTGTATAGGATAACATAGTAGATACAAAAAAGAGAACGTGAATAATATCCGTTTATAGTTTAGACCAATCCATGTTTTTAGAAAGTCTGTATGTTTATATATGTATGTAGATGTTTGATTTGATTAGCTCTCGAACCCCCCTCTCTCCCTCTCTCTCCATCGTTCTCTATTACTTTCTTTACTCATCATACTCTCACTTTAGATTAATTATCTTTCACTATCATAGTAACTAAGTCGTAATTGATATTTACTTATTATTATTTTACTCGAGAATAGAGATAATTAAATGAGTCCAGAATTAGGCACAAAATTCTCTATGAAATTACATTATCATCCATAAGTAGATATAAATAATGGCTAGCAATAGAATCATGGACATGTGTTTCGTCCTTAGTGAGATTCGTCAGCCGAAAGTGCCAATATTTCCGAGTGGATGTTCACACTGGAAGTTGAACTAAGTATGGTTTGTTTTAAAACGTTATCACGTTATCTATGATAGCTACTAGATTGTACAACAAAGTGAAGTTTAATACGAGTACACCCAGTTGACAAGTTGCAAAACAGAACAAAATACGTGTTATGAATTTCACTGCCAACCATTTTCTATCTATGCTTATAATGTTTGTGACCTAAGGGAATATCGAGGAAATCCGTAGAAGATTATATATATATATAATTGGCTTAAAGAGCATTTGATCTGACCTTAGCAACAGACAACTACATTACTACTTAGATGATGGTTGACGGTAGTCGACAGGAAACCCTATAGCGCACACAGTGTCGAGTCACCTAGGCTGGTGGCCACATTGCAACATGGTCGATAGCATTCAATCTGCACTAATAAGGACTAAACACGCAATCAATTGTGACAACACTACTTACTACACATTTATCAATTAATGAGAAAAATCCCAGACCAATAGTAGATCAGTCATGTTTCGAATGATTCCATAGTAAAGTCTCTTATTATGACATTGTGTGTAACACTGGTTAAAATCCCATACAATATATATATATATATACCCTTAATATTAACACAAATATAGAACCAGTATTTCCTGTCGATTGATTACGACTATCTAAGTAAGTAAGGTCAGTTCATGAAACAAAACTTACACTAGAAAATCATTTACATTCCCAGAAGCACACAACAATACAAAAATTTTAATCCTAAAGTTATACATAGAAATCTACTCTTCAATCTACTATCATCTTAATAGTAAGATACCATTGTTATACACCTGTGTCGAGCTCATACACAAACACACACATGCACACACAAAGTGAGAATGTATGGTATGTCAAAGTTGTTAACGGATGTCTTCTTTTCTAATGACCGATATTTTTCTCTTGCAAAGAAATTATAGATTATTAGAAAGAGGCTTTTGTGGAGATTGTAGTAAATTAATAGTTCAATTCATGAGTTGATAAGAGCTAGACTACTATAGAAAACCTGAAACTACTGGATGGTCGTATTGTCCTCCTCAGCAGTGAGCATCCATGATTTCACCTCACGAGATTCGAACGCAGGACCTATCAGTCTCGTGTGCGAACGCTTAATTACTAGACAACTGAACCGGCCGGTAACCAATCGTGTTAATGTTTAACTTCAACTAATGCATGAAGTTGAACCACTATCCACCATTGTCTTCAGTCATTAATTGCCTAACAACAAACACGATTGAACTCCACTAGTTATAGCTTTTCATTAGAACTCCAAGAAATTCCATGGGTGGGATCATGGATAGACACTGCTGAGGAGTCTCATACTAGGACTCATGTATTCAACTGTTCAAATATTCATTGAATATATTCCCTTTAATCAAATTGCGATAGAATTTATTGTCAACAAGTAAAATGTTCTCTTCAGTTAAAGTATCATATTCCATACATGAAAAGAAATGAATTATAGACGTTCAATTTGTTTGCTAATTTATATCATAACCAACTAACTAACCAACTTGTCGACGAGTTGTCGACTATTATTATTATTTGAACACATAAATATTGGTACAAGAGGGCATCAACTACATATGCGCCACACAAAACAATGAGAATTTGTAGAGAAGAAGGAAAAAAAGAAAAGGTAAGGAGCGTAAAAAAAGAACATTAACGAACAGATTAGTGTAAGGTAGTGTAATAATAATAATAATAACGGGGGAGACGGAAAGGTACAATCAGAAGAAATCTTTCAGTTAAGGAAGATACAACTACTTTTTATGAAGAAAGTAAAAGAATGTTACAGCATGATCGCCACTGGCTTCTATTCTGAGCCATATCTGATAACGTCTCTAGCCACTGTGTCACACTATCTCTCGGACTCCATCCAGGGAGTCGTAAAGGACCAACACAAGCCAGCTCTTTACAGCTTTCTTTCATACCACGACACCATGTCATACACTAACAACCTCTCCGCTTTTTCCAACCAGCGAATGTCCGGCGCTTTAACTAGATCCCAAACCAATGGTGCACATAGGCTCCAGTATCCTGACAGAACAAATGACATATGAACCAATCGTTGATCACCGGCTACCATGGAACTACATCTCCTCACGATGCTCCACTACATTGTGGGTTAGACCTTTAGGTCAAAAGCTCAGAGTGTGTCCCCCTGAGAAAATCTGCTTCGTTTTAGGCATTAGGGCAGTATCACAATTCACACACAAATATAATGAAAATGATGATATTTTTCCAGTCAGTTGTCAAAAAACGAAGTAACTAACCGACTAGCTAACCGACTTGTCGACTAATCAAGTAATCAACCAACCAACTAACCAACTAACTAATCGACTTTTCGACTAACTAACTAGCTAGTCAATTAACTAACCGACTTTTCGACTAACCGACCAACTAACTAACTAACTAACTAACTAACTGTTTATTATCTCATATTTCATGTGAATTATAGATAGATAGATAGATAGATAGATGGATAGATGAATAGTTGTCTACTATTCAATATAATAAACTATAATTGAATTAGATCTATTTGAACTAATGAATAATTTATGAATAAATTTATCTCAATATATAGAATCTATAGAAAAGATTGTTTATTTATTTATTTATTTATGCCCAATATTTGTCCTTTTTTTTTCTTTATGTTTATTTATTTACTTGTTGTTGTTTAAATTTAAATCTTGTTGATAATGCGCCAAATTTGAAATTTAATGGTTTATGTTATTTTAATGTTCAATAGTGTGTATTATTACTAACATAGACAATATGAATGTATTACTTTCATAGATAGATGTATGTCTTTTTAGTTTTGATACAATTTGTCGGTGATATAAACAAATAAATACATAAAACTAGAACAAATGTCGGGATTATTATCATTATAATAGTGGTAGTGGCAGTAGTAGTGGTGGTGGTGGTGGTAGTGGCAGTACTAGTGGTAGTAGTAGTAGTAGTGGCAGTAGTAGTAGTGGTGGTGGTGGTAGTGTCAGTACTAGTGGTGGTAGTAGTAGTAGTGGTGGTGGTGGTGGTAGTGGCAGTATTAGTAGTATTAGTAGTAGTAGTAGTAGTAGTAGTAGTAGTAGTAGTAGTAGTAGTAGTAGCAGTGGTAGTATTAGTAGTGGCAGTAGTGGTGGTGGTGGTAGTAGTAGTAGTGGCAGTAGTAGTAGTGGTGGTGGTGGTAGTGGCAGTAGTAGTAGTATTAGTAGTAGTAGTAGTAGTAGTAGCAGTGGTAGTAGTAGTGGGGGTGGTAGTAGTAATAGTAGTGTGAGTCAGTTAGTCAGTAACAACGTAGAACTTCGTACGTACGTACATCAGTTCGAGTTGCCATACCACATTAGTACAGAGATGCAGTTGTCGATTGAAATCCCGTAGTGGTAGAGGTAGAAAGAGTATAAGCAGTAATCGGGAAGATTAGGGTTTGAAGATGTTATTTAAAGAGTATAATCCGGTGAAATAAATTTGGAAAGAGGAAAAAAAGGACATGAAGAATTCAGGAGATTAGAATTTGGGAGAACACAAAGAGTGGATGCACCTGCGCCATTGCAGTAGTAGTGGTAGTGTGAATAGTAGTAGTAGTATTTGACTTAATTGAATTTTTACATATCATCTATAATATATTTATGAATAATAGAAAACTTGAAGGTTGTAATAATTTAATAGTTGAACTGTTGATTCGATTAAAGCTAGATCATCATGTAAAACTCGAATGGTCGTTTTGTACTAGGATATAACTCCTGACCAACGTAAATCCACGATACTACACAAAAAGTACTAGAACCTTTCTACCTTCGGTCACATATGTGATCATCTTCCATTGTCTGAGATAGATATTTATTTCTATATGATAGGGATTAGCTTGTGGAGTAGTTGAAAACAGACATTAATATTGTTGAATACCAGCTCAATAATCTAGAGATTAATGTGGTAGGTTCGAATCCTACGAACAGTGTTGTGGATACACACTGCCATGCAGTTTCAACATTGATCAATTCGGTTTATATTATCTATCATTATTTACCTAGTAATCTATTTCCCAACTCGTTTGTCATTATCCATTTACAATGTTGAATACATTTAAACTTCACATAATTATAGATTTTAATCATGTCTGATAGATTGATGCCTTCTGTTCAATGAGTTAAGAAAGAAAAAAATCCTATTTGACAAGACCTATAGATTCAATGAAAGGAACATTTGAATTGACTATAATGATAACTATCAGATGGGTTTTTGTGGAGATTGTAATAATTTCATTGGTTAAGATCATGAGTCAGTTGAAGCTAGAACACCATGGAAAACCTGGAAGCGCGAAACCAGTAGGTTCTGTGTTCGAATCTCGTAGGGAGCGAGGTCATGGATACGTACTGCCACTGAGAAGTCCCACAATGGAACGAAACAGTCATCTAATGCTTCCAGGTTTTTCATGGTGATCTAGCTTTAATTGAATCATGATTTAAACTATTGAAATTACTATAATATCTACAAAAACCCCTTTTCATATTAATCAACAAATGATTACTAGTGACTGGCTTCAAGAAGAATTTCTAGGATTTCTAGTGAAAAGTCGTGAACAGTGAAGTTCAGACGGATCTGCAGACAATTGTGGATGTGTCGCTCAATTTCATGGATTAGTTTAAATTCGATATTAACACCATTGGATGCCGGTTAGCTCAGTGGTCTAGAGGTTAAATACTCGCTCACGTGATTCATAGGTTCTAGATTCGAATCTCACGAGGCGGGATCATGAATACATACTACTGAAGAGTCTCATAATAAGACGAAACAGTCATCTAATGCTTCCAGGTTTTTTATGATATGATCTAGCATTAATTGACTCATGAATTCAACTATTCAAATACTAATTTATGGCAAATTGGTTTATCAAGGTCGTTTCAACATACCTACAACATACCAACAGACACACACACACACAGTCATGTACTTTTTCTCTCTCTTTCCGTTTTTTTACACTTTAAACTAACCTTTCAATTGAATATCAGTCATAAAATCATTTATGCGGAATAGATCTGCACGTTATACAATAACACTCGTCTTCTTTCCTTCTTCATCATCTTCATTCCTTCAAATGTCATAATAAATCAACAATCTCTATTGATAGAATGTAATTGTGTTGTGTGTGTGTGTGTGTGTGGTCTTAAAATGGTTACATCACAAACGATTTGTAGACTTTTGTCGTCTAGACTTATACTTATTGTCATATTAGTAATGAAAAGACCTTCTATGCAACATTCTATTTGATATAAAGGTCATTTGAATAAAGATTAAATGAATGACAATGAAAACAAATCTATTTTGTGTGTATTGTGTATGTGTGTGTCTGTGTATGTGATAAGACAAATAAACAAAGATGAGATGGTGACTAGCAATGGAATCTAGCATAGAGCGCATTTAATCCTATTTGGAACTTGTTGGAGAGATGTACTTAGATCTCAGAGTTGATTGATTCGAACCCAATATTGTTCACTTCAAACGTCATTATGTCATTTGTTTAGTTATTGATTTTGGCCTCCAAATGGCCTGGTATGGCCGAGAGTGAGGTGGGCCCACTCTCCCTCTCGAAATGCTCTCACATGACCACGCGTATACAGCCTCTGCCAGGGAAGCCCTACTCACTGCCTTCTCGTGGCGGAGGTGTTGGTTATGAAGCTGAGAGGATGAAAAGCGAATGTCCGGAGCTTTAACCGGATCCCAAACCAATGGTGGACATGGACTCCAGTATCCTGCCGGAACAAATAGCGTATGAAACAATTGTTGGTGACCGGCTACCATGGGATTGCATCTCCTTAGGTGACTCCACTGCCTTGTGGATCAGACCTTCAAGTCGAAGGCTTCGGGTGTGGCCCCCTAAGATAACCACCTGCTTCGGTCTAAGCACCCGGGCAGTATCCTAGCCGTCACACAAATCGAATGATTTATGTGGTGCATATGTATTTGGTGACTCCTTGGATCAATATCTCTGAGTTGGATAGTTTGGTCGTGGAGCTTTCATCGTTCTTCTGAACGACATCATCACCAGCACAACCTTCAGATAGAAGTCACTTCCAGTTTAGAGAACAAAACTCCTTCAAAATCATCCACTTGAGCTACAAATCTTCTCCACCATCTTAAAATTTAGTTATTGAGTCCTAATATAAGCAAATAGTACCAAATGAATTAGAAAGTAAATGTGATCATTGTAAACGTTTATCTTTATTTATCATAACAATGAATAGTTATTTCATTACGGTATAGGACTCTTCAGTAGTTTGTATTCAAGATCTTTAAAGGATTGAACCCATAATATTATTCACTTGGTATTGTTTGACTTGTATCTACCCATTGAGGTATAAGACTACAATTGATCAGTCTGTTATTGGCATATGTGCATACTGTGCGTATTGCCTCGATATTACCTTAATTCACAAGCAATTTGTAAGCAATGATGGATAATGGCTAGTAGTGGAATCTAGTTTGGCGCGCGTTTCGTCCTATTTGGGACTCGTCTATTTACTTAAATCATAACTAATAAACTGTTGAAAACTAGTAAACCAATGGACAGTAATTTCACTCTATTTCTGGTACTACTTAATACTGAACACATATGAATTTACAAGGGGTCGAGATCAAGATCATAAAGTTAGACAATTGTGTCAGTATCTAGTTACTTGAAGTTTTGATCAATTTTAACCGATTCATAATACTATGAAACAAGAATTCATTGTTACCGATAATATCTATCTTATTGTATGATCGGCCGATTTAGTGAGGAGAATATATGAGAGGATAACAGGCTGTACAGACACAACATGTAGTTTATTAATCTTTCATTTGAATTATTTTTTCTGATTACCGTTTTTTTAGTGAGTTAGTTTTCTACAGGATGGGGTGGCAAACCGCATGCCAACCCTCTACCTTTATTCCGACTTGAAACCGGTATTAACCTAAGAAGGGCTCTAGGCGGAGATATTTACAACTGAAGAACATCTGGAACTCAAAACAACTGTCTAGATATTAGAACTAGAAAGAAGTGCCCAGAACAGAATGAGTTGTAGAATGTTGGTCAGTGGCCTATGTTCCATTAGGAGTAATAAACTTAAGTAATTAAGCAATCTTTCATTTAAAGGAAATATTATCCATTGTTTGATGGAGAGTAGTATTGAAAGTTCTAGCAAATAAAAACTTTCCATACAGTAAGTATTCAGATAACCTACCATAGTGTTGTAAATTTTGCCTATACTAGCAATAATGGGTCCTTTCAATCCAATCTCTAGATGCAGTAATAAACGATAACTTATCCACAACTTATCCTCTTTCAAATCATCTATCATAACATTATAAAAGCTAAGTAAATATCTTTGATAACTGATAGTTTTCAGCCTCAAAAGTTTAGATGATAGTGAACATGAAATACACGACTATTACTTACTTACTTACGCCTGTTACTCCTAATGGAGTATAGGCCGCCAACCAGCATTCTCCAACCTACTCTGTCCTAGGCCTTCTTTTCTTATTCCATCCAATTCTTGTTCATTTTTCTCATGTCTATTTCCATTTCCCGGCGTAATGTGTTCTTTGATCTTCCTCTTCACCCCCATTGACCTTGAGGATTCCATGTGAGGGCTTGTCTTGTGACGCAGTTTGGTGATTTCCTCAATGTGTGTCCTGTCCATTTGCAGCGATTCTATCTGATTTATTCATCCACTGGTTTGTTCTGTTCCACAATAGGTTGTTACTGAAAGCGTCTGGCCCACGGATCCGAAATATTTTGCGTAGACCACTATTAATAAGCACTTACATCTTCTGGATGATAACAGGTTTCAATTGGTACCTAATTCGGTTATATTTCAGTGAAAGTTAGTTATCATATATGTAGTTAATTATCAGAATGGAGATTTGTTGAGATTGTAGTAGTTAGTTCATAGTTGATTTCTTAATTCGATCTAAGCTAGATCACCATTTAAAAATCTCGATGCATTCAATGACCATTTCATCTTAGAAAATGACACCTCACCAGTGGACATTCACGATCCCTCATACAGAACTTGAATCCAGAGCCGATTGACGTTAGACGTTAGCACCGTTGGATAACATCTCAATGATCTAGAGATCAAGAGTTCATGCATAAGATTGAAGGTGATAAGTTCGAATCTCTCTGATTTAGGATCGTGGATGTGTAATGTTGAGAAGTCGCATACTAATACAAAATGCCCATCCAATTCTTTCCATTGATTAGATTGATTCATGAATTCCAAGTTTTCCATGGTGTTCTAGCTTCAATTGACTCATGAATTCAACCATTCAAATATAGTTCATTAATAGTAAATGATACACATCAAAAGGATATTAACACCATTTAATGAGTTTTAAACATACAAATGGCTTAAAATTGGGGTAATATTGAAGAAAACCCATAAAATTGTTGTGTTTCGTTTTAAATGTATCCATTAATTGCACATATGAATTCCTATAAAACTAGTTTACTGAATTTCATCATTTCATTCCCATACATCTAACTAACATTTGATGATACACCTACCTTCATATACAAGTTTTCCCAATTCAATAATTCATAATAGATATACCCGTTTATCTATTTCTAACAAGTTGAACATATGTAAGTCATTCTTCAGAACTTACATTGGATTGATCACTGAATAGTGATCAATGTCATGGGTGTTAAGTCTTTCTTAGTGCAAATTGAATGCTATCGATCAAGTTGTAATGTGGTCACTAGTCTAGGTGACTATGTGTGATCGATCAGTTGTGATTACATCTCAGTCTCACAGGAGGTTGGTCGCGGCCCGGATAGCTCAGTGGTAACATCTTTGACTGTGAAGCTGAGTGATACGGGGTCGAGTCCGTCAGGAATCATCAGTTCCCTCAAGATTACAGGTACACCTTGTTGACAAGTGCCAAGTAGCATGAAACCCGGGTCCAGGGTTTCCTCTTGATTACCTTTAACCAACGTCTTATTCTTTAGAACTATTCTACATTGTTTATTGAAGAATCGACGTGGATTAATTAATTGGTTGGTTAAAGTTAGACATCATTAACACCGTTGGATGTCGGCCGGTTCAGTGATCTAGAAGTTAAGCGTTCATGTGCGAGACTGATAGGTCCTGGGTTTGTATCTCGAGAGATGGGATCATGGATGTGCACTGCTGACGAGTGCAAGCTACGTATTTGTAGAGATTGTAGTAATTTCAATAGTTGAGATCATGAGTTAATTGAAGCTAGATCATCATGGAAAACCTGAAGGCATTGGATGGCCGTTTTCACTTACTGTAAGGTTCATCAATAGTGCGCATCCACGATCCCGTCTCATGAGATTCAAATGGAGGACCTATCAGTCTCACACGCCAACGCTTAACTTCTAGACAACTGAGTTAGCCGAAATCCAATGATGTTAACGATGTCTAACTTCAACTAATCCACAAAATTGAGCTACACACTCACTATTGTCTTCAGTGAGTTACTATCTCACAACAGATTCGGCTGAACTTTACTGGTCATTACTTCTCACTAGAACCCCAGAAAATTCCTCTTAAAGTCAGTTACTAATGATCATTTGTTGATCAATATGAGAAGAGGTTTTTGTGGATATTATGGCAATTTCAATGGTTCAGATCATGAGTGATACAAATAGCATTTACTTATACTACACCATAACACACACACAATGCAAGAGGTATGAGGGCGGTTATCACTTCCCGGTTGCCCACACCGTGGAAGGGTTCTTCTGGAGGTACCTGAAAAGGAAATTGGATTAGAGGCGGTCTCAGTGACCTGAGAGCGTGACCGCAGTGCCCAAGGGGCAACTGCTTGAGGCCGGTCACACACGACTTTTTTGTGGAAGGTTTTTGACGTGTTAGCTCCGTTCTTCAAAGGGCCTTACCGCCGGAGACGGAAATCCGTGAGGTAAGGTGAGGTGCGCATTTTAAGGGTCGACCTTTTCTAACCCCACCCCTCCTTGTGGGAAGGCAGCATCGCTGTTATGCTGGTTGTCCGAGGGAAACACCTTACTGCTGTCACACCTCTGTACAGTCAGCAGTACGACTTCGCCTTCGGACCTTGGGTTTGTTGCTTTTAGTCTTACCGCTCTTCAACCGACCTATCTGACATGGTAGGACCTTGAGGAACGGTTGTTCCAGCCAGTATAGCTCGGTTGCTTCATCACGATAGGCAAGCCCGACCACCACGTCAAGGTAGCAACAACGGTCGGGACACACAATGCGCACTGCTGAAGAGTTCCACAATAGAACAAAACGGTAATCCAATGCTTCTAGGTTTTCCATGATGATCTAGCTTCATGATCTCAATCATTAAAAAAATTTTATGTATACAATTTCAGATTGATATCATGAATAAATCAATATTTGACCACTATTGAAAACTTCAAAGTACTCACAATTGATTGATCGCACATAGTGCACGTAGTGTCGAGTCACCTAGACTAGTGACCACATTACAACTTGATCGGTAGCATTCAATTTGCACTAAGAAAGACTTGACACACATGACATTGATCACTATTCAGTGATCAATCCATTGTAAGTTCTGAAGAATGACTTACATATGTTCAACTTGTTAGAAATAGATAAACGGGTATATCTATTATGAATTATTGAATTGGGAAAACTTGTATATGAAGGTAGGTGTATCATCAAATGTTAGTTAGATGTATGGGAATGAAATGATGAAATTCAGTAAACTAGTTTTATAGGAATTCATATGTACAGTTAATGGATACACTGTCCACTACCTCCATCCACCATCTAATCTCAATATATAGTGCTTGCAGTTTCGAGTCACCTAGGCTGGTGTCCCCATTGCAACATGGTCGGTAGCATTCGATCTGCACTAATAAGGACTTGACACACATGATATTGATCGCCACTCAGTGATCAATCAATTGTGAGAAGATCTCAGTCCTACAGAAGGTCAGTCGTAGCCCGCATAGCTCAGTGGTAACGTCTCTGACTGTGAAGCTGGATGACATGGGATTGAATCTGCCAGGGATCAACATGTCCCTCAAAATTACAGGTACACCTTACTGACGAGTGTCAAGTGGCACGAAACCCGAATCCAGGGTTTCCTGTCGACTACCTCCAACCACCATCTAACTTCAAAGTACTAGATGACCATTTCATTCTAGTATAGGACTTCGCAATAATACTTATCTATGATCTTACACCAAAAAGGATTCGAACCCATAACTTTCAGTTTTATGATCGTACGCTTAACTTGTAAACTACTGAACTGATATCTTGGATTATTTCAATATTCATAGGTTGTATAACAAACACAAACACACACACACACACACACACGCACACACACACACTCACATCGCATTTTTATCCTTTAATTTTTCTCTTAGATTCAATGAATATCATCATCATCATCATCATCATCATCACCATCACCACCACCATCATTATTTTGATGAATCCAGAATTAAATGTCACCTTCTTTTTGTTTTAGAGAAAGAAAAAAAAACAAAAAAAAATTTTTTTTCTCCTAAAAATTGTTTATTTCAGATTTTTTTAATTTTTTTATTCAGTAAGAAGGATAATCATAATCATATTTTATCACTAGGTTGGATATGGGGGAATAAATTATCCTATTTATAAGCTTTAAACAGGACAATTTGTCTATTATAGTATTATTATTATTATTATTATTATTATTATTATTATTATGAAAGGGTTATTGTGAGAGGTAACATGTTTACCTCATTAACTAATTGACACTTGAATAGGAAGAAGTGAAAAACAGATTATTATTATTATTATTGTTATTATGGATCGATATTATAATATATTGATTTGTTCATAATTAAAGCACTCAGGGATCAATCCATTGTGGATACATTTCAATCTTACAGGAGATCAGTTATGGGCTGGATAACAAAGCAGTAACGTCTTTAACTGTGAAGCTGAATGACACGAGATCGAATCCGTCAGGGAGTACCAGTTCCCTCAAGATTACATGTATACTTTGCTGACAAGTGCCAAGTAACACGAAACCTGGCTCTAGGGTTTCCTGTCGACTACCTTCAACCACTATCTAATCACCGTGGTAACGTCTCTGACAGTGAAACTGAGGTAATGATATAGATACCTGAATCCTATAAAGGATAATAATTCCCTAAAGATTATAATGATTTCTTGTTGATGAGTGTTAAATAACATCAAAACTAGATGAAGTAAGATTCCTTATTGATTATTTCTAATTACCAAAGTAACTCAACATAGTGTATGTATCATTTAACCTAATGAGCACATTGGGAATTTAATGAGTAGAACTTAATCACCATGAAAGAACCTAGAAGAACATGAAATTATTTATTGATCAATGATCAGTCATTTGTAAGTTCATTTATTTATTTATTTATCTAAACCCATAAACATCTGTACAAGGAGACACTGAATAGATATACGCAACATAAATCATTCGATTTGTATGAGGGCTGGATTACTGTCCAGGTGCCCAAACCGAAGTAGGTAGTTTTCTTAGAAGGCCAGTATTTGACCTAAAGGTTTAATCTACAAGGCATTGAAGCAACGTTAGGAGATGCAGTCCCATGGTAGTCGGTCACCAACGATTGGTTCATACGCCATTTGTTCCTTCAGGATACTGGAGCCCATACGCACCATTGGTTTGGAATCAGTGTATTCCAACTTCCCTAGATGAACTCTCGCTGTCAACCAACCCGGTTAAAACACCCTATATTCGCTTTTCATCCTCTTAGTTTTGTAAGCAACACCCCCACCACGAGAAGACAGTGAGTGAGACTTCCATGACAGAGGCTATATACGCGTGGCCATATGAGAGCATTTCGATAGAGAGAGTTGACTCTCTCCACTCTCTCCCGTACCAAGGCATTTGGAAACATATCAACTTAGTTGTTTTTATGATCAAGTTCTTACTCCAAAATCTGAAAATCTTAAGTTCATTCCTTGATGAAATCATGGATCTACATTACTATCAAGCTGTATCATACCAATAGAAACTAGCTGTCTAGACCCTTTTTTTTCCACATAGTTTTTACTTGTTATCTAACGAAAGTCAACTGATGATATAAACTACACATTATGAAACTGTTGTATTGATTTGATTTATATTACACTAAATGTCGTACGTTTTTGAAACTATTTCCATTTCTTATTCATTCTAATTCATTTTTATCATTTTTCTCTTTTCTTTTTCTTCTTTTCTTCTTCTTCTTCTTCTTCTTCTTCTTCTTTTTCTTCTTCATCACTGATTCTTGTTTTTATATCACCGGAAGAATGTAAATTATTCAAGCATAATATACACATAGATGATATACATAGATTTGTAAAATGACCAGTCTATACATTCAATCCATTTAATGTACGCATAGACAACAACAACAAGAAAAAAAACTGTACTTTATTGTAATAACAAGCAACAGAGGGTTACTATTTCCCCCCTCTTTACCCCCCCTCTTTACCCCCCTCTCTCCCCCTCCTCTCTCCATCTCTTTGTTTCTAAAATCCATTTATGTATTGTGAGAAAAATTACAATATCTAAAGTAGATTATTATGTCAAATGAATAAATGGAACGAAACAAAAAAAAACACATACTGAATAGACAATTGTCTGATAGACATTCTTTTTTTTGTTTGCAATGTAAATGTATAATCTATGAAATGATAATATAAGCTATAAATTGTCTGTTATGCTATTTAAAGACCCTGGATATTTTGGTGAATTGGTTGAAGTTAAACATTAACATCGTTGGATACCGGCCAGCCATCTCAGTGATCTAGTTGGTTAAGCGCCAGGCGCGACACTAATAGGTCCTGGGTTCGGATCTCTCGGGTTGCGGGATCGTGGATACGCACTGTCACTAAGGAATCATATACTAGGACGAAACGGCCATCCAGTGTTTCCAGGTTTTTCATGGTGTTCTAGCTTCAACTGACTCATGATTTCAATCAGTGAAAAAGAATAGTTTAAATACTAATGGAATTTCAAATGATATCATGAATGGATGATAAAGATAGGTATCTACCTTAGTATAATGGAAGATGGTCGCAAAATTTCGTGGATTAGTTGAGGTCAGTTAACATGAACACTGTTGGATGCTGGCTAATTGGTTTAAAGGTTAAACGTTGGCTTGTGAAGTGGAAGTTCGTAGGTTCTAATCTCGTGTGAGGGATCATAGATGTGCCTTGTTGATGAGTCTCTTACTGGGACGAAATGGGTGTTCAATGTTTCCAGGTTTTCAATGGTGGTCCAACATCAATTAGTTCATAATCTCAATCAAAAAGAATGGATGAATGTTAGATAACCATTGAATGGCCGCTTCGTCCTAGTATAGGAGTCGTCAGTAGTGTGCAGCCACGATCCTACACGGGAGATTCAACCCTCACGACCTTCTATATTGTGCGCGAACGATTAACCTCCAGACCACTGAGCTGGCATCTAAAGGAAGATGATTACATAATATCTTGGATTGGTTGAAGTTAGATATTGACACCGTTAGATGATGGCTCAGTGGTCTAGATGTTAAGCGTTCGCATGGGTTCTAACCCCGATTGAGGGATGATGGGTGGGCATTACTGACGAACCCCTTATTAGGATGAAACGGCCGTCCAATGTTTTCAGGTTTATAATGGTGCAATACTGATAGGTTCATGGGTTCAATGAAATTCGACAATCTCCACAATCCAAAACTGAAAAAAATACTTTTAAAGTTAACTTCAGATGTATTAATAAAGTATTGTGATTCCCCATATTTGATATTCACTACTGAAAATGATCATTCCCTGTTTCCGTGTGTATATTTTGTGTGAATTACCTCAATATAGTCTTTAGTTACGAGTTTTAGTACATATTTATAGAATATAACTGCAAGTCCAACCCACATCTACTGCATTTCACGAATTCCAAGCACCTCCAGCTTGTGTCTCTTCATATCTTCAGCAATTTGGAAGACTCTCCCAATCTCTTACATTGTAAGAGCATTCCATGTACCTGAATTATTGATTGTTCTGGCTGTCAGAAGGGGCTTCAAACTCACGACTTCCGAAGGAACTCAGCTTTCACCATGAGGTGTCATAACTCTTTTAAATGAAGACCTAACTCCCAGGGCAGAGTTTAAATTGTTTGAATTATTTTTTCTGGTTAGTTTTTTTTAGCGAGTTAGTTTTCTACTGGATGAAATTGCTAACTTCATGACCAACCCTCCTCCTTTGTCTGGGCTTGCGATCGCCAGCAGCTCCTGAGGGGCTCCAGGCGGTGTTGAGGGAAGCAACCAACTGCGTCAGAAAGCAAGCCCTCACTTGGAATTCTCAAGGCCAAATGAGAAGAGGAACAACAAAGAGCACATTACACCGAGAAATGGAGAAACACATGAGAAGAATGAACAACATTTGGATAGAATAAGAAAAGAAGTCCCAGGACAGATTGAGTTGTAGAATGCTGGTCGGTGGCCTATGTTCCATTGGGAGTAACAGGCTTAAGTAATTAATAACTGCAAGCAGAGTCTGGAACGTATGTCTTGCCTATTTTTAAAACTCGTTAACTAGAGCTTCATAGTAAACATTCACGATAAGATACAAGTACATCCAATTGATGGGGTCTAAATAATAAGAGGGCACCAAATATATATGCGCCACACCATATTTGTGTGTGTGCGGGCTGTGATACTGCCCGGGTGCCCAGACCGATACAGGTGGTTTTCTTAGGGGACCACACCCTGAGCCTTTGACCTAAAGGTCTAACCCACAAGGCAGTGGAGCATCGTGAGGAGATGCATTTCCATGGTAGCCGGTGACCAACGATTGGTTCATACGCCATTTGTTCCCGCAGGATACTGCAGCCCATGTGCACCATTAGTTTGGGATCCGAATAAAGCGCCGGACATTCGCTTTTCGTCCTCTCATTTTCGTAAACAACAGTAATGCGACGAGAAGGTAGTGAGTAGAAATTCCCTGACAGAGGCTGTATACGCGTGGCCATGTGAGAGCATTTCGAGAGGGAGGGAGGGCCTACCTTACTCTCGGCCATACCAGAGCATATGCCTCAGATTTCATCACTAATCGAATATTTAATATATTAAACTTATTATTAAATGACCAACAGAAATCATTCCTTCTCTAAAGACAGATGGAAATGATAATTTCTCAATGTTAACATCTTATCTCAAATAAAGTATAAGCTGATACGTTTATTGACATCATTACTCAACTTCAAAAATTACACAAACATTCGTCCATCAAGATTTGAGTTATATTTTATATTTAAAACCATGTGATCAAACATTATAAGCTGAAATGGATAGTGACTGACAGGTTACGCGCTTCGTCCTATTTGGGCTTGTCGACTGGATGTACCTTCATCCCGGAGTTGTTTACATTTGGACTCACTACCCACTACCAATCGCCACCGAATACCCTGGTACGGCCGAGAGTGGGGAGAGTCAACTCTCCCTCTCCAAATGCTCTCATATGGCCATGTGCATATAACCACTGCCAGGGAAGTCCTAATCACTGTTTCCTCGCGACATCATTGTTGTTTACGAAATTGAGAGGACGGAAAGCGAATATACAGCGTTTTAACCGGGTTGGTTGACACGGAGAGTTCATCTAGGGAAGTTGGAAAACCCTGATTCCAAACCAATTGTGCACATGGACTCCAGTATCCTGAGGGCAAAATGGTGTCCGAACATATTGTTGGTCACCGGCTACCATGGGACTGCATCTCCTTACGATGCTCCACTGCCTTGTGAATCAGACCTTTATGTCGAAGGCTCCGTGTGTGGCCTCCTAAGAAAACCACCTGCTTCGTTTTGGGCACTCGAGCAGTATCCCAGCCCTCACATAAATCTCATTTGATTTGTGTGACGCATATCTGTTTTGTGCGTACTTGTACCAATATCTATATGTTCAAACAAATAATAAATAAATAACCATTCGCTTCAAACGATGTTACGTTATCCATTTAGCTACTGAGTCGAGTTAATCATTAGCTTGTGCAATGGGGTGAAGTTTAAATTTATTTCAAATTGTTTATTTGAATGTTCCCATTGATGTTTTGGACCGCAATCGATCAGTCTGTTATTGACAAATGTACCTCCTGTTCAGATTGCCTTGATACTGCCATAAGTCAGAAGCATGATAAGCAACTAACTAGTTTTAAATAGAATGAAACATGAATTGTGAATTCCACTGTTAGACACTATCCATTTCTGTTTAAAATTCTTTTGAATTAAAGCAATATCGAGCCAATCCGCACAGTATGCACATATGTCAATATGAGACTGATCAATTGCAATCTTAAAAATCAATGAGAAGATTCAAACAGACATATGATCGAACATCGGTCAGTGACTTATCTATGATTCAGAAAAACAATGCATCAAATCATTGAATTCCTGTTTAATTAATATTACTAGCGTCTTCTGGGATCACCAGGTAAGTAATAGTGAGGTTAGACACAGGGTATTATGGAATGATGGTAAATCAGTTGATGAGGTTGTGAATCTTCATCGACTGAGATGGTTGGGCCACGTGTTACGTATGCCTGAACACCGATTACCACAACATGCAATGCTAACCGGTGTTCGGGATGGCTGAAAGAAAGTTAAGGGCGGCCAAACCAAAACGTGGCATCAGTGCTTGAAGACACTAACCTCTAGTGTGAGCCATGTTGGTAGATGCAGACTACTTAGTTGGGGTCCGCGTGACTGTCGTAACCAATGGTTGGAGACTCTTGGTGACATGGCTCAGAATCGATCACAATGGCGTCGGTGTATACACTGCCTGTCTTCCTTTAAACTAAGAGATTAAAATCACTTCATATCTTTCTTTCTACGAACTAATTCTTTCTTCCTGTACTGTATCCTCATATGCAATCTTTCTCCTACATATTACCACCTTTGACCTAACCACTTCTATGAATCCGGTGTTCATCTTGCTGTGCTAATTCGGTATGGCATCCTGGACCGATGCATATATGTGCCTGATTCTACGTTGTAGCTGACTGACTGACTTTTCGTGGAGAATCGCAAACCGCTCAATCATCAGTAATTGCATAATTTATAATACTACTGAAACATTAAAACAAAATACTTTTTTCAATATTAAAATTTATAATCTCAATTTGATCATGACAAGCTTTTCACATAGTTTAATAAAATAAAACTAACTATACCATTAAAACAACAAGAAAAAGGCGAAGAAGAGGAACAACAACAACGACATGAAACAAACGCTCAGTCACTTGTCAGTCTGTGGTCACTCTGAGGACCGACCCCATAGCCCACTCTTGGTGAATCAGTAAGGATAGTGAGTGAGTAAATTCCATGACATCAGTCACTACACCGAGTGGATGTGATGACAGGTAGTATGGATTTAGGACTTGAAAATGGAGTGTGGAAAATATGGAACACTTCATGATTTTACGTGTTATTCTTGGACAGAAGCCATGTTAATCTTCTCTATATCGTTCAAATTTTAGTATATGTACCGCCGAAATGAATACGACAACAACAACAACAACAACAACAACAATATTAACAGCTGTTCAATGTTCAATGGAAGAGCGCCATTTCATTTTATTTTAAAAAAAACGATAATGAACATTCAATGTAACATTGAAATCAATTTAATATTTACATACCTAATGAATAAAGTCGGTTTCTTTCACTTCTGTTTTCTTTCCTTTTTTTGAAGAAAAAAACTAAAAAATTAGTTACTCCACTAGTCATTTCAACAGTTGAGATCATGAATCAATTGAAGCTAGACCATCATGGAAAACCTGGAAGCATTGGACGGCCGTTTCGTCCCATTATGAGACTCCTCAGAAATGCGCATCCACGACCCCGCGGGATCGTGCTACCATTTATTTTCATGGTGGTCTAGCTTCAATGAACTCATGATCTCAACTGTTGAAATTACTACAATCTCCACAAAACCCCTTCTGAGACTCTATTAGTTATTAGAATCTATACAATCGGATCATTTTATGAATACACTTTGTTATCATTATACAATAATAATACGTCAGAATGGATTTTGTGGAGATCTTTTAGAAATTTCACTGGTTGAAATCATCAGTCAATTGAAGCTAGACAACCATGGAAAACCTGGAAGCACTGAACGGCCGTTTCCTCCTAGTATGGGACTCCTCCATTCTGATAATAATCATCTGCTCACTAGTGACTGACTTCAGGAGACACTCATGGAGTTCTAGTGAGAAGTCGTTACCAGTCGAGTTCAATCGGGTCTGTTATGAGATATCAGCTCATTGAAGACAATTGTGTACGGTGGCGCAATTTCGTGGATTAGTTGAAGTTAGACATTAACACCGTTGGATGCCGGCCGGCTCAGTGGTCTAGTTGGTTAAATGCCTGGCGCGACAATGATAGTTTCTCGGTTCGAATGTCGCCGGATGCGGGATCGGGAATGCGCACTGGTGAGGAGTCCTATACTGGGACGAAACGTTCGCCCAGTGCTTTTAGGTTTTCCATGGTTTTCTAGCTTCAATTGGTTCATGATTTCAACCAATATAATCATAATATGTATTAATAGTAGTAATAGTAATAATAGTAATAGTAATAAGGATACTAAGGGTATATATGTAGATATATGTAACTATATAGGTAGGTATAAACTAACAGTAGAAATATCTATTTGCCTATATTGATGTGTCTTATTTTGGATTAGGAATTGTTTGTTTGTTTCCTTGTTTGTTTGCCTATGTGTGTTTTGATGTGATTGTTATGAATGAATTTTTATGACTTTAGTTTTATGACTGTTATTCATAAAAAAGTCACATGAGTTCTTAAAGTCTATATATATGTGTACATATTTGATCATTGAAAACCTAGATGGACTAAATAACCGTTTTGTTCTAGAATGATGCTCTTCATCAGTGTCCATCCATTATTCCACACCATAATAAACTTGAACCTAGCACTTTTGGTTTGTTGGGCGAACGCTTAACTTGTAAATCACTGAGCCAACATTCAACAATGTTCACGTTTAATTTCAACCAATCCATGATATTGACCGACCGTTCACTATTGTCTTCAGTGACAATCGAACTGCACTGGTAGTCATGGCTTCTCATTAAAACTTCAAGAAATTCATCTTGAAGCTAGTTACTAATGAGTACACAATAATTAGGAGTATATTTATATGGAGATTATTATTCATATTAGTAAAAGGTTATAGAGATTGTTAAGATTTGATTAAGATCATGAATGATGGATCAGTGTTAGACCATTATTGAAAAATTAGATGGACTGGATGTCCGTTTCGTTCTAGTATGATACTCCTCACCAGTACTCATCCAAGACCTCAAGCGCAGAATTCGAACTCAGGACTTCCGTTCTCACAAATCAACACTTGATCTCTATACCACTGAGCTGACATTCAACAGTGTGAATGTCTACCTTCAACCATTAAAATTACCACAATCTCCCCAAATATCAACCCTTATTATAACATGATAATCACTGGTTGAAATAATGAGTCAATTGAAGCTAGAACACAATGGAAAATCTGGAAGTACTGGGCGACCGTTTCGTCCTAGTATAGGACTCCTCACCAGTGCGCATCCACGATCCCGCATCCGGCGACATTCGAACCGAGAAACTATCATTGTCGCGCCAGGCATTTAACCAACTAGACCACTGAGCCGGCCGGCATCCAACGGTGTTAATGTCTAACTTCAACTAATCCACGAAATTGCGCCACCGTACACAATTGTCTTCAATGAGCTGATATCTCATAACAGACCCGATTGAACTCGACTGGTAACGACTTCTCACTAGAACTCCATGAGTGTCTCCTGAAGTCAGTCACTAGTGAGCAGGTGATTATTATCAGAATGGAGGAGTCCCATACTAGGAGGAAACGGCCGTTCAGTGCTTCCAGGTTTTCTATGGTGGTCTAGCTTCAACTGACTGATGATTTTCACCAGTGAAATTTCTAAAATCTCCACAAAACCCATTCTGATATTTACCATAATCAAATAAACTTTAATACTAATATCAGAATGGATATTACTCAACACATACTCACTAATGACCTGCCTCAAGAGGAATTTCCTGAAGTTCTAGTGAGAAGCGATGAACAGTGGAATTTAACCGGATTTGTTGTGAGATAGTAATTTATTAATGACAATAATGAATGTATACCTCAATTTGGTGGATTAGTTGAAGTTAGACATTATCACAATTGGATGCCGGCCAGCCCAGTGGTCTAGAGGTCAATCACTCGCGTATGAGATCGATAGGTCCTAGATTTGAATCTCACGAGGCGAGATCATGGATGCACACTGTTGAAGAGTCTCACAATAGGACGAAACAGCCATCCAATGCTCCTAAGTTTTTCATAATAATCTAGCTTCCATTTGTCTCATGATCTCAACTATTCATAAAAGACAAAAAACAAACAAACAAATGAATCATGGGTATATCATATCACAACAACAATAAACAACTGAATAATTAATCCTTCAATTCATCATTATGTTTGTTTTTGTCATTGATAATTGACTCATTAGTTGATAAGTTAGTTTGTGAAGATAAGACTTGAACACCAAAACAAAAAAACTTGACCAAACTTTAAATGATTGACAGGCCTCTTCTTCTTCTTCTTCTTTATCATTTAAACACTGATAAAGGTTATGGTACACTTTAAGAAGAAAAACAAAGTAACCCTGTCTCGTCATCCACATTACATTTGGTAGTATACCTTGTCTTAAAATACATAATTAGTAGCATTATTGATTATTATTATGATGATGATGATTGTCATTATTGAAAGTTTTATGGGTTTACTTGTTGAAAACATTCTAATTGATTAAAACTGAAATCAATAAAGAATGATAAATGATATTTGAAAGAAAAACAAAATGGAACCAAATTAAACCGGATAGAGTTGGATAGAGACAATTTTTAATTCACTATGGTGTTTATTTGTGTACTTCCACACTTCCCCACCCCACCCCACCCCACCCTACTCCAGCCCACCATCACCACCACTACCATTATCACCAAATTACTACATTTTTTTTATTCATCACCAAATATAACCTTGATAAGAGAAAGTAAACAACTATGGAAAAGGAAAATGGAACTAGAAGAAGTTAGTAGTAGAAGAAGAATATTTATCTATTTTTCATAACGTTATCAACTACACTGATTCATCTTTGTTCTTTTATCCTGCCCCCCCCCCCCGCTCAACTACCACATTTTTAAATTATACTATTAACTAACTGACTGTCTATATTACAGATACAGAGAGTAAAAACTACAAACAAACAAAATTGTAAAACGATTTTCCACTGTTCCTACATGTACACACACACACATACACATACACACACACGTACACAGAGAGAAGCGGAGAATGTAAATCATGTACATTGGGATAAAAGAAAGAAATTTTAAAGCAAGAAAAGAAAAATGTAACCACACCAAAATGGTGTTTAGTATTACTAATGATAATTAATTTGATGAAATACCAATAACAACAACAACAACAACAACACAACAAAAAGAAAGAAAAAGTAAACGAACATCGGTAACCATAAACAGTCTGTAAAGAAATATGTTTCATATCATAGATTGTTTATTTGCATACTTTATGAATTCATTATGACTAGACTCGTTATTAGATGATCATTAATTTTAGTATCCTATTTCTCTTAACTAATGTGACAATTTATATTAGTAGTTGCCATTACCTTTCTTATTCACTCTCCCTCCCTCCCTCCTCCCTCCCTCCCTCTCACTCACTCACTCACTCACTCACTCACTCACTCACTCACTCACTCACTCACTCACTCACTCACTCACTCACTCACTCACTCACTCACTCACTCACTCACTCACTCACTCACTCACTCACTCACTCACTCACTCACTCACTCACTCACTCACTCACTCACTCATTCACTCACTCACTCACTCACTCACTCACTCACTTCCCTGTTCACTTTCGCTCTCTTGTTCTCTCTCTCACTCTCACTCACTCACTCCCCTGTTCACTTCCGCTATCGCTCTCTCACTCTCTCTCTCTCACTCACTCACTCACTTCCCTGTTCACTTTCGCTCTCTCTCTCTCTCTCTCTCATTCACTCACTCGCCTGTTCACTTTCGCTCTCACTCTTTCACTCACTCTCGTTCATTTTCTCTCGCTTGTCTCAATTCATAAACATATACAGATAAACCCATACAGATAATGATGTAAAACGACTAGATAAATGTATATATCTCTAACGATGTATAAAGAAATATGAACTGTGAAGAGTGAGATAACATTCATGCAAAAACTATGCCATAAATAGAATTGATTTTATATATCTATGTATCATTTATTTTAATGCTTTATTTCATTGATAAGTCGATTGGGAAAATGAGACATAAAGATACACGTATGAAGTTTCGTGATAAATGACTATTATTGTTATACTGATTGATAGTTCGTTGTATATAAGATATAGATTATAATCAGAGAAGGGTTGTTTTTTCGTGTGTGTGTGTGTGTGTGTGGATATTATAGTAATTCTAATAGTTGAATTTAAAGTTAGACCACCATGGAAAACCAGGAAGCATTAGATAACCGTTTCATTCTATTGTAGAACTCTTCAGAAATGTGCATCCAAGATCTTGACTTACGAGATTTGAACCTAGGACTTATGAGTTTTGCGTGTGGGCATGAGAAAGTATATCCATAGTTCGAAGATTATTCTAGGTAGGGTCTAATGAGTTTCGCTGATTCCCAGTACTGCCAAGTTGTATCTTCTCATTTCCGTTGCTATTTGACTGGTCTTCCCGGTCTCCCACATTGTTCGGACGTTCCATGTACCTATAAAAATTGTTGCTCTGGTTGTTAAAAAGGAGAATCGGCCTCATGGCTTCTGAAGAAACTCGGCTTTCATCATGAAGCGTCATAATTCTTCTAAATGAAGACCTTCTAACTCCCAGGACACAGTTAAAATGGTTTGAATTATTTTTTTCTGCTTAGCGTTTTTTAGCGAGTTAGTTTTCTACTGGATGGGGTCACTGACCCCATGCCCAACCCTCCTCTTTTACTTGGGCTTGGGACCGGTAGTAACTCTAGAAGAGCTACAGACGTAGCAAGGGATATATTTACTGATGAAATTTGAACATGTTGGAAATGAAAAAGAAAATATCATTGGTTAAGATCATCAACCGATTGATGTTCGACCATCATTATAAACCTGAAATCATTGGAAGAATATCTCGTCCTATTATGTAACTCCTCAGCAATCAAAGATAGTCGCTCAATTTCGTAGATTAGTCGAAGTTAGACATTAAAACCATTGGATACGGACCGGCTCGGTCGGTCTAGAGGTTAAGCATTCGCGGGAGAGACTGAAGGCGCTGGGTTCGAATTCCTTTGGTGTAGGATAGTGGACACGTACTGTTGATGAGTCCTACAGTAAGATGAAGTGACCATCTAGTGCTTTCAGGTTTTTAATGGTGGTCTAATATCAATCGGTTCGTAATCTCAATCAATAACTTAATAATCTCCACAACCTTATATTGAAAATATCATTGATTTGATTGAATAATCATTGTCATCTGTCAGGAAAAAGAAAAGAAAGAAGAATCACTTGATTCCAACATACGTTAAGTGATTTTGCATTCAACCATCATCTCACAGCATAATATACGAAATGTATTTTTCACCACTCATTTTCACTTAATTGATTGGTAAAACTTATAATCTGATATAGATTCCCCTAAATGCCATGGTACAGAGTGGGAAGAGTCAGTTCTCTCTCTTCTCTCTCTCGAAACGCTCTCATATGGCCACGTGTATACAACTATTACCAGGGAAGTCCTACTCACTGCCTTCTAGTGGCATCATTGTCGTTTACGAAATTGAGAGGACAAAAAGCGAATATACGGCACTTAAACCGGTTTGGTAGATATGGAGGATTCCTCTAGGTGAGTTAGAAAACCCTGATTCCTAACCAATGGTGCATAAGGGTATATAAATCAATTGTTATTCACCGGCTACCATCGGATAGCATCTCTTTGAGGATCAAACTTTCAGGTCAAATTCTCAGGTTATGACCTCCTTCAAAAACCATCTACTTCGTTTTGGGCACCTGAACAGAATACCAACCCTCATACAGATTGAATGACGTAGTGTAATGCATATATATTTGGTACCTCCTTGTACCGATGTTTACGTGTTTAAATAAATTAACGAATAAATAATCGTTCACTGGGTCTTCCTAGTGTTTTTTATTTATTTATTTATTCAATTAATCATAGTATTTGGTTACCAAACAGTATTTGCATGTCGGTTTTCATTAATTTCATTCAGAGATGATAATCAATAAACTAGAGAAGTTTCTAGGTGTTTCATAGTAAGGTAAATAAGAAAGGAATTCTACATAGGCTACTTTATGAAACAAACAAATAAACAAACCAACAAACAGTAAACAATACGAAATGACTTAAGCTAAACAACTATCAAAGATAATGAATATAAATAGGTTAGTACATCTTTCTAATCTTATAGGTGTGAACACTCAAACTATCCTTTGAAATCAAGTCTAGAATATTTAGATAATGTGATAAGCTAATTCCATGTGATAGCTCCGCCTGGAGTCCCTCCGAAAACTACTGCCAGTCCCAAGCCCGGATAAAGGAGGAGGGTTGGGCATGGAGTTAGCGACCCCATCCCGTAGAAAACTAACTCGTTAAAAAAAATGCTAACCAGAAAAAAATTAATCAAACCTTTTAAACTCTGCCATGGGAGTCAGAAAGTCTTCATTTAGAAGAGTTATGACACTTCATAGTGAAAGATGAGTTCCTTCGGAAGTTACGAGACCGATGGCCCTTCTAATAACCAGAGCAACCATTTATTTAGGTACATGGAATACTTGAAATTCAGTGGTGATGATTAATGATGAATATGATACTAGGACAAAATCAATCTCCAGCGCTATCTACCTTTCAGTGATTGTTTAATTGAAGTCAGTCCGTAATGTAAATGATCATCAAAACTGAATGTATTCCACTAAACTCTCATCTCAGTAATACTCTTTTTTATAATAATAGAAAATATCTTGTCTTAGTTCAAGTTACTTTCGACTGGATAAATCCATGTCATTGTGATTGATTGTAAACCATATCACTCAACGTCTACAACCATTGGCTATGATAATCGTT
The DNA here is from genome assembly GCA_944470365.2 of Schistosoma intercalatum. Classification (NCBI taxonomy): domain Eukaryota; kingdom Metazoa; phylum Platyhelminthes; class Trematoda; order Strigeidida; family Schistosomatidae; genus Schistosoma; species Schistosoma intercalatum. The sequence continues at coordinate 1,760,004 of OX103732.1, read as the reverse complement.
TGAAACCTAATCAAGTATTTTGAATCTACAAACATAGTTTAATTCAATCATTGATGATTTCGTTGACTAATGTTCCATGTTCTAACTTAGTAATCTTTAGTTCTTTCCTAGCGTATTCTTAAACACAGTCAAATTTACTAATCATTACAAATGAAGATTAAGTATACACTATATGATGGTAAATCAGTTGATGAGGTTGTGAATCTTCATCGACTGAGATGGTTGGACCACGTGTTACGTATGCCTGAACACCGATTACCACAACGTGCAATGCTAACGAGTGTTGGGGATGGTTGGAAGAGAATTAGGGACGGCCAAACCAAAACGTAGCATCAGTGCCTGAAGTCACTAACCTCTAGTGTGAGCCATGTTGGTAGATGCAGACTACTCAGTTGGGGTCCGCGTGACTGTCGTAACCAATGGTTGGAGACTCTTGGTGACACGGCTCAGAATCGATCGATCACAATGGCGTCGGTTTACACACTCTCTGTCTTCCCTTAAACTAAGAGATTAAAATCACTTCATATCTTTCTTTCTACCAACTAGTTCTTTCTTCCTGTACTGTATCTTTCTCCTACATATTACCACCTTTGACCTAACCACTCCTATGTATCCGGTGTTCATCTTGTTGTGTTAATGAGGTATTGTAACTTGGACCGATGCATATATGTGCCTGGTCCTACGTTGTAGCTGACTGACTGACTGATATGTGTCTCAACCAATATAGTCGATGAAGACTCATTATCTTATCAAACTATTAGCTGTCTTTAAATAGGATCTTGTGCCTAAACTAGATATTGCTCAGACGATAGTCCCAAAATTTGTGAATAATACTACACGAACAGTTTTGATCAAATACTAGTCGATTGTCCCCACGTGTGTTCTCATGGACTAAAAATAGGATCGACATTATAACACGTTAAAAATGCTAGTTCAATGATCTTTATTGTTTCAAATTAAAACAATGAAATAGTTGATGTTACAATTGCATAGTTTAGAAATGAATCTCATTGTATGAATTGAATAGTTGAGTTCATGAGTCGATTCAAGCTAGACCAACATGGAAAACCTGGAAGCACTGGACGGCCATTTCTCACTAGTATCAAACTCCTTAGCAGTGTACGACCATGATCCCGCACGTATGATTCGAACACAGGACCTGTCGATCTCGCGCTCGAACGCTTGACCTCTAGACCACTTAGCCGACATCTAACGGTGTTAATGTCTAACTTTAACCAATCCATGAAATTGCGCCACCGTCTACCATTGTCTTCAATTAGTAACTACCTCATAACAGACACAGTTGAACTCTACTGGTGACTGCTGAGAAGACTCATACTAGGATGAAACAACTGTCCAGTGCTTCCAGGTTTCCGTGGTGGTCTAGCTATAATTGGTTCATGAATTCAACTATTAAATTACTACAGTCTCCACAAAACCCACTTCTAATACTAATTGTATGATTTTAAAGTGTATGTTTACTCGTTGTTACTGATTTCATGGATTGTAGTTAATATTTTGGATAAGGTACGTATTGAGAAAAGCACCCAACTGCGTCACAAAGCAAATTCTCACTTGGAATCCTTAAAGCTAAAGAAGAGGAAGACCAAAGAACACATTACGCCGAGAAGCGGAGACAGACATGAGAAGAATGAACAAAAATAGGGTAGAACTAGAAAGAAATTTGCAAGACACAGTGGACTGGAGAATGCTGGTCGGTGGTCTATGTTCCATTGGGGGGGGGTAACAGTCGTAAGTAAGTAAGTAAGTTAGATATTTGACTATAATTCTTTTTTTCACTGTATGGAATGATGTTTTAACAATAAAAATGAAGAGAATCAGACTATACTATTCAAGATAGATTTTGTACTATTTAAATCGATTTATTTACAACATATGTCTGATAAATAAAAGGTAAATGATAATATACAATATACAAAACCCCTTCTGATAATAATCACCTGTTCACTAGTGACTGACTTCAGGAGACACTCCTGGAGTTCTAGTGAGAAGTCGTTACCAGTGGAGTTCAACGAGGTCTGTTGTGAAGATATCAACTCACTGAAGATAATGGTGTACGGTGGCGCAACTTCATGGATTGATTGAAGTTAGACATTAACACCGTTGGATGCCGGCCAGCTCAGTGATCTAGTTGGTTAGGCGCCTGGTGCGGGACTGATATGTCCTCGGTTCGAATGTCTCGGTAGGCGAAATGGTGGATGCGCACTGATGAGGAGTCCCGTTCTACGACGAAGCGGCCGTCCAGTGCTTCCAGGTTTCCCATGGTGGTCTTACTTCAATTGACTCATGATTTCAATCAATAATATACAATAGTCAACATTGTATATTAATCTATAGAACTTCGTACGTACGTACATCATTTCAAGTTGCCATATCACATTAGCACACTGATACAAATGTGGATTCAAATCCCGGCAGTGGTAGAGGTGGTAAAATTATAAGCAGTATAGTCCAGCAAAATAAATTTCGAAAAAATAAAAGGGACATGAGGAATTCAGAAGGTTAGAATTCGGGAGAATACAAAGCGTGGATACACCTGCGCCATTGCAAACTATTTTGAGCCATGTCATTCAGCGTCTCGAACCATCGGTTGCTATCATCTCGCAGATCCCGACCAGGTAGTCTACACATATCAACATGGCTCAGTCCACTTGTCAGTAACTTCATATATTTGTGCCATGTTTTGAGTATCCTGTGTAGACAATTGTTTATAAAAACTTGTACTGTTTTGATGATGAATGTAGTGGTTTTTCAAGTTTCAGCTTCATACAGTATAACTGTATTGACGTTTGGACTGAAGATTTTAACTTATGATAATGCTTGACAGTTGTTACTAAGTTCTATATATTCTTGAACTGCAGGAATACTGTCTTTTTTTCGCTAATCCTTGCATTTACATCTAGATCATATCCTTCTTGTTCATCGATGATACTACCGAGATATATATTTGTAGTAGTATATAATAATAACTATTGTAATCGTTCAGTGAAATCTAAATACATAAACAGAAATAAATAGTCAATGATAATTTAATTAAACTAATATCTACCCTGGGAGAATTATGACACCTCACGATGAAGGCCGAATTCCTTCGGAATTCACGAGGCTAATGCCTTTTCTGACAACCAGAGCAACCATTAATTTAGGTACATGGAATGCTCATACAATGTGAGAGACTGGAGAAGTCATCCAAATTAATGCTGCAATATCCATAATAATCAATAATCCATCATTATAGGGCTGCGGAGATTATTAGGTTTTTGATTGAGATCATGAACTGATTAATGTTAGACCACTACCGCCGAATTGGTGATCTAGAGGTTAAGGGTTCGCACGCGAGACCGAAGGCTCTGGGTTCGAATCCCTTTGGTGTGAGATCGTGGATGAGTGCTGTTAACAAGTACCACAATAGTACGAAATGGCCGTTCAATGCTTCCAGGTTTTCAGTGGTGGTCTAACATCAAACAGTTCATGATCTCAATCAATAACTTAATAATCTCCATAAACCTATTCTGATAATTACCATATGCTCACTAATGACTAGCTTCGTGAGGGAATACTCGAAGTTCTAGTTAGAAGCCGTGACCAATGAAGCTAATCCGTGTCGGTTATAGACAAGTATCTACCTCAGTAAAATGAATGATGGTCGCGAAATTTTGTGAGTTGGTTGAAGTTAGACATTAACACCATTGGATGCCGATTCAATGAGATCTGGAGGTGAAGCGTTCGCGCGCGAGACCGAAGGCTCTTGGTTGGAATCCCTTTGGTCTGAGATTGTGTATGCGCACTGCTATGAAGTCTCACAATAGAATGAAACATCTGTCCAACGCTTTCAGGTATTCAATGATGATCTAATATCAATCCGTTCATGATCTCAATCAATAATCTATCTTTAATGATAATAATAACAACAACAACATTGAATTGGATCAGATATTATCTGGTTCATTCAATGATACAATGTATATTGTAAGTACTTACCATAGATAAACGTGTTTAATATACATTCATGCTTGTTTTCTTCTATTGTTGGAATTGTTGTTGTTGTTGTTGTTGTTGAGTACATGAAATCATTCAGTAGTATATTGAGTAGTTTTGATTATAATTAAAGCATTGACATTTAATGTACCATAAATGAATGAATCAATGAAGGAATGAATGATCCTTATAAATGAATGATGGTCGTAAAAAGAAAACATGTTTTTCTTCTTTTTTCTATTCAGTTAACTTGCTTTTTTGTAAAAAAAAGGGGGGGGGGAGAGAAAGAAAAGAAAAAAGAAAAAAAGAAATAAAGTGGAAAAACAAAAAAGTTTTTTTTATTTTATAAAACTATCTTAACATATATGAATATAAATATTTAAAAGTAATAAAAGTAGTATAAATAGTAGTCATGATAATATGACCTAGTAATTAAAATCTAGGTCAATTTATATAGATATTGTTATATTGTAGAAGAAGAAGAAGACGAGGAAGACGAAGACGAAGAAGAAGAAGAAGAAAAAGAAGAAGAAGAAGAGGAAGAAGACAAGGACGACGACGACGACGATGATGATGATGATGATGACGCTTAGGATGATACATGTATTGAAACAATTTAGTTTATAATTTAATTTAATCATAAGTAAATTAAGAAGATGAAAATGATCAGGACTATGTGGTGATATAGTTTAATGAAATTTTGATGGAATTCTCTGAAATGGATAGTTTACTCATGGAGTTTCCGTCGTTCTTCTGAACGACATTATCATCAGCACAAACTTTGAATAGAAGTGAAGCGTTTGAATTTCTCCATAATATTAGTTCATAGCTTGTCATGTACACTTTGATGTTGATTAGTTTTTGTTGACTTGTCATTGTTTACTTTTTTTGTTTTGGTTGTATCTCCCATTGGTTTGATATATTAGCTCAATACCTTTCATTTCTAGTCTAGTCTAGTTCTTAAAAAGTATGTAATGTGTGTGTGATCCGATTGTTCGAAATGTTTATTACGCCAATATATATCATCACATAGTTCTGATCATCTTCGTTATCTTATATCACACTATCGAAATCTATCAAACGGATCGTCATCAAACAGTGTTCATGTATAACCTCAATTAATACACCATGTGTGACGATTATCTTCAATTGTGTTCAGTGGATGACTGCCTCAGATCCGACACGCTTCAGTTCCATTGATCACAGCTTCTTACTATCTAGAGTGATGAGGTTTCAAGTTGTTTTCACATTAATATTTTCTTGATTATCCTTATCTCCAGTTACCCTTCATTTCTAGACTAGTCTAGTTCTTAACAAGTATGCAATGTGTATAATCAGATTGTTCAAAATGTATTGCACAAATATATATATATCATCACAATGGTTCAGATCTTCTTCATCTTCTTCTTATTACACTATCGAAATTTATCAAAGGGACTAATTAGGAGGTTTTGATGTCTGTAATATACCAAGAATGATGATAGATTCATTAAAGATAAACTTGATTGTTAATATGACGAAGAATAGAGATGAATCTTCAATTGATGTACGAGATTGAATGATAGTTGAGTAATGAAATTTAAGAGAAATCCCTGAAATTTCTATGGTAATTATTATGTATATCAGATTTCCAATAATGATCATAATCATGGGCTTATTAATGACTAGATTCCTGGAGTTTTAGTAAAGAGCTATAACCACTAAATTTCAATCCATGTCAGGGAGAGACAGGTACGTACCTCTAACAATGAATAAAGGGTTGTGTATGATCATAGGTTGATTGAAGTTATACATAAAAACGCTGGATGTCAGCTCAGTGGTCTGTTGATTAAGCGTTCGCATATGAAATCGAAGGTACTAGGTTCGAGTCCCTTCGGTAGGTACTTCTAAGGAGTCCCATATGAGGACGAAACGACCGTCCAGTTCATCCACGTTATCAATGGTAGTCTTAGATTCAATCATGAGTTCTACTAATAAAACTATGACAGTATTCACAAACCACCATTCTGATATATATACTTGACAATTTTCAGAGTATCTCAGATATGTGCTCACTAGAGATTAACTTAGTGAGATAATTCTCGAAGTGAGTAGTCGTGCACCGTTGAGTCCCATCCATGTCGATTGTGAGACTGAGTGAAGACAATGTTGGATGGTTGTGTAATATCGTAGATTGGTTGGAGTTAGACATGAACATCGTTGGATGTTGACTGAGTGGTCTACAGATGAAGCGTTTACATGTGAGACCGATAGGTCCTCGGTTCGAATCTCGCGATCGGGATCGTAGATGTACACTACTGAGTAGTCACACAATAAAACAAAACGGACATCCAGTCATCCAGGTTTTCCATGTTGTTCTAACATCAATCTTTATACTGATAAATGAACAGTCATCAACAACACACTATTCATAAATCACTTGGTATTCTTTGACTTGTATCTTCCCACTGCGACCAATCAGTCTCTTGTTGGCATATATGCATCCTGTAAGGATTACCTCGATATAGTCTTAAGTCACAAGCTTTTTGAGTAAAGACAAACTCATTAGCTAAGTGAATAACATGATGACGTTTGAATTGAACACTATTGTACTGGGTTCGAGCCTCCTAAGTGAATATCAAACTCTAGGATGTAAGTACATCCGGTTGACGAGTCCCAAATAGGATGAAACACTTGTCAAACTGGATTCAACTACTAGTCACTATCTAACTTCATTCATAATTTATTCTAATTTTTGGATAATTTATGCATTAATCACATGATTTCTCCTTGTCTGTATTTCTTTCCTTAACTCTATTGTACTATTATCGAAGTCCATTGAATATGTAAACAAAACAGAATTTACTGTATAGAACAATATTGAATTAGTCATCTATATCTATATAGAAATATGTACATGTATAATCAAAAGTTTTCTATCATGACTACAACAGTAACAATGATCATAATGATGTACTTTCACGTACTAAACACTTCCTTCCCCCTTCTCTCTCTTTCTCTCTCTAACTCCCCTGGGAAGTAGGTGAACAAATGATCATCATCCTCCTCCTCCTCCTCATCATCATCAGCAACATCAAAGAATCCCTATCATAATAACACTGATAACGAAAATAAAATAAAGGAAAATATAGGGAGGATAAAGAACATGTGACCAAAAAACAAAACAAAAAGGGGAATAAATTTCTCTTTATCCAGGTTATCATTCATCACATGATTGAATGACTAATAGAATAGTTCGTTGAATGATGATTTTATTATTTCAATGGTAATTTTATGGTTGTTATTATTGTTTTGAACATGTTCAATTTGTAATGTTAAGGTATCTTGCAAAATCTGTGAACACTAGACGGTCCTTTTATCCTAGTATGAGACTACTCATTAGTGTACATCTACGATCTCATATAAGGGACTCGAACCCAGGACATATCGGTCTCACATGTAAACGCTTCATCTGTAGACCACTCAGTCAACATTCAACGATGTTCATGTCTAACTCCAACCAATCTACGATATTACACAACCATCCAACATTGTCTTCACTCAGTCTCACAATCGACATGGATGGGACTCAACGGTGCACGACTACTCACTTCGACAATCACCTCATTAAGTTAGTCCGTAGTGATCAAATATGTGAGATATTGTGAAAATTCTGAGATATCATTGTCATTAATAGTGAAGTAATAAATATCTCCTTCATCATATTGTATGGTTTGATAAAGTGTATGAATTATTGAAGGAAGTAGGATAATAGTTGTGTGAAGTGTGTAAAAATACGGTATATATACATATCAGAATGGTGGTTTGTGAATATTGTAGTGGTTTTACTAGTAGAATTCATGAGTGAATCTAAGATTACCATTGAGAACGTGAATGAACTGGACGGTCGTTTCGTCCTTGTATGGGACTCGTTAGAATTACGCACCCGTGATCTCATACTGAAGGGACTCGAAACTAGTACCTTCGATTTCATATGCGAACGCTTAATCAATAGACCACTGAGCTGACATCCAGCGTTTTTATGTATAACTTCAACCAATTTGTATGTTAATATCACAGATTGACTACAATAAAAGAAACTTTTAGAACTAAAATATGCTGGATATCTATGTTCGTTCTGATATGAAACTCTTCCATAATGCACAACCACAACATGATCAAGAATTAAACCTAGTAAATTCAGTCCTTGAATCAATTGCTTTACTTTCAGACGAATGAGTTGAAATCCAATCCAACTGGAAATTGCGGGCATTATATATTGAGATTAAATGGTGGTTGGAGTTAGTCGACAGGAAACCATGGATCACCACTCAGTGATCAATCAATTGTGATTACATCTCAGTCTTACAGGAGGTCAGTCGCGGCCTGGATAGCTCAGTGGTAACGTCTTTAACTGTGAAGCTGGATGACACGAGATCGAATCCACCAGGGAGCACCAGTTCCCTCAAGATTACAGGTACACCTCACTGACGAGTGCCAAGTAGCACAAAACCCGGATCCAGGGTTTCTTGTCGACTACCTCCAACCACAATACAATCAACTAATCTCCTTTTTTAATGATATCAATCGATGATGTAATCAAACTAGAAATATATTTCAGTACAGGGTTATGAAGATCATTAAGTTTTTAATTGAGATCAAAAACTTATTGATGTTAGACCATTATCAAAAACCTGGAAGCACTGGACGGTCATTGATTCTCATTGGTCTAGAGGTTAAGCGTTCACCCACAAGACTGATAAGTCTTGTTTTACAATCTTGCGAGGTGAGATCGTGGATACACACTGCCACTGAGAAGTCCCACAATAAGACGAAACAGTCTTTCAGTGCTTCTAGGTTTTTAATAGTTGTCTAACATCAATCGGTTCATGATCTCAACTATAAAAATATATTTGTCCAATTATCTCTTCAATAGGATCAATTCAGTCAAAATGAGAATACTATAGAGATATTCAAATTGATCAAATGAAAGAATTAACATTCATTAACTGTTGAATTGGAATTCACATTTTCAGTAAATATCATCATGTTCATTATATTTGTGTGTGAGCTGTGATACTGCCCAGGTGCTCAAACCGAAGCAGGTGGTTTCCTTAGGGAGCCACACCCCGAGCCTTTGACCTGAAGGTCTGATCCACAAGGCAGTAGAGCATTGGGAGGAGATGCAGTCCCATGGTAGCCGGTCACCAACGATTGGTTCATACGCCATTTGTTCCCTCAGGATACTGGAGCCCATATGCACCATTGGTTTGGGATCCGATTAAAGCGCCGGACATTCGCTTTTCGTCGTCTTAACTTCGCAAACAACACCCGTGGTGCGAGAAGTCAGTGAGTAGGACTTCCCTGGCAGAGACTGTATATATGTGGCCGTGTGAGAGCATTTGGCCATACCAGGGTATTTGGGGGCAAAGTTTGTGATGGAGGTGGGATTCGAACCCATACTTTTTTGGACTAGAATTCACAGATAATTCTATTATTTCACATAGTAACTACAATAGAATATTAAAACAATTTCATTGTCTCTTAGCAACAATATCACTATTCTCTTTAATAGATATTGAATTCTTCAAATGTATCATATCGGGTAAAATGTATTTTATAAATCATAAATGTAAAGAGTAATTTTTATAACTTGAATAAACAAGAAAGAATGAAACTAATCATGAATAGGTTGTATGTGTAAATTTGTCAGATGTTGATGATGGACAGTTGTTAAGAATAATGAAACAGTAAAGTGTAAATGGACAAATTGATTTACCATGTATTTTAACATACTCTATATTGATATATACATAGAATAACTTGGGTATATCTGTTTTATTCATTTTTCAGTAAATATCATTATTGATAGAATATATATGTATTGTGGATTGGTTGAAGTTAGACATTAACACTGTTGGATATGGCCTAGGAACGGCTGAGAGTAGGAAGAGTCAGTTCTCCGTTTGAAAATGCTCTGAAGTGACCATGTGCATACAATCACTACCAGGGAAATCCTAATCACTGTCTTCTCGTGGTATTGCTGTTGTTTACGAAATTGAAAGGATGAGAAGCGAATATACGGCGCTTTAGCCTGGTCAGTGGATACGGAGGGTCCACCTAGAGGAGTTGGCAAACCCTCATTCCAAACCAATGGTTTACATGGGCACCAGGATCCTGTTGGAAGAAATGGCGTATGAACCAATTGTTGATAACCGGCTAACATGGGTCTGCTCTCCTTATGTTGCTCCACTGCCTTGTAGATTAGTCTATTATATCGAAGACTGTAGGTGTGGCTCTCTAAGAAAGCCACCTGCTTCGATCTGGGCACCTGAACAGTATACCAGCCCTGACACAGACTGAATGATTTATGTGATGAATATCTATTTCGGTGCTTCCTTGTACCAATGTTTATGTTTTCAAATAAATAAATGAATACAATGATCTAGAGGTTAAGCGTTCACCCGCTAGATTGAAGGTCTTGAGATAAGTCCTTTTTGTGTAAGATCGTGCATACACATTACTAAAGAGTCTTATATTAAGACAAGACAACCAACTAATAGTTTCATATTTTCAATAATGATCTAGCTTTAAATCGATTTATGAATTCAACTATTAAATTACTATAATCTCTACAAAACTCCCTTATATCATAATTCATTTAAATTGTGATAGTTAAATGAACTTACACTAACATAAAGATAATCTGAACAGTTGAGATCATGAGTTAATTGAAGCTAGATCACCATGAAAAACCTGGAAGCACTGGACGGCCGTTTCGTCATATCGTGGGACTCCCCAGCAGTGCGCATCCACGATCCCGCCTCGTGGGACTCAAACCTAGTACCTATAAGTCTCGCGCCATGCGCTTAACGAATTTGACCACTGAGCTGACTGGCCGGGCATCCAACGGTGTTAATGTCTAACTTCAACCAATCCACGGAATTACGCCGCCGTCCATCATTGTCTTCAGTGAGTAACCGCAATAAGAGAATACAAATAAACAATACTAGGTGAATTTAAATTCACCCCATTGCACAAGCAAACGGCTATCAGGACTCAGTAGCTAAGTGGATAATGCGATGGCGTTTGAAGCGAATGGTACTGGGTTCGAGTCTCAGAGTAAACATCAACGAATCTGCGATGCAGGTACATCCAGCTGAAGAGTCCGAAATAGGACGAAACGCGCGTCAAACTGGATTCCACTGCTAGCCACTATCCATCATTGCTTAGGAAAGATGGTATATTCATATAGATGTATATTAGAATAAGAATAACTACAGACAATAGGATAATTTCACAGATTGAAATCATGAGTCAATTGAAGCTAGACAACCATCGAAAACTTGGAAGCATTGGACGGCTGTTTCGTCCCAGTATGGAACTCCTCTTCAGTGCGCATCCACGATCCTGCCTACCGCGAGATTCGAACCCAGGATCTATCAGTCTCGCGCCAGGCGCTTAACCTACTAAACCACTGAGCCGACTGGCATCCAACGGTGTTAATGTGTAACTTCGATCAATCCACGAATTTCCGCCACCGCACACCATTGTCTTCAGTGAGTTGATATCTCACAACAGACATGGTTGAACTCCCACTGGTAACGATTTCTCACTCGTGCTTCCAAGTTTTCCATAGTGGTCTAGTTCCAATTGATTCATGATTTCAATCTGTGAAATTTCTAAAAAAAAAATCTCCACAAACCCCTTTCTGATCATAGGATAATAGATAAAGAAACTTTATCTTTCTACATAGAAAGGTCAAAGTTCATTCCATTTCTATAAACAATAATCATCATTATCTACAATGTAATCTGTTTTAAACTTTGGCAGATTGTAAGACTATTCTATCATCATCATCATCATCATCATCATCATCATCATCATCATCATCATCATCATCATCATCATCATCATCATCATCATCATCATCATCATCATCATCATCATCATCATCATCATCATCATCATCATCATCATCATCATCATCATCATCATCATCATCATCATCATCATCATCATCATCATCATCATCATCATCATCATCATCATCATCATCATCATCATCATCATCATCATCATCATCATCATCATCATCATCATCATCATCATCATCATCATCATCATCATCATCATCATCATCATCATCATCATCATCATCATCATCATCATCATCATCATCATCATCATCATCATCATCATCATCATCATCATCATCATCATCATCATCATCATCATCATCATCATCATCATCATCATCATCATCATCATCATCATCATCATCATCATCATCATCATCATCATCATCATCATCATCATCATCATCATCATCATCATCATCATCATCATCATCATCATCATCATCATCATCATCATCATCATCATCATCATCATCATCATCATCATCATCATCATCATCATCATCATCATCATCATCATCATAATCATAATCCATTGTCATCATGTAATGAAAACAATTAGAATTGAATGATTGTCACGTTTTTCTTCTCTTCTCTTTTCTTTTCTTTTCTTTTCTTTATAATGAATAAGAATAGAGGTAAATGAAATATAGAACAAGCAATTAATCCTTAGTTAATTGTAGTAACCATTCTTATTCTATGAATAATCCATGCATAAAATTACATTCATACAGAATTCATAGAAGAAAAAAGAAAAAGAAGAAAAAGAAGAAGCAAAAGAAGAAGAAAAGAAGAAAAAGAAAAGAAGAAAAAGAAAAGAAAGAAAGAAGGAAAGAAGACATCCTTTCATGAATGATGCAAACAACTAGTATACACTTATAAATAGGAATAGTTTAAGCAAGGAGAAGAAACAACAACAAGAACAACAACAACAAAGAACAAATAAACAACACAATAGTCATCCATATAGAGTTAATAGTTCATATCAGTTCACATATATAATTATTATTAATGTATAATCTAATGGATGACCTCATTATAATTAAACTATATCAATTATGTATTTAGTTGTATACAATTGATTATCTTTAAGATATCCATTTGATATTGTTTAGTTAAATCTGTTTTATGAATGTTTAGGCTTAGAATTGATCAATCCTTTTTTATAGGTATATGTGCATCTTGTATGACTTCAGTCCAATGGACGAAGAAATCAAGAAGAAACACTGGAAATGTATAGGATACATATTGAGGAAAGCATTTAACTGCGTCACAAAACAAGCCCTCATATGGAATCGTCAAGGCCAATGGGGGGGGGGTTGAAGAAGAAGACCAAAGAACACATTACGCCGAGAAATGGAGATAGACATGAGAAAAATGAACAAGAATTGGATGGAATTAGAAAAGAAGGCGGAGGACGGAATGGGCTGGAGAATGCTGGTCGACAGCCTATACTTCATTAGGAGTAACAGGCGTAAGCTAAGCTTACAAGTGTGACTTCAGTCATAAGTGTTATAAGTAAAGATGAATGATAGCTAATAGTGGAATCCAGGATACAACGTTGCGTCCTATTACAGATTCATCAAACAGATATACCTACATTCCAGAGTGGATGTTCATTCTAGGACTCGAATCCAGTATTATTCGTTTCAAATGCTATCACGTGATCTACTTAGCTACTGAGTCTTGATAATCACTTGAATTTTCCCATTAATGTTTAGGACTGTAGTTGATCACTCTCATACTGGCATATGTGCATTCTGTATGTATTGCCTTGATATTGACTTCAGTCATAAGTATTATAAACAAAAATGAATGATGGCTAACAGTGGAATATAGGACCCAAGTTTTGTCCTGATTGGGACTCGTCAGCTGGATGTATCTTCATCTCAGAGATGATGTTCATTCTAGGACTCGGACCCAGTATTGTACGCTTCAAATGCTATCACGTGGTCCACTTAGCTACTGAGTCTTGATAATCACTGGCTTGTATTGTTTACTTAAATTTTTTTATTTGATAGAGAATTATTCTCTGAGCTGGATGGTTTGGTCGTGGAGTTTTCATCGTCCTTTTGAATGACATCACCAGCACAAACTTCGAGTAGAAGCTCCACGACCAAACTATCCAGATCAGAGAATGAAATTCCATCAAAATCATCCGCCTGAGCTACAAACCTTCTCCACCATCACAATACTGTTTATTTTGTATAAACAATTTCATAGACTTGAAGTCAATTATTAATCACATTACTATCACTACATACAAATTAGTTACTAATCCATGAATCTTACAAATTCTTGACTATATAACATGTTGATTCTTGTCCATCATAACCATCAACTTGTTACATTTTTGTTTTTGTTGTTGTTTAATTCGTGTCTGTTTGAATATCATCCTGATTATCCATACTCCTTCAACATTTAGCATGTTCGAGCATTTTTTTTCTGTCTATTTAGTTGGTCAGTTCTGTATGTAAGAGTGAAATTTCTACAGAGAATTCCATTTGAATGGTTAAGATCATGAGTCAGTTGAAGCTAGACCACCATGGAAAACCTGGAAGCACTGGAAGGCTGTTTCGTCCTATTGTGGGACTCCTCAGTGGAAGTGCGTATCCACGACCTCGCTCCCTGCTAGATTCGAACCCAGAACCCAAGACTTACTGGTTTCGTGCACGAGCACTTAATCACTAGACCACTGAGTTGGCTGGCGTCCAACGGTATCAATGTCTGAATTCAACTAATCCACGAAATTGAGCGACAAATTCATCATTGTCTTCAGTGAGTTGAATCATCTCCTCTTATTCAATACAATACATGATCGATGAAAGTTAGACATTAACCTCGTTGAATTCAGGCTTATTGATCTAAAGTTTAAACATTCACTTGTGTGACCGACAGTCCTGAGTTCGAATCCTACCCTACAGAATTATAGATGCACATTGTTGATGAGTCTTATACTAAGATGAAACTGTTATCCAGTGCTTCTAAGTTTTCATTGGCAATCCTAACATCAATCAATTTCTTGATCTTCATAACCCAAGACAGATGTTATTCTCTGGTTTTGCATATATATCTATAAATGTTAACAACTTTTATGACCCCTGTGGTGATTTTTTTCTTCTTCTTAAATTTCATTAAGAGGTTAAGTTTTCACAAATTACACATACCATGTTAAGTATGTTATAGGTTACAGTAGTTTCCTTGTTATCTACGTAAGTATAGAGGTTAAAAACAACTTTATTACTATGACATAATATTTAATCGAATTATAATTTTAGTAAAAGACTAATCGACGGAACAGTTTGAATAATGTTTCTTTTTTATCCTTCCCCTCCCTCTTTCCCTTCTTCTTCTTCTTCCTCCTCCTCCTCCCTCTTCTTCTTCTTCTTCCTCATCCTCCTCCCTCCTTCTTCTTCCTCCTCCTTGTTCTTCTTCTTATGATTAAAGTACAAACGTTTCTTGACCAGTTCAATTAAATATAAATAGATTGAATAATTATATAACTGTGTAGATGTAATTTGTTTATCTGGTTAGCGTTTGTTTGTTTGGTTGGTTGGTTTGTTTTTCATAGTAAGGTTGTTTTCTACGGAATAAGGTTGCTAACTCTATGTCCAAACCTCTTCTTTTACCCGAGTTTGAAACCAGTAGTAACCCTAGAAGAGCTACAGTGTAGTTAATGTTTTTTTTTAAACTTGGATCGGATAACATCAGCAATACCATCCACCTTTCGATTAATAGCCGAATGCGCTAACCGGTTGTGCTATGGAGGCGCCCACCCCAGGGGCGATTCTCACTTTACCCTCAAATGCCCTGGTACGGCCGAGAGTGCGGAGAGTTAACTCTCCCTCTCGAAATGCTCTCACATAGTCACGTACATACAACCACTGATAGGGAAGTCCTACTCACTGCCATCTTGCGGCATTACTGTTGTTTACTAAATTGAGAGGATGAAAAGCGAATGTCCAGCGTTTTAGTCCGGTTGCTTGACACGGCAGGTTCATCTAGGGAAGTTGGAAAACCCTGATTCCAAATCAATGGGAACAAATGGAGTATGAACCAATTGTTGGTCGCCGGCTACCAGAGAACTTCATCTCCTGACATTGCTCCACTGCCTTGTGAATCAGACCTTCAGGTCGAAGGCTCTGGACGTGACCCCTAAAAAAATCACCTGCTTCGGTTTTGTCACAAATCTCATTTGATTTGTGTGACGCATATGTATTTGGTGCCTACTTGTACCAATATCTTTGTGTTAAAATAAATAAATTATAAATAATCAGCAATAGTCTGATGTGGGAAAGAATAAACCAACTTTTAGTTGAAAAGGAAATTAGGAAAAAGACAATGGAATCGGATATGATCCACATTGAAGAAATCATCAAACTGAATCATGAGGTGAGCGCTAAGTTGGAATCCTGAAGGGAATCGGAAAGGAGAAAGGTCAAAGAATACACTACGTTTGGAATTGGAAGCAGACACCAAAAGGATGAATCACAACTGGAAAAATCTGGAAAAGGTTGTCCAGAAGAGATTATAAACAGAGGTGGTTAGTAACTAGCAATAGTATCTAGGACACACGTTTCGTCTTATTCGGGACTCATCAACTGGATATACTGCCAGATGAAAAGTCAAAAATAAAGGAAAGTTAGAGATTGAGATGAAATCTTCTGTGAAAATTATGATCTTTTATTTGGCGTATACTGACTAAATGAACAGAAGAATGCTACTAAGTAAAGATGGATAGTGACTAGCAGTAGAATCCAGGATATGCGTTTCGTCCTATTTGAGACTCATCAGCTGGATGTACCTACACCTCAGAGTTGATGTTCACTTTGCAACTAGATATTGGACATTAGTTGACAATTGTAAGGAAGATGCTCTACAAATTGACTGATATGTATTCCCATTTGTATATAGGATACATAGAAATAAACATGATTACGACTGATTTAAGAAGTGATTAACTGAGTGACATCTATCTTGTAGACGATTCACCTAACAATAGAACAGACATTTGATTCAAATGTACTAACCGTATTAGTGAACAAGTTATAAAACTAAGTTGTTGATAATAAAATATATACAATGGTTTTGCCCATACATTCCCATGGTTTCTGATTCGTGAGAATCCCACATTAATCGTTCTTTCAATTGGCCTATCTAAAGCCTTTGTTATCCAAACACATACAACTTATATGTATATAATGAGATTTCAGTTGTGTCTGTGGTATTTATCCATGGTTCTAGATCCAACATCCTATCAAAATGTTTGTTGATTGTTTTTAGTTTAGTAGATGATAAGAGTTGAGGATTTCAATACTACGACGAAACGGTCATCCAGTGCTTCTACGTTTTCTATGGTAGTCTAGCTTTAATCAACTCGTGAATCACTACAATATCCAAAAAAAACCCCTTTCTGTTGTGAGATATCAACTCACTGAAGACATCGGTGTACGATGACACAACTTCGTGGATTGGTTGAAGTTAGACATTAACACCGTTGGATGCAGGTCGGCTCAGTGGTCTAGTTGATTGAGCGCCTGGCGCGAGACCGATAGGTCCTGGGTTCGAATGTCTCGGGAGGCGGGATCGTGAATGCACACTGCTGAGGAGTTCCATACTAGGACCAAATGGCCGTCCAGTGCTTCTAGGTTTTCGATGGTTGTCTAGCTTCAATTGACTCATGATTTCAATCTGTGAAATTATATTTATCCTTAATTTTATCAACTTCAGTTATTTTCTTTATATAACACAGTGAATATATATGTTTTATATATAGTTAAACTACTGTAAATAAAGACATCCTTACGTTATAAGCTTCCATTTGATCTATCGGTTACTGTTATATGATTTATTATTCTCAATGTATTAGTAACAGTCTCGCACAATCAAAGCCACTTTCGGTCTAATCTTGTACAAATGTTATTTCCTATTTTATGGTGTGATGTTATCTGGTGTGTTTGTATGTAAACCAAATATGTTCGAAATGTATGATTCGTATCGTGAAGGCTTAGATTGGTGTTATGAACTTGAGAAGCAGGGCTAGGCAGGAAAGGACCAATCGGAATTGTAGGCTGCTCGTACTGGTGTATGCGTCATTAGTTTGGTCGTATAAGTCAGTTGTTATTCATTCTTTTCATATCAATTTCCAGTTACTGACATAACGTGTTTTTTGGTCTTCCTCTTCTCTGCTTCCCTTCAGTATTTCAAGTTAGGGCTTGCCTCGTGATTTGCGTAATGTATGTCCTATCGCTTTCCATCGTCTTTTCTTAATTTCCTGTTCATCTGGAAGTTGGTTTGTTCTCTCCCATAGAAGGCTGTTGATGATGCTGTCTGGCTCTTCTAGAATTACTGCCGGTCCCAAGCCCGAGTAAAAGAGGAAGGTTAGGCATGGGGTTGACAAACCCATCCCGTAGAAAACTAACTTGTTAAAAACACGCTAATAAAAAAAATAATCCAAAAAGTATATCCGGTAAGAATTAATTTCTAAAATGTTATTATCGGTGAAGGATTGTGTAGCTTAGATTGATATCATAAATGGATCAATGTTAGGCCACCATTGAAAACATAGAAGCGCTGAACAGTCATCTCGTCCTAGTACGAGACTCCTCAGCAGTGCACACCTACGATCTCGCATGAGGGATTCAAACTCAGGAACTCCGATATTATGTGTTGACCCATATTCTCTAGACCATTAAGTCAGAATTCAGTGATGCTTTCGTCTGTTTGTTCTTTATTACCTGTCGATTGTCTGATATCAATCGGATATAGATGATTAGATTGTGAATTTCTAATCGTCAATTTATATAACATTATCAACGCCTACTTGATGTAGAAGTAAGTTTTTCGCTTATTTAAATTAGTCATTATTATTATTATTAGTGACTTTATTCCATTGTATATTGTGGGGTAAAACTTCTTGATCGATCCTGACGGTAACATATTGAGGGATCGCCAATTAAATGTTAGCAGTTCAGCAATTGACATCTGAATAATGTTCATTCTTCTTCAATACACATTGTCAGCCATCACAATATCACCAATTGGGCTCTTTTTTTAACTTGTACAACGAAAGGTCGTAAAAGCACCTCAATAGATTATGCGATTCATAGTCATAACGATGCATTAAAACAAACAAACAAGCAAACAAACTTGTTGAACTATCTAGATGTCTGGAACAACTAAACCAGATGTTCAAACAGGCTACCAATCTATTTAATGACCCTGTGTTGTGTGTGATTCTCTTTTGTATTGTTGTTCGTTTTTTTTCTGTGCAAAGTAGTCAAGCATGATGTTGTTGAAGAACAGTCATAACCCCCTCCCCCCCCAAAAAAAATCTGATAGCTTAGTGAATCAAATACCGGTTTTAGGAGGAATATATACACCTCAGGTCAAATATCTTTTTCCACATTTCAAGCATAACAATATCTTATCTTCCCAAAATCTTATAGATAAGAGGAGTATTCATCCAGAAAAACAAATACGGTGGATGAATCAATCAAGTATAAGATCACAGGTCTTGGATTTGTTGGCGCGAAATTCAATCATCCATTTAGCGAAATATTTTACAGTTGCGAAACGTGGCTATTAAAGAGTTGAAGATAGTCGTAAGCTACTAGTAGCTGACCACAAATATCTTTGAAATATTACTCACATCTGTTGGGATCACCGGGTAAGTGATAGTGAGATTAGATGTAGGGTATTCGAGGATGATGGTAAATCAATTGATGAGGTTGTGAATCTTTATCGACTGAGATAGTTGAGCCATGTGTTACGTATGCCTGAACACCAATTACCACAACGTGCAATCCTAACCGGTGTTGGAGATGGTTAGAAGAAAGTTAGACGCGGCCAAACCAAAACGTGGCATCAGTCCTTGAAGTCACTAACTTCTAAGTCTACTTTAATACTTATCTTCATTAACAATAAGAATAAGAATAATCCATCTTTGATTGTAAGTAATAACTCAATGATACAAGTGGATTAAATAGGTTTTACATAAAGAAGAAACAACAACTAAATACACATATACATAAGATTATTTATTCTAGTAACTAATAGACAAAATATTTAAATCCCCTTAAGGATAATAAATAAATAATTTCTATGATAACAATATGGATTAGATAGTCCTTAAGAAAATATATAACGTTTTCATTTATTCTTTTTTTGAAATACAACAAGATTTTCATCTTAGTAACATGATCTTAGTTACTATGTTCATATTAAGTAAATAGAGGGAGAGGGAATGGAGGGTTGGTGTGGGGGTGGGGGTGGGGAAGGAAAAGAAAAGTTCGGTTCATGATCTCAATCAAAAAACTTAATAATCTCCACAACCCCTATACTAGTAATCAACATGTGCTCACTAGTGACTAGCTTCGTGAGGGAATAGTGACCAGTGGAGCTAATCCTTGTCGGGTAGAGACAGGTATCTACCTCAATACAACGGAAGTTGGTCACGCAATTTCGTGGATTGGTTGATGTTAGAAACTATCACCATTGGATGCCGGCTCAGTGGTCCAGTTGGTTAAGCGTTCGAGCGCGAGACCGAGGGCCCTGGGTTCGAATCCCGCGAGAGGGACCGTGGATTCGCACTGCTGAGGAGTCCCACAATACGACGAAACGGCCGTCCAGTGCTTCCAGGTTTCCAATGGTGGTGGTCTAACATCAATCGGTTCATGATTTCAATCCAAAAAAAGATTAAATAGTTGAATTATTTTTGCTCGTTATAGAGTTGGTCTCTTTTCTTAATTATACGAACAACAATTTTAAATATTTGGTTACTGTTTCTTAAAACTAGATCTTTTGTTACATATTCCATATATATATATATATACTTAAACGTATTATAAGGATTTTACAACTGAAGAACATCTGGAACTCAAAACAACTGTCAATCAACACCAAGGTCAGGATTTTCAATACAAATGTCAAGACAGTTCTACTCTATGAGGCAGAAGCCAGGAGAACTACGAAACCCATCATCCAGACGATACAGGTGTTTATTAACAATTGTCTACACAAAATACTTCGGATCAGTTGGCCGGACACTATTAGCAACAACCAACTATGGGAAAAAAACAAACCAGATCCCAGCGGAGGAAGAAATTAGGAAGAAGCGATGGAAGTGGATAGGACACACATTGAGGAAAGCACCAAACTGCGTCACAAGTCAAGTCCTCCCATGAAATCCTCAAGGCCAGTGGGGGGGTGAAGAGGAAGACCAAAGAACACAGTACGCCGAGAAATGGAGATATACATGAGAACGATGAACAAGAATTGGATGAAACTAGAAAAGAAGGCCCACGACAGAGTGAGTGGGTTGGAGAATGCTGGTCAGTGGCTTATGCTCCATTAGGAGTAACAGGCGTAAGTAAGTAAGTAAGTAAGTATTATAGGGATAATAATAATAATAATAATAATAATAATAATAATTGAAATGTAAGATGCATTGAACAGCTGTTATGTCTTAAACAACAGAGAGAAACACTAGTCATACATATTTGTCTACTCATAACATTTAATGATTTCAAGAATCTAGAAAATTATTCATATGATCAATCATTCAATCTTCCTTATATTGTGCACGATAACTTGATTTAAATTGATTGAAACACGTTCTCGCGTTCTTACACGAGGCCGACGGTTCAGGGTTCGAATCTCATGAGCATGATGGTGAATGCGCATGTAGGGTATTAGGGAATGATGATGGTAAATCAGTTGATGAGGTTGTCAATCATTATCGACTGAGATGGTTGTTACGTATGACTGAATACCAAGTACCATGATGAGCAATGCTGATTAGTGTTAGGGACAGATGAAAGAAATCTAAGGGTGGTCAAACGAAAACGTGGCATCAGTGCTTGAATTCACTAATTTCACTAACTTCTGGTCTCAGTCATGTTGGAAGATGCAGACTACTCGGTTGGCGTCCGTGTGACTATCGTAACCAATGGTTGGAGACTGTGGGTGACATGGATCAAAATCGATCACAATGGCTTCGACGTATACACTATATCCTTATATGAAATTTATCTTTTATATATATTACCACCTCTAAATTAACTACTTCTATGAATCCACTGTTCATCTTACTGTACTAATGAGGTATGGTAACTTACACCGATGCATATATATGCCTGCTTGTACGTTGTAGCTGTCTGACTGACTCTGGATGAAAAGAATAAAGAATGTAGACCTATACATGTAAACTTCTTAGAAGTTCAACAAATTATTGACTGAAGTGATACATTAATACGGTGGTTAGGCGTTCACATGTGAGACTCGAGATTTCAGGTTCGAATCTCATGAGGATTCCCATACACGAACGAAACAGCTGTTTATTGTTTCCAGGTTTTTCAATGGTGGTCTAACATCAATCCATTCATGATCTCAATCAAAACTTAACAATCACCAGAATCCCATACTGATTATTATCGATTATTTGCATTCACTATTTTCAGTGGATAGCTCTTAACAATCTCAAATGATAGATACATAGATAATAAGATCATGTTTTATCATGATTAGGGTCAATTAACATGAGAGTAAATTCATCTGAAGTGCCTTAAATCAAATGAAACATGTGCATGTGTTGTATTTCTAATCGAATGGATCTTTCCTCACACACACACTTCAATAGGTTTAAAAGAAGATGCATTGAACAGCTGTTCAATTTTGTTTATGGAGATAAACACTAGTCATACATCTTTGTCTACTCATCACCATTCATTCAATCTTACCTTAGATTCTACACACAGTATAACCTGCTTTAAGTGTAATTGAACACGTTTATTTACATATGAATCAATATGAAACAATCATATTGATTAGTGTTGTATGTCATGGCGACAGAATATTCTATTTTTACAATAAACACGTATCGTTTATCTCCTCCTAGTGAAGTGTGAATGTTGGACAGATTTATTTGGTTGTTGATATGAGATATTTGTTTAGACAAGATATTTATATGAATCTAATTCAATGAAAATAGAATATCTATCCACTTGAACAATGTCTAGACAACAATACAAATGAATAGGATATCTTCTTCTTTAATGTTTGTTTAACAATTGCTGAAAGTCAATGATATGTAGTCTTTCAAATACTTACTTACTTACTTACTTATTTACTTAGGCCTGTTACTTCTCGTGAAGGAGAATAGGCCGCTCACCAGCATTCGCCATCCAACCCTGTCCCAAGTGATCCTTTCCAGCTCCTTCCTGTTGCTATTCATCCTTTCCATATCTGCTTCTATTTCCCCGAGTTAATGTGTTCTTTGACCTTTCTCTTTTCCGCTTCCCTTCAGGATTCCAAGTTAGGGCTTGCCTCGTGATGCAGTTTGACGATTTGCGTAGTGTATGTCCCATCCATTTCCATCGTCTATTCCTAATTTCCTCTTGAGCTGGAAGCTGATTTGTTTTCTCCCACAAAAGGTTGTTGCTGATTGTATCCGGCCAATGGATGTTGAGTATCTCGCGTAGACGGGTATTTATAAATACTTTTACCTTCTTGATGGTGGTTGTTGCAGTTCTTCAATTTTCAGCTGCATACAGTAGAACTGCCTTGACGTTGGTATTGAAGATTCTCACTTTGATATTGGTTGAAAGTTGTTTTGAGTTCCATATGTATGTTCTTCAATTGTAGGAATGTTGTCCTTGCTTTGCCAATCCTCGCCTCTACTTCTGCATCTGAACCTCCTTGTTCATCGATGATGCTTCTTAGGTATGTGAAGGAATCTACATCTTCCAGAGTTTCGCCATCAAGAGTCATTGGATTGTTGTTCTCCGTTTTGAATTTGAGGACCTTGGTTTTCCCCTTGTGTTTGTTGAGGCCTACCGATGCAGAGACTGCTGCTACACTGGCTGTCTTTATCTGCATTTGTTCATGTGTATGCGATAGGAGGTGAAAGCAAAGTTCCTTCCAAATACTACCGATCATCGTGTTAAGCGCCTCCTATCACAGATTTATATCAAAATACAGTACACAGAATGTTATATGTCATACAATATTTGGTAGTCATATAGTCACTTGATAATCAGAGTGTCATCAACGCCATGATATAGATAAACATGATATTGGTTATTACTCGGTGGCCAATAGGCTCATTTCATATACGACACTTGACTGTCTAAATGAAGTGATGGATTCTGAATTCGAGGTTTAGCAATGCTTGAAATTTCACGTTGTTTCAGTATACACAACAGTAAATCATGTTTCAAATTACAATCTAGATATTACTAACACGTATTTCAAACTTCTGTGAATTTATATTTGGTACTTGACCCACATTGACTGGATTATGAAGACCTCGACATCCGACAGAAGGCACGGAATAAGATGGACGAGTTGGAATCACTTAGACGATTCGAACTTCGCAGATGAGCTGGTCCTTCTATTCCGTACACATCAATGAATGCAAGTCAAGACAACTAATGTACCAGCAGCCTCTGCATCAGTAGGCCTTAACATACATAAGGGAAAGATCAAGATCCTTAAATACAACACAGAAAACTTCAACCCACTCACACTTGATGAAGAAACTGTGGAAGATGTAAAATCTTTCACCTACCTGATCAGTAGAATCATCGATGAACACGAAGGATCGGATGCAAACGTAAAGTCGAGGATTGGCGAAGCGACGGTGGCATTCCTACAGTTAAAGAACATATGAAAGTAAAAACAACTGTATGCCAGCCAACATCAAAATGAGAATATTAATACGAAAGTCAAAACAGTCCCACTGTATGAAGCTGAAACTTGGAGAACTACTATAACCATTATCAAAACAGTACAAGTATTTTTAAACAATAGTCTACAAAAGATACTCAATGTCCTTTGGAAGGATATCATTGACAACAGCTTACTGTGGAAGGCAACTAACCAACTTCTATCTCAAGAAGAAATTAGGTAGAGACGATAGAGATGGAAAGTACATAAATTACAGAAATTATCAAACTGCATCACAAGGTAATCCCTAACTTGGAATCTTGAAGGGATAAAGAAAGGAGGAAGGCCAAAGAACACACTGTATAAAGAATTATAAGCAGACATGAAAAGGATGAATAGCAACTGGAAACAACTGGAAAAGATGGTTCAGAACAGAGTTGTATGGAGAATGCTAATGAGCAACCCATGCTCCTCCATGAGATGTAACAAGTGTGAGAAGGTCACCTGGATGATACTTGACTTATTATCATTGTGTAACTTTTCTAGTTACTTGTCATGATTACATTTCATTGGTGTAGATGAATTCACTCATTATCTTCGTGAATAAATCTTGAGTAAAATCACATATTTGACTATTGATTATTCAACTCTATCTATTATTTTTCATGCATTTGGATTGTACCTGAAACTCATTCTAGTCTACTAATTCACATCTCATCGATCTATTCTCCGGTAGTGTCGATGTGAGATATGGCAACATGGATTAACATACGTTCATGTCAGACTCTACATTGATCATGATTGTCTGACCTATGTTGGAAATAAATTGTGTTTATACGAGTTTACCTTATTGGGAGTCTGTGATATTGACATTTCAATCTTTCTATTTAGAAAGCATTTTATTGTGTTGTATTCATAACCCCTCAAATGTCGTGGTACGACCGAAAGTGCAGAGAGTCGGCTATCTCTCTCCAAATGCTCTCACATGGCCACGTGCATACATCCACTGTCAGGAAAGTCCAACTCACTACCTTCTGTCATCTATGGTGTTGTTTATGAAATCGAGAGGATGGAAAGCGAATGCCCGATACTTTAACCCGGTTAGTGGATACGAAGGATCCACCTAGTGGAGTTGGAAAACCTTGATTCCAAATCAATGGTGTACATGGGCTCCAGTATCCCGAGGAAACAAAAAGTAAACTCATGTTTACAATTAATCTTTACAATCAAATCTATTACACTCTACTAAGTCTATACCCTATAACATTCATGTTAACAACTACATTGTAGATTATTAGTTTTAACTTAATAAACCTAATTGGTTATCAATGTTTTTCTCTTAACAATAGATATGAATATGTGTCTTTCTTCTTTTTCTTACATTAATAAAACTATTCAATGTTACAGTTTTCAACAATTTCTTGTTAATGGTTAAGATCATGAGTTAGTTGAAGCTAGACCACCATGGAAAATCTGAAAGCATTAGATAGCCGTTTCGTCTTATTGTGGGGCTCCTCAGCAGTGCGCATCCACAACCCTGCCCACTGTGAAATTCGAACTCAAGACCTACTGGTATCGCACTTAACCATTAGACCACTGAGCCGGCATCCAACGGTGTTAATGTCTAACTTCAACTAATTTCTTTTCAATTATAATGTTAATTAGGTGAATTTATAATGAATCATTTTAAATGTAAAACAATTTGAAGTGAAAAAATCTTATTATGATATGTGTTACTGATATCGACAAATATATAAGTAGTATATGCATCATCAATCAAAAATAAAATGTCTGACGTCGGAAGGTTAAGAAGAACGAAGAGTAACAGAACAGAGAATGATTTGTGTGGAAGCGAAGAAATAATGAAGTCTGAAATGATTGGTTGACATTTTGAAAATGAAGTATATACTGTATGGTTCTCAGATTTTCCCTCACATGGAATCCTCAAGGCCAATGGGGGGGAAGAGGAACACCAAAGAACACATTATGCCGGGAAATGGAGATAGACATGAGAAAAATGAACAAGAATTGGATGAAACTAGAAAAGAAGGTTCAGAACAGAGTGTGTTGGAGAATGCTGGTCGACAGTCAATGCTCCATTAGGAGTAACAGGCGTAAGTAAGTAAGTAAGTCGTCCAGTGTAATATCTAGAGATGTTACCATTAACCTATTCAAGCTCTCAATGATCTCCGATTGGTTGTTTACTACATGATGAATAGTTAGTATATAAATGATCACTGATTTAAAATAATTGATAAGTATCTGCTATTTTCTTCTTTTTTCCACAAATGTAGGGGGTTCTTGTAAAGATGGGTTTATTTTAATACTGTATTAAAAGCTAACATCAGTTAGATAGTTAAATCAATCGACGCCCACTACTGAGGAATCCCACCGTAGGACGAAAAGACCATCCAGTGCTTCCAGGTTTCCCATTATGGTCTAACTTCAATGGATTTATGAACTCAACTATTAAATCAATATGTGTTGTAAATTAGTCCCCAGTTGAGGGATACATACACATCACTTTTGCTTAGAAACAGAAAATATTGGTACATATATTTATAACCATTCACACTAAGTGATGAATCTGAAAAAAACTTCACGGATGTATATAACTAGAGTATTGAAGATTGTATATAAAACAGATGGAATGTATCTAGTGCTGGATTACAGGATGCGTGGTTTGTCTTATTTTTCGGACTTACCAGCTGGATACATATGAATTCCACAGTTTATGTTCAATTTAGAGAGAATGTCTATATGCTAACGAAGGCTGATTGAGTTTCAGCGGAAAATATCAACAATGGAATGATCCAAACCATTTTAAAACTGAATCGGACATAATTGTTTTATTGAATAACAATGATCATAGTCAGCAACAGTCTACTGTAAGAGAGAACAAACTAGCTTCCAGTTGAAGAAGAAATTAGGAAAAGACAATGGAAATGGATAGGACATACATTATGGAAATCACCAAACTGCATCACGAGAGAAGCCCTAGCTTGGAATCCTGAAGGGAAGCGTAAAAAAAGGAAGGCCAAAGAACACACTATATAGTGAAATGGAAGCAAATATGAAAAGAATGAATAACAACTAGAAAGAGCTGGAAAGGATTTCCCAGGACAGAGTTGGATGGAGAATGCTGTTGGTTGACATATGCTCGTTCACGAGGAGTAACATGCGTAAGTAAGTAATGATAATTGTCAGTATTTATAATTATACACTTTTAACTTGTCTGGTAAGTCAACCTGGTATGAGGACAATGTTCAATATTCAATAAAAGTGGAACTGATATATGTCTTATTCCCATGGACAGATATACCGTCCTGTCAGTGATCTTAGAGTTATCAAAAATAGTCTTAATTATCTTAGTTAATAATTATTTCATTTCTTTTGTTTGAAAAAAACATTTTAGAAGAGAATACAAACAAATAGTTTGTATTAGTGAGAAGCTATGTTCGGTGAAAACTCTGCCTGGAGTCCCTCCGGGAGCTACTGCCGGTCCCAAGCCTGGATAAAGAAGGAGGGTTGGGCATGTGGTTAGTGACCCCATCCCGTAGAAAACTAACTCGCTAAGAAAAAACGCTAACCAGAAAAAAAGTATGTTCGATGAAATTCAACTATGTTCAGTATGAATATATCCATATAAATCAATGGAAGGTGGTTAAGTGATGTCGTAAATTGGTTTAAGTTAAACTTGTATATCATTGAATTGTAGCTCAATGGTTTAAAAGTTTAGAGTTCTTACTGATGACCGAAGATCTTAGGCTTGATTCATGACAGTAGGTTCGTGAATGCTCAATATTGAAAAGTCTAGCATTAGAATGAAACAGCTATTCAATGTTTCAGGGTTTGGAATGATTAATTTCTAACTTAAATCAATTAATGCATCAATAACAGTAATGGTTGATTGGATGATAGTCAGTGTAATGTTCTGTGGAAAACAGTAGTGATTGAATTATACTTAATGAACGTTTAATATAGCTATTTTATTAAGTATTTAGGAGATTATTGATGGAAAGTCACAAGATTCAGGTTCAACCGTCTGATAGAACATAATGGCTTGTGAATTGAATCAAATTATCAGGAGTATCCATATCTATAATTCAACATATGACGCTCAATTCTTTTAGCTTATGATATGTAATGAGCCATACATAATGCTAACATCAGGTTTAACCTACTTCATTTATTGCTATCAGAAGTTACATCTTCCTATTGAAACTTGAAAGAATCTAGAGATGACGATCAAAGAACGTGACTGTGCGCATAACACGACTCGTGAACTGCAAACATGCAAAAATCAGACTGACTTCAGACCTGGTCGTGGCCGCATTGATCAAATATTCGCCATTCGTCAGGTTCTAGAACATAGGCATACTTATCGGCGTCCAACAGTGGTGGTCCTTCTTGACTTAAAAACAGCGTTTGACTCCGTGGGCCGCGAGATTCTGTGGCAGTGTCTATCATTGAAAGGCGTACCTCAGAAGTACGTAAACCTTGTGAAGGCACTTTACTCGAACACTACTAGTCGAGTGGGAGCTTATGGCGAAATGTCATCTGGTTTTGTAACCTCAAGTGCTGTCCGTCAAGGCTATCCACTTTCTCCATTTCTGTTTAACTTCACCATAGACCTACTGATGGAAATAACGCTCTCATCGACTGAATTTTCGGGTATTGATCTCCATCCAGAAGGTCCATCTATCGACTTAGAATGCCCAGATGACATAGTCCTGTTTGGTGAAGACACTGATAAAATGCAGAGTTTTTTGGTAGCACTAAGCAACAATGCCAGAATGTTTGGGATGCGCTTCTCTCCCTTCAAATGCAAGTTGTTGCTCTAGGTGGCCTGCGTCAACATCTGAACTAAGGATAGGGAGTGAAGTAATCGAAAGCCTCGACAAATTCACTTATCTTGGACGTCTGAACAGCCCAAATGGGTTGGTGTGTGACGAAATCTCAGCATGGATTCGAAAAGCTCGTTTGGCTTTTGCCAACTTACGTCACCTAGGGCGAATGCAAGATATTCGTCTATCAATGAAGGGGTGAGTATACTGCGCGGCAGTTCGTTCTGTTCTATTTTACGGCTGTGAAACGTGGCCACTAAGAGTAGAAGATACTCGTAAGTTACTAATATTTGACCACAGATGCCTTTGAAATATTGTTTGCATCTGCTGGTACCACCGGGTAAGTAATAGTGAGGTTAGACAGATACAGGGTATTAGGGAATGATGATGATAAATCAGTTGATGTGGTTATGAATCTTTATCGTCTAAGATGGTTGGGTCACATGTTACGTATGTCTGAACACCGATTACCACGACGCGCATTGCTGACTAGTGTAGGGGATGGTTGGAAGATATTTAGGGGTGGCCAAACTAAAACATGACATCAGTCATTGAATTCACTAACTTCTGGTGTCAGCCATGTTGGTAGATGTAGACTACTTGGTTGGAGTATGTGTGACTATCGCAACCAGTGGTTGGAGATTGTGGGTGACATGGCTCAGAATCGATCACAATGGTGTAGGTGTATACACTCTCTGTCTTCCCTTAAACTATGAGATTAAAATTGCTACCATTGAAATGACTACTTTTATGAATTTGATGTTGATCTTCTTGTGCTAACAAGATGTGGCAACTTAGACCGATACATATATGTGCCTTCTTGTATGTTGTAGCTCACTAACTGATTGCATAACAATGTTAACTAGGATTAACTTTAACAGGGTAATATATTTTGAAAATACATTGTTATATTAATCTACAGTTTGAACAGATGGTCATGAATTAAACTTATTTTGATTAAATAATCCTACTGTCAGAAAACACAAAGATGAATAATAACTAACCCTACGATTCAGTTCGCACGTTTCGTCCTATCTGGGACTCATCAACTGAATGTACCTCCATCTCAGATTTGTTGATGTGTCATTCTGGATCTCGAACCCAGTATCATTCACTTCAAACTCTATCATATTATTCACTTAACTACTGAGTTATGATAACATATTGTTTGTGTAATAAGGGTAAAGTTTAAATCCTTGTCTATGATTATTCTTTATTGTATCAACTAAAAAACAAAAGAAGTCACTTGTTCATGTTATAGTAGTAGTTACCTAGTGATTATCATCTTGATAGGAAAAGTAATAACATTGGATTGTCGGTAGAATGGATGGAAGGGCGGGAGGGGGGTAGAGAGTGAGAAAAAATAGTAGAATGCGACATAATCACTTATTATCAGAATGGGTTTTGTGGAGATTTTAGAAATTTCACAGATTGAAATCATGAGTCAGTTGAAGCTAGACCACCATTGAAAACCTGGAAGCACTGGACGGCCGTTTCGTCCTATTGTGGGACTCCTCAGCAGTGCGCATCCACGATCCCGCACCACGCGGGGCTCGAACCCAGGACCTACTGGCTTCGCGCGTGAGCACTTAACCACTAGACCACTGAGCCGGCATACAACGGTGTTAATGTCTAACTTCAACCAATCCACGAAGTTGCGCCACCGTACACCATTGTCTTCAGTGAGTTCCTATCTCACAACAGACCTGGTTGAACTCCACTGGTAACGGCTTCTCACTAGAACTTCGGGAGTTTTTCCTGAAGTCAGTCACTAGTGAGCAGTTGATTATTATCAGAATGGATGCGCACTGCTGAGGAGTCCCATACTAGGACGAAACGGCCGTCCAGTGCTTCCAGGTTTTCAATGGTGGTCTAGCTTCAACTGACTCATGATTTCAATCTGTGAAATAATCACTTATTATTTCATTGCTATTGTTTAGTCTAACGAACATGAACCCACACACACACACGACCACGAACACTCATAGACAGACAGTAACACGTTTTTACTATCCTTAAGTGGCGTGTTAAAATCAGTTATTTTTTTTGTTATTATTGTTCGCCCGTTCGTTCACTCGTTCGTTCTCCCGTTCGTTCGTTCGTTCGTTTGTTTGTTCGTTCGTTCGTTCACTCGTTCGTTCGTTCGTTCATTCATTCAATTTTTATGATGAAGTAGAATCAAGTAAACATTTGTTAAAATTTAACTCTTGAAACATTTTTAAGATACAATCTAATTGTAGGTTGGTTAGGTCAAGTAGACTTTATGTAATTGTCAACTTGTCTTTATGATTATCATCATCCTCCTCCTCATCCTCATCCTCCTCCTCCTTCTCATCATCATTATCAACATCATTAATTCATTATTCATTATGCTTGAGTTAAGATTTGCTGGGGTATGTTAATAATGTATGTAAGTAATTTGATATACATTAAAACAAGATTGTTATTTCTAGTCTAGGTTTTTATGTAATTTGAGAAGTGTATACAAAAACCGTTTATCAGATTATACTGTTTGAATATAGTGATAATTTTGAAAAAAAAAAATGAAGAAGGGTTTAAGATAAGATGGTGATTTGAGGTAGTTAACGGGAAACTCTGGCACTGGTCAACAAGGTGTACTTGTAATATTAAGGGAACTAATGCCCTCCCCTCCTAGACGGATTCGACCCCATGTCACACAGTTTCAAAGTGCGATATGTTATCACTGAGCTAACCGGGTCGTGACTAATCTCCTGTAAGATAGAGATGTATTCACAATTGATTAATCACTGGATGGTGATTTATATCATATGTGTCAGGCCCTTTATAGTGCAGATGGAATATTATCGACTAACATAGTGCACGTAATGTTGAGTTATTTAGACTAGTGGACACATTGTAACTTGGTCGATAGCATTCGATCTGCACTATGAAGGACCTGACACACATGACATTGATCGCCACCTAGTGATCAATCAACTTCGAAAAACGGTTTCTTTTTTATGTAGGAATTTGACAGATATTTCTTCGATTTATAAGTGATATTTGACATAGACTAATCTCAGTATTATTGGAAACTATAGACTATAGAATACTTGTTTTATTCCAGGATGAGACTTCTCTGAAGTTTTTGCATATAACTTTATCAAGAATGAAACGGTTGACCCTCAGTGAGCGCAAAACATTTAAACTAATGTGTTAACTCATTAATACAGATTTTCAACCTCATTAACTCTGAGAATGAAAGACTTCAAGATCAACTCCTCATGGTGTCATGGATGAAGGAACTTGAAGAATTATACGCCAGGACGAAACAGATGTGTTGATGTTCTTTGGTTCTTAATAGTAATCTAAATGAGATCAGTAAAGAATACTACTAACAAATTTTGTATTGTTTGGGACTTCTAAACACTGTTCACCTTTGACTTTACAAGAGAACAAACATACAATCTTCTGATCTGATTATTAACAATTATTGATTAACTCAATGATCCGAATTTTTCGAACTCATTCATATCCTAAATATAACGCAATTGTACAATATTACTGCTAAGTTATTGTCATTTTCTTGATTCGGTAACTCCACATGTTATCATTTCATGGGTTGTTTTCTACCTAGAAGTATAATCTTAAAGGCGGTGGAGCCACGTAAAGAAATTCAGTCCCATGGTAGTTAGTGTCCAACAACAGGTTCATACGCCATTATTTTTGCTTACCATTCAATATCGCAGAGGAGTTTCATATTTAAAAAGAGTATCAACTTATTAAGCAACAATGGATAGTGACTAGCAATTGGAATCCAGAACGTGCGTCTCATCTTATTTGGGACTCGTCAGCTTGATGTGCCTGCATCCTGGTCTCGATGTTCATTCCGAGATTCGAACCCAGTACCGTTCACTTCAGACGCCATCACGTTATCTACTTAGCTAGTCAGTCCTGATATCTACTAGCTGATCAATTGCAGTCCTACATAACGATGGGAAGATACAAGTATAATAACACCAAGTGAATTGTATCTACTTATTAATTAGAATAAAATGCATCATTTGACACTTCCCCATGTTGTGGTTCAGTCAAATGATATGAGAATCACTCCGTTACCAATTTCTCTGACTGTGAATAAATCAAGTTTATGTAACTCACAGGAAACATTGTTGATCGCAAGATTATTATTATTATCATAATGAATATATCTCATATTAAGTGTATAGTATCACATAGACTTCTAGAGTTACGATCGAGTACCAACTTGCCCGTAACCAACATCAACGGTTAACTTCCAATTGTTTCCAATCACTACATAAAAAGCACCATATGATGGATTGTCTAGTCATTCATTCTAATAATTGTATTTTCATTGAATCAATGGATCACAGTGGACACTAAAGACCAGACAAACATAATATTTCTTCGATTTCTTTAAATCACATTCACCCTCTCTATGATTTTGAGATGGTGGAGAAGATTTGTAGCTCAGGTGGATGATTTTGGTGGAGTTTTGTTCTCTGAGCTGGATGGTTTGGTCGTGGAGCTTTCATCGTACTTCTGAACGACATCATCAGCACAAACTTCAGATAGAAGTGAAGTGTTTGAATTTCTCCATATGTGTCTCAAAGCTATGATTCCTTGATATCTGACAAAAGTGCAAGACTTTAATTATTCTGGTCAGGCAAATTTAGACTCACAACTTAATAATCAAAACACTAATCTACAGATTATTTCTTAACGACTATGGTACCGTCAAACATTATCGTTAGTTAATGTGTATTTATTTAGTATCAGTAAGTATCTCCAGTATTCCTGAGTCGATTTAAACTAGACCACCATTGAAAACCTGGAAGAATTGGACGATCGTTTCATTCTACCATGGGATTCTAGAGAAGTACTCATTCACGATCCTATACCCAAAACCTTCAGTCTCATGTGTAAAGTAAAGAGTGTACACTATAGTGAAGTTCCATATTCAAGGCTTACTTACTTACTTACGCTTGTTACTCCTAATGGAGCATAGGCCACAGACCAACATTCTCCAACCCACTCACTCTGTCGTGGGCCTTCTTTTCTAGTTTCATCCAATTCTTGTTCATCGTTCTCATGTATATCTCCATTTCTCGGCGTACTGTGTTCTTTGGTCTTCCTCTTCACCCCCCCACTGGCCTTGAGAATATCATGGGAGGACTTGACTTGTGACGCAGTTTGGTGCTTTCCTCAATGTGTGTCCTATCCACTTCCAACGCTAGTTCCTGATTTCTTCCTCTGCTGGGATCTGGTTTGTTTTCTCTCATAGTAGGTTTTTGCTAATAGTGTCTGGCCAACGGATCTGAAATATTTTGCGTAGACAACTGTTAATGAACACTTGTATCTTCTGAATGATGGGTTTCGTAGTTCTCTAGGTTTCTGCCTCATACAGTAGAACTGTCTTGGCATTTGTAATGAAAATGTTGATTTTACTGTTGGTCGACAGACAGTTGTTTTGAGTTCCAGATGTTTTTCAGTTGTAAATATGCCACTCTTGCTTTTTGCGCTTTCACATCTGCATCAGATCCACCCTGCCCAAATATGTAAAGGTTTTTACACCTCCCAAATTTTATCCGTCAATTGTGATTGGATTGGTGCATTCTGTGTTGTATGGGAGAATCTTGCTTTTCCCTTTGTGTATATTGAGACCTACTGCTGCTGAGACTGCTGCTACACTGGTCGTCTTCTCCTGTATTTGTTGTTTCGTTTGCGATAGAAGGGCCAGATCATCTGCGAATTCTAGATCGTCCAACTGCATCCTATATGTTCACTGTAGCCCGTGTTTCCCTTTAGATGTTGACTTCTTCATGATCCAGTCGATCACCAGGAGAAAGAGAAAGGATGAGAGTAAGCAACCTTACCTGTCACCGGTCTATATTCAAGAATCAAAAAATTATTCACTATTACTTCAGTTGAACTCATTCAATGATAAGCACTATCTCAATACATAAATTACCAATATTATTTACAAAATTAATCAAATGTAAAATGGAATACATCTCAATCTATAAAAGAATCTTAAGTTATTTATTCTTCTTTCAAGAAACGTAAACGAACAAACTACAATTTATCTCTTTAACTATCTAAACAAAAGAAAAAGGAGAAGTAAAATAATAATAATAATCAAGTATACTTTATGTTCTGCCAGAAAGAAAAGAAACGAAACAGCAACAACAACGACGAGCACAACGAGAACAACAACAACAACAACGACATAAAACAACGAATCACTGAGTTATTTATTTCTTCAGTCAATGAATAAAGAAAAAAAGTATCCATTCCAACATCATCTATTCAATCACAAACAATTGATAGTAGTGAATAGTAAGAAACAACATTAGATATTATAGACACACACCCACCCACACACACACACACAGAAACAGTTTGCTTTTTAGTACCCAGTACTTTAAGTTCATGTTGATTTCAAATAAAACAAGAGAGTAAGCGAGAGAGCAAGTGAGAGCGAGAGAAATCAAAGAAAAGAAAAGCAAGTGAGAAATACTCCACCTCCTCTTCCTCCTCCTTCTCCTCCTCCTCCTACTACTACTATTGTTACTACGAACAATAACTCAACTAATCGAAACAATTTTGTGCTCATTTACTGTCAGAATTAATTCATTATTCAATTCATTCTTTTCTTTTTTGTTTTGTTTTAGGATTCTATCTAATTTTTCTTTTTCTCCCCTTCAATATATTATTTATTTAGCTTCATTGTTTTTTTGTTTTGTTTCACTATACAAGTTATAGTTGATAGTGGGCATTTTTTTTCAACGTTAAATGTTTACTCATTATTTATGCATTTTTTTTTAGATAAATGGGGGGAGGGGACAAGGGGGTAAGGTTGATAGAAAGCATATCACTGTCGAAATTATAGTAGTACCGGTGTTAGTAGTAGTAGTAGTGGCAGTAGTAGTGATAGTAGTAGTAGTAGTAGTAGTAGTACTAGCAACCGATATTATTATTGTACACGTCAATATTCTACTTACTTTATCCAATCATTCATTTATATATATATCTTAACTTGCAGTTCACCCCTCTCTCTGTCTCTCTCTCTCACACACACACACTTTACCTCTTTCAATGAGTTTCACACTTTCATACTTGTTCTCGCCTCAGGATACTCTTTATTGTCATTAATCAATGTTTTCAATGAATGTGAGAAATACAGAGAGAAAAAAAAAGAAAAGAAAAAGAAATATTGATATACATTTTTGTTATTTAGAGAGAGAGAGAGAGAAAAGAGTAATGTAACGAAATAGTGATCAGATATGGATTAGTTTTTTCTCCTTTTCTTTTTTACTTTTAATGAATTTGACAACGTTTGATAAAAAAATTTTTGTAAATTTTATAAATAATTTTTCATTGCTGTTTTTCTTTTCTCCTTTTTTCTCTTTTTTCTTTTTCTTTTTTGTTTTTTGATTGGATGATAAATTAAAAAAAGATAATGGAGTTAATATTTTTTGGATTTAATTTTGTAGTTACTTTATGGAATGCATAGTGAATGAAGTGAAATTGTTTGAAAATGTAGTTTTATGAACCGTGGATGTGTACTGCTAAGGAGTCCTACAATAGGACAAAACGACCGTTCAGTACTTCCAGGTTTTCCATGATGTTCTAGATTCAGTTGACTCATCGTTTCAACTATTGAATTTACTATAATATCCACAAAAACACCCTTCTGATATTAATCGACATATACTAACTAGTGACTGGCTTCAAGAGGTATATCGTTCAGTTCTAGTGAGAATTAGTGAACAGTGGAATTTAACCAGGTCTGTTGTGAGATAGTAATTCAAGGAAGACAATGGTGGATATGTGGCTCAATTTCGTGGATTAGTTGAAGTTAGACATTAAGACGGTTGGATGCCGGCTCAGTGGTGTAGGAGTTAAGTGTTGACGCGTGAGACTGATATGCCCTGTGTTGGAATCTCGCAAGGTGTGATCGTGGATGATCATTGCCATTGAGAAGTTCCAAATTGAACAAAACGGCCGTCTAATGCTTCCAGGATTTGCATGGTGGTCTAGCTTCAATTGATTCATAATTACAACTACTGAAATTATACATATAATTTGAGAATTTAACCATCAGTACTATACTGTCTTACTCTACTTAGGATATCCGTCATTAAATTGCACCATATATATTCATATATTCACAGACATTTCTTTTTCATTTAGACCATTTCCGTTTTACATTGATAAGTCCAAAGTATTCCTCTTTCATTTAGTCCACAATTTCATTGATTTTCAATGTAAAGTGATTAATGAACGTTAAGATTATAGATAGAAATAGATAGATAGATGGATAGATAGTTAGATAT
Source organism: Schistosoma intercalatum (assembly GCA_944470365.2). Lineage (NCBI taxonomy): Eukaryota > Metazoa > Platyhelminthes > Trematoda > Strigeidida > Schistosomatidae > Schistosoma > Schistosoma intercalatum. The sequence continues at coordinate 1,722,273 of OX103732.1, read as the reverse complement.
AGATATTGCTTCCATTATTCGGTCGTTGATCAAAACTGTCTAGGACGTAGTTAAAAACAGCATGTTACTGTTGTCTGTTTATTTTTTAGAATATCAAAGACTGAATAAATATATCCATTTCAAGTGTGTGTGTGTATATATATACATATATCCGTATAGCATAGACTATAAAAGTATCAGTATTGATAAATATGAATATAGGTATATATTCCTGTCTGTAACTTTTCTGGTAGCCATTTTATCATTAGAATCCTTCATATCAGTCTGGATTTTATATTCAAAAACATTGATTTGACAGTTATATATATATATATATATATATTCAGTCACTAAAAAGTTATACTGTTATAATTTTCAGTATAAGGGTTGTGGAGATTATCAAGTTTTTACTTGAGATCATGAATCGATTGATGTTATACCATCACCGAAAAGCTGGAAGCACTATATGGCCGTTTTGTCCTATTGTGGTACTCCTCAGAATTGTGCATTCATGATTCCTCTCACGGATGAACGCTTAACCTCTAGACAACTGAGCTGGTCGACGTCCAATGGTGTTAACGTCTACTTTCAACTAAATCACGAAATTGAGCCACGTGAGAGCAATTTTGCTCTATGCTTGTAAATCCTGGCATCTCCGAGTTGAGGATGTTAAACGACTCTCTGTGTTTGATCAACGTTGTCTCCGAAGGATTACTGACATTCAGTGGCAACACCATGTCAGTAATGCAGAGCTTCGGCATCGTGTGTTCGGTCACAGAGACGATAACCCAACTGGTGTCACCATCTTGAAACACCGACTTCGGTGGTTTTGATATGTTCTACGAATGTCATCCCAGAGAATTCCATGTCGTGCATTATTTTCTGACTCTGGGACTGGTTGGAAAAAGCGGAGAGTTGGCCAGTGTATGACATGGTGTTGTGGTATGAAAGAAAGCTGCAAAGAGCTGGCTTGTGTTGGTCCTTCACTACTCGCTGGCTGGAATCCGAGAGATGGTGCAACACAATGGCTAGAGACGTTATCAGATATGGCTGAGAATAGAAGCCAGTGGCGATCGTGCTGTAACCTTTTATTTTCTTCATAAAAAGTGGTTGTACCTTCCTTAAGTGAAAGAATTCTTTCTGGTTTTGCCTTTCTGTTTCCCCCATTATTATTATTATTGTTATTATTATTATTAATAATACACTACCATACACTAATCTGTGGTCGTTGTCGTTCTTTTTTTTCTTATACTCATCTTACATTCTTTTTCTCTTCCCATTCTCATTGTGTGGCGTATATATATCTGGTGCCTTCTTATACCAATAACTAATAAATAAGTTGTCATCATGAACCAATTGAAGCTAGACCACCATGCAAATCCTGGAGGCATTAGACGGCCGTTTCGACCTATTGTGGAACTCCTCAGTGGCAATGCTCACCCACGATCCCGCCCTGCGAGATTCCAACACAGGACATATCAGTCTCACGAGTGAACGCTTAACCTCTAGACAGCTGAGCTGGTCGACATCCAATGGTGTTAATATCTAACCTCAACCAATCCACGAAATTGAGCCACACATCCACTATTGTCGTCATTGAGTTACTATCTCACAACAGACACAGTTAAATTCCACTGTTCACTGATTCTCACTAGAACTGAACGATATACCTCTTGAAGCCAGTCACTAGTTAGTATATGTTGATTCATATCAGAAGGGTGTTTTTGTGGACATTATAGTTATTTCAACATTTCAGATCATGATTCACTTGAATCTAGATCACCATAGAAAATCTGGAAGTACTGAAGGGTCGTTTCGTCTTATCGTGGAATTCTTCAGTGGAAGTGCGCATCCACCATCTCGCCTTGAGAGATTCGAATCCAGGACCTATTAATTATTTACTCAATTCAACTGACCTTAATGTTAAATAGCTATATAGAAAGAATTAACGGATATAGAAAATTGAACGAGATTTCAAACTGAACTTTGAGTTAATAAGAGGCTGTTGATTGATGTAAATGAAATTATTTTATAGTTCAACCATTAAAAATTATTACAATCTCCACAAAACATAACTCAATCTGATAATACTCATCGCCTGCTTATGAGTGATTGGCTTCAAAAGGTGTTTCCTGGAGTTCTAGTGAGAGGTAGTTATTCATTGAAGACAATAGATGAAGGGTTGCGCAAAATCATAAATCGATTGGAGTTCGATATCAACACTGTTGGATGTTGGCTCAGTGGTCTATAGCTTAGGCATTCTTATATGAGACCGAAAGTCCTGGGTTCGAATCACGCGTGCATGATCTTAGATAGGTATTGCAGAGGAATTCAGATAACTTTTTAGCTTCATTTGTTTAAATACGTTGATAAATCACCTTATTTTAAGTGAGTAAAGTGAGTGTTCAGTGTTTAAGTTTAGAGTTATGATCTAGTCTATGTATTTTGATCATATTTAATTGACTTTTCAAGTAAACATTTTAAGTGGTATTTGAACTGTATGTATTTTTAATGCACTAATTCTTGTCAATGAAATTAGAAAATTTAGAATTTAGACTTTTAACAAAGATGAATAGTGGTTAGTAATGGAATCCAGGACACACGTTTCGTTCTAGTTTGAGATTCGTCAACTGGATGTACCTGCAATATCGAGGCAATATACACAGTATACACATATGCCAATAATAAGAGATTGATTAATTACAGTCCTAAACAACAATGGGAAGATACAAGCAAACAACAAACAGGTGGCTATCAGAACTCTATAACTGAATGGATAACACGATGGCATATTACGCGAACAATATTGTACTGAGTTCTAGTCTCGGAGTGAACATCAACTCTGGAGTGAAAGTTGATCTAACTGGCCCTTGAATGCTCTGGTATGGCTGAGAGTGGGGTGGGCCATCCCGCCCTCTCCAAATGCTCTCACACTGCTACACGAATACAGCCTCTGCCAAGAAAGTCCTACTCACTGCTTTCTCGTGGCGGGGGTGTTGTTTACGAAAATGACAGGACGAAAAACGAATGTCCGGCGCTTTAACCGAATCCCAAGACAATGGTGCACATGGGCTGCAGTATCCTGAAGGAACGAATGGCGTATGAATCGATTGTTGGTCACCGGCTACCATGGGACTGAATTTCCTCACAATACTCTACTGCCTTGTGGTTAAGACCTTCAGGTCAAAGGCTCGGGGTGGGGCTCCCTAAGGAAACCCCCGGCTTCAGTCTGGGCACCCGGGCAGTATCTCAGCCCTCACACAAATCGAATAATTTATGTGGCGTATATGTATTTGGTGCTTCCTTGTGCCAATGTTTATGTGATTAAATAAATAAATAAATAAATAATCATCTAACTGACAAATTCAAAATGGGACGAAACACGCATCCTAAATTACACTGCTATCTACCAGCCATCTCTACTTTGAATACTTGTGACTTGAGGTAATATCAAGGCAATTTACACAGTATACACTTATACCAATAATAAGAGACTAATCAATTTCAGTCTTAAACATCAATGGGGGAAAACTCAAACAACAAATACAACCATAAATTACATGTAGTGACCTACTTTGATCAAGAGAACGCGATTGATTTAATTGAAACAATTATTATTATAACCAATTGTACCAGTGATTGTTTTAGTGTGCTCGTTTGTTTAACTGTGCTAAAGACAGCCATATTCTTCCTCCATTACTCTCCATTACTTTTCCGCGAATTGTGACCTCGTACATTAGTACTCTTGCCCGCTGATTCCACTTGTACCCTTTTGACACGATCTCGGTATCCTTTCGATACCACGAGATCACCAACGAATAAATCTGGTTACGTTCAACCTTCGCTTTTTGATTTATTTGGTAAGCGTTTCCCTGTAGCGGTGCTCATAGTCAACCTCGACTCGATACCACGATATATACGCATGAAATTTAATTCATTCAACTTTAGTAAATAAGTAAACATTCTCAAGGTCACTTTAACTTTGCTCAAAGATCATCCATAAACTTATGATAGTCTCATTCAATATGACATTACATCAGACAATAATGATGTAACAAACTCTTTCTTTGTATCTTTCATGAATTAAAATACAAAGTTCATTTATACTAACTGACAAGATTAATTCTCATCAAAAAACTTCATTGTTGTTGTCATAATAAATGAGTTACCTTTTCTTATCATTCCACTATTCTTGCTATTATTGTCATCATCATCATCATCATCATCATCATCATCGTCAACATCGTCATCAGCAACAACAACAACAACATGGTTTTCTTTGTTGTTCCCAATATCATAGAAACAATTGAAACTTAATGAATTTCAATAGATACCCATAAAGGGGAAAATAACTTTTTTACACATTAATATGCTTCTTTCTATATCCATCCCCAACCCCCCCCCACCATTGCATTTTTTCTGGATGGTAATACAAAATTTAAAAACAAAAAAAACAAAAAAAAATCAGTCTATTTCATCAAATTTTTTTCTCAATCATATTTTCACCATAGTACTATGACAGTTTCTATGCTGAATAACTTCACTTGTTTTCATCCATGATACTATTTGTTTACATCATTTCGATATGGACCCTTTGTTATTATGATTATTATTATATTGTATCATCCTTTATATTATTCGACATGTCAATCATCATATACAAACAAGAAAAAAACAAATTTCATCTTATCTCCATGTTTCTATCACCACCTCCACCTCTTCCTCCTTCTCCCTCTCCTCTACCTCCACCTCCCACTCCCCCTCCTCCTTCTCATCATCATCATTGAAGTCATTTTCATCGAAACAGTTCGTTATAAATAAATAAAAATTTTAAAAAAATTAATCCGTTTTACACTTCTTATTGTTTGAAAATGCAATCAGTTTTATCATTATTCTTATGACTATTATTATTATCACTGTCAATGTATATTCATTACAAAGGAACACACTGAATATTCATCCCCCCACCCACAATGTCAGTCATGATTCATCGTATTCATTTCTTTTTTATTTATTATTTCATTGTAATTCATTGAGGATCTTCTTTTTCTTTCTTTCTTTTTTCTCTTTTTTCTTTCTCTCTAATTGACACTTTAATGTTAATATTAACAAGGATGACATGTTGATCGAGGGAATGTTTCTAACTACATTTTTCTTTTCTTTTCTTTTCTCTTTAATTCATTCATTTTACTTTCTCTATGTCTGTAATTTCTTTTTCCGTCTCTCTCTCTCTCTCTGAATGATTTTTTCTGGTTAGCGTTTTTTTTAGCGAGTTGGTTTTCTACGGGATGGGGTCGCTAACCTCATGCCCACCCCTCCTCCTTTACCCAGGTTTGGAACCGGCAGTAACTCTGTAAGAGCTACAGGCGGAGTAATCATGTGACTACAAATTTTTGCCAAAAAAAGAAAAAGAAATACTTCATCATTTGAATGAGTATGCATTTTTCTTCTTTTTTTTTCATTTTTCTTCTTTTTCCGTTTGAGTATTTCATATTCAGATTGTTTCCATGCTTAATATATTATCACTTTATAGTATATTACTGTTAAATGACTTTTTACAAACGGTATTTCCTATCTTGTTTACAACTCATATAAGTAGTATATGTAAATATGTTGTAGACAACTTCTACAGTTGAAAAACAATTTTATGATCAAAGATAGACACTTAGTATAATGTACAATAAGAAGAAATCTATAAAATGAATGTGTATTTTCAGATAAGGGATTTGTTGTTAAGATTATATGAATGTTTAATTGTTGAATTCATAAATCGATTAAAGTTAGACTATCATGAAAAACCTAGAAGCACTGGATATCTGTTACATCTTAGTATAAGACACCTTGGCTATGCACACACACGACCCTACACCAAAAGAGACACCAGACATACGCTACATAAAGGGGTGGGATACTGCCTGAATACCCAAATTGAGGCAGGTGGTTTTATTAGGGGGCCACATTCGGAGCCTTTGATCTAAAGGTCTAATCAACAATGTAGTGGAGCAACATCAGGAGATGTAGTCCTATGGTAGTCGGTGGTGAACAATAGGTTCGTACGTCATTTTTCCTCTCAGGATACTGGAGTCCATATGCGCCATCGGCTAAGACTCAGTGTTTTCCGATTCCTTTAGGTAGATCCTCCATATCCACTAACCCGGTTAAAGTATCGGACATTCACATTTCGTCCTCTCAATTTCGTAAACAACGGTAATTCTGCGAGAAGGTAGTGAGTAGGACTTCCCTGACAGTGCTTGTATACACGTGGCCATATGAGAGCATTTGGAGAGGGAGAGCTGACTCTCCTCACCTTCGGCCGTACCAGAGCATTTGGGGGTAATCATAATTATATAATACACCCATGTGAGCCAAGGTAATTTCACATTGGTTTTCAGGAGAACCAGATACCATCCAGACTTTCACGTGACAACTAAAACAGTACAGCTCAATCCCGATTCACAGGATAACCAGACACCGTATAGGCTTTAACGCTACAATTTGAATAGTGTAGCTAAATCCTGTAGCGCAACCACACAGGTACCAAGCACCCTGGTGGACCACATTTTTATGAAGAAAATAAAAGAAGGTTACAGCAGGATCGCCACTGGCTTCTATTCTCAGCCATATCTGATAACGTCTATGGCCATTGTGTTGCACCATCTCTCGGATTCCAGCCAGCGAGTCGTGAACAGCCAACAGAAGCCAGTCCTTTGCAGCTTTCTTTCACACCACGACACCATGTCATACACTGACCATCTCTCCGCTTTTTCCAACCAGTCCCAGAGTTGGCAAATAATGCACGACATGGAATTCTCTGGGATGACATTCGTAGAACATATCAAAACCACCGAAGTCGATGTTTCAAGATGGTGACACCAGTTGGGTTATCGTCTCTGTGCCCGAACACACGATGCCGAACCTCTACATTACTTACATGGTATTGCCACTGGATGTCAGCAATCCTTCGGAAACAACGATGGTCGAACACAGAGAGTCGTCTAACGTCCTCAACTCGGAGAGGCCAGGTTTCACAAGCATAGAGCAGAACTGCTCTCACCGACGCGTTGTAGATCCGACCTTTTACAGCCAGACTAACATCACGAAGGTGCCAAAGATAACCCAGATTGGCATAAGCCGCCCTGGCTTTCACTATTCGTGCATTGACCTCATCAATCACGCCACCACTAGCACTTATGCAGCTACCCAGATACACGAACTTCTCAACTACGTCTATCTGCTTACCATCCAGGGTGAGTACAGGATTGGAATCCTGCCAGTCTTGTAGAAGTACTTTGCACTTCGAAGGTGCAGAACACACCATACCTACGGACACTGATTGCCAACTGATTAAGTGCGGATTGCATACCTTGGGCATTATCGCACAGTAAGACAATATCGTCCGCATACTCAAGGTCGAGAAGTCTTTCTCCAGGCAACAGATCCACACCACCATTACTTACATTCATCAGAGCTGTTTCCAGAATGTCATCGATGGCAAAGTTGAAGAGGAATGGTGAGATTGGGCAACCCTGTCTAACCCCACTGCTCGAATGGAACAATGGAGAGAGGTGGTTGTATGCCCTCACTCTGCCTGAGGTGTTTTCATATAGGGCTTTCAGGATGTTAATAAACTTCTCAGGCACACCCGTCTTCAATAGACAATCCCAGAGAACAGTCCTATCCAACGAATCGAAGGCAGCCCTAATGTCAATAAACACTACGATTGTTGGGCTTTGATAAGTATGACGGTGTTCTAACATTTGGCGGAAGATGAAGATATGATCAATACATCCTCGAGCAGAACCGTTATCCAGTTAGCTACTGAGTCCTGATAACCACTTGCTTGTGCTATATGGTGAGATTTAAGTTCACTTGATATTGTTTGCTTGAATCTTCCCATTGATATTCACACAATATAGCCACTATCCATCTTTGATTATAATGCTTGTGAATTAAGGCAATATCAAGGAAATCTGCACCGGATGCACATATGCCAATAAGAAACTGATCAATAACAGTCCTAAACATCAATGGGAAGATACAAGTCAAACAATACAAAATGAACGTAGAACTGGCTATTCAAATTCACATGATAAGTAATTTATATTCTAGATGTCAGTGTTCCTGATTAACTCTTTAAATGATTAATGAGCATAGTACATCTGGTGACGTTTAATTACTAAATAATCTATATTCATTGCAATACATATCTGACATACACAAATGGAATAAAGTTAGAGAACAGTCGTTCTGTTTAGATTAAAGTATGTTACACACAATATAGTCATCAAGATGTTGTTTTAGCTATTCATAATAACATCTTATAACAACTCAGAACCTAGTTCTAATATCAAAACTAGTTATCTTAGATAAACAAATGAAGTACTTTCAAACTTTACATCAAACCTTAGAACAGATGACATTGCTATTTCATACGGAATTGAATTATGGTATGTATGCTACTTATATCGACAGATATAACTAGTATGTAACACCAATCGAAAGTGGAATATCTGACAACAGAACATTGAGAAGATTGAATACAATAGAACGAGAACAGAGAGTGATTGATATGGAAATAAAAGAATAACGAAGTCTGAAGCAATTGATAGACGTTTTGTAGACGAAGCATTGAAGGTATATTGATTACTAGTATAGGGGTTGTGGGGATTATTAAGCTTTTGATTGAGATCATGAACCGATTGATGTTAGACCGCCAATTTGGGAAACCTGAAAGCACTGGACGGCATATGATCAGTTATTGATCAGTTATTAGCTCCTCCAATCCGTAATAGTTTCCATCTATACGTCAGGTTAAAAAAAGCAAGAGGTGGTGAAACCAAGATGGAGAATTTTTAGAGATTCTATTTATGATTTACAATTTAATCTTAAACAATGTTTGGATAACCTACTTGATCTAGGTCAAGACTGATCTTAACAATTCATTCGTATTGAGTTGTTGTTTTCTTCTTATTTTCCACGAACTCTTGAATGTATCACTATCATTCCATATGAAACAATGTTAAACGGAGTATATTTGAAGTATATCTCATAATGGAATCCAGAACTTATCATATGAATGTACCTATATATCCATTTGGTATTGTTTGTTTGAATCGTCTCATTGATGTTTAGCACTGCAATTGATCGGTCTCTTGTTGGCAAACTGTTCATACTGTGCGTATTGCCTTGATATAGCGTTAATTCACACTCATTATAAGCAAAGATGATTGGTGGCTAGTAGTGGAATCCAGAACGCTAGTTTCGTTCTATTTGTAAATTGTCATTTGGATGAACCTGCATCCCAGAGTTGATGTTCATCTGAAGAGTCCTAAATAGGACGAAACGTGCATCCTGGATTCCACTGCTAGTACTTATATATCATTTCTAATGTACACATTGAAACAACTACCCTAATATTTCTAATACTTTAAACATCAATAAAGTAATCACTAATCAAAATATAGTTCTGAATACTGAAAACATTTAAGTAATAAATATCATTCTCATTTAAATAAGTCATGAGGAGTTTATCTAGAACAATTGGGAATAAATTAAAGTTTTAGTATGAATGCTGGTATATATTTAACTTACAAATTTTGACTAAGAAGAAGAAGAAAAGGTGAAGAAGAAACCCTCATCTTAAAGTTTACTGCTATCGACATACTAAAAATATCCTTAGAAACAAAAATTACTATAAGAAATAAATAGTATCGAAGGGTGAACACACACACATATATATATAAAACAATTACAAACCAACATTCAATTCTCAAAGGTTAACAGTGTAATAGTACAAACATTCCCCACCCCTCTCCCCCCTCCCCCCCCCCCAAATTATTGAATTTCGTTTATATTGTCATAAATCATATGATTTGTACTTTATTGTCATAACAATAATAATAATAATAATAATAATAACTCAACTGGGGCCGACCTAGTTTACAAGACAAAATGAACACATACGAAATGAGTGAATTAAGTCATAATAATAATAATAATAATAATAATAGCGGTACATTTAATCGATATTATTTTATCTGTTATTCTGTTGTATCCACCCGAATGTACGTTTATACACGTATCTATGTGTTTAAACATTCTTGTTTATAATTTAGATAGATAATATGAGACTATTGATTAAGATCATAAATTGATCAATGTTAAAACTCTGAATGTATTTGATGACCATTTCGTTCTAGAATAGGTTAAACATTCATAAAAAACAACAACAACCGAATGATCTAGGTTCGAATCCCGCCTGTATGATCGTAGATGAGAACTTCTGAGGAATTTATTGAAGTCACATTAACTACATAACAAATATATTTGGGAAAGATAAATCTATAACTGACTGTAGTACATGATGAACACAAATGCGGGGCAATCGAATGTATTTGAATACAAAATTACAAAATCTCTTAGTGAGACCTGCGCGAGACTGATAAGTCCTTGGTTTGAATCCCTCGAGGAGAGGTCGTGGATGTGTACTGCTGATGAGTCGCACAATAGGATGAAACGGCCGTCCAGTGCTTGCATGTGTTCCATGGTGGTCTAGCTTCAATTGACTCATGATCTCAACTGTTTAAATTAAAATTTGAGAACCATACAGTATATACTTTATTTGCAAAACGTCAATCAATTGTCTAAGACTTCATTGTTCTTTTGTTTCTACATTAATCATTCTTTGTTTTTGTTCTGTTCTCTTCGATCTTTTTAATCTTCTACTTCTAGATATTTTCACTTTTGATTGATGATACATATTACTTATATCCATCGACAACAGCAGTACACGTAACATGACCACATTAGATGATTGATGTGAAATATCACACATTAACTCAAGTTGGACATTTGTATTCTGATCCTGGGTTCGAATCTTGCGAGCGGGATCGTGGATGCGTATTGCTGAGGAGTCCCACAATAGGACGAAACGGCTGTCCAGTGCTTCCAGGTTTTCAATGGTGGTCTAACATCAATCGGTTCATGATCTCAATCAAAAATGTTATGCTTGTTCTGTGATAATTCATCTTTATTTGGTGAATTTTGTGTAAGAAATTGTTTGAGCATTAATTGGACAACAAACAGAAACAAAATGTAATAGTTGAGTTTATGAGTCAATTACAGCTAGACCACCATGGAAAACCTGGAAGCACCACTAGTATGGAACTCCTCAGCAATGCGTATTCACGACTCCACTCACGGGATTTGAACACAGAACCTTCGGTCTCGTGCGAGCGCTTAACATGTAGACCAGTGGTGAAACTTTTGTATTCATATCTTAAAGTTATGGGTTCGATTTCCTTTTACAAGAGTATAGATGCTAGGATGAAACATCTACCCTGTAATTCCTAGTCTTTAATACTGATCTATTTAAGATTAGTTTAAGTGTATTTTCGACTAAGGTCGCCGTCGTCGTCACCGTGTTTTGGGGTCAATAAATTTTCATTTATACCAGTCTTTGTGTTCTTACTTTCGCGTCATGGGAATTGTGGAGCTCCCTCGTTTTGAGTATAAGTGATAAGCGTTTCCACCACAACAATCAGCGACGACCAGATATAAAAATGTAGCATTCAATTGATAAGTTATAACATAGTTCATGAATTAAACTATGATTATTCTTAAATACAATACTTTTAAGTTCTTAAAAAAGCATCCATAAATTTTTTTCATAATAACTGTTTACCAATTCATTCATTCATAGTATGTATACTCACTGCCTTCTCGCGGTATTACTGTTGTTTACGGAATTGAGAGGACGAAAAGCGAATATACGACCCTTTAACTGAGTTGATGGATATGGAAGATCCATCTAAAGGAATTGGAGAACCCTGATTTCAAAACAATGGTGAAATGGGCTCGAGGATCCTGAAATAACAAATGATATATGAACCAATAATTGGTAATCGACTGAATCTCCTTACGTGGCTCCACTACTTTGTGGATTAGACTTTGAGGTCGAAAGTCCAGGAAGTGGCCCTCTAAAAAAGCCTCCTACTTCAGTGTGGGCACCCTGGTAGTATCATAGCCTACACACAAATCAAATGACTTGTGTGGTGTATATGTATTCGGTGCCCCTTTATACCAATGGTTATGTGTTTAAATAAATAAAATGTCTCTTCATTGCTTTTATCATTAAAGCACAGCTAAAGATGTAGACAACAACAAAAGAATTTGGATTCAACTATTGAACAGAAAAATTTCTCAACAATTTTTTTAAAATTTTTCTCCTCTTTACTTTTGATTAAGTAAAATGGGTTTTTAAGTTTTAAGTTGACAACAACAAGAACAGCGGTCACGCACGAAACGGATAGGTCCTTGGTTCGAATCTCGCGAGGCGAGATCTTGAACACGCATTACTGAGGAGTAGTCCTACAACAAGGACGAAACGGCCATTCACTACTTCCAGGTCTTCCATAGTGATCTAGCTTCAATGGACTCATGATCTTAACTATTAAAAAAACAATAACAAAATAGATAAATAAATAAATAAAATCACTTGGTATAGTTTAACTTGAATCTTCCCATTGATGTTTTACGACTGCAATTGATCAGTCTGTTATTAGCCTATGTCCATACTGTGCGTATGCCTCGATATTACCTTAATTCACAAGCTATTTGTAAGCAATGATGGATAATGGCTAGAAGTGGAATCCAGTTTGACGCGTGTTTCGTCCTATTTGGGGCTCGTCAGTTGGATATACCTACCTGTTCGACTCCCAGAGTAAACATCAACAAATCTAAGATGCATGTACATCCAGCTGACGAGTCCCCAAATAGGACGAAACGCACGTCAAACTGGATTCCACTACTAGCCACTATCTAACATTGGTTACAAAAAATAAAATCAATTTTATTATTGTGTATAAATCATTAATTTTGATGAGATCAAAAAACGAAATGATCATGATTTGTTTACTTTGATGATTGAATATCATTTATATAGTTTATTGATTGATTTATTTGTTTGTTTGTTTGCTTATTTGTATGTTCCCCATATTGGTTTCAGGGATATATGTATACACAACAACAACAACACCACCATCACCACCACCGCCAACAACAACAACAACAACAACAACACCATCACCACCACCGCCAACAACAACAACAACAATAAAGTATATATCTAAATAGAGTTTCCCTTTGTAATTATAAGTTCACTGATGAATGAAATGAAATTGTTTAGATATATAAGTAGTATCTTAATTCTTTTCAGTATTTGAAATTGATTATTGAACTGAATGATCCTCTTCTTCTTCTTCTTCTCTTTTGTTGTTGTTTTAATCACAAAATGTATTGATTAGATTAAAGAGATTTTAACTATTTAGATCATAACGGGGGGGAGAGAATAGGTAAGAAGTATACAATTACCGATAGATCAGATGGAATAAAATTTGGAAGAATCACTAATCGATGAAAAATAGACAGAGAAGTTTCATAATAAGACGAAACGACTGTCCAGGGCTTCCGGATTTTCTATGGTGGTCTAGATTCGATTGACTTATGATCCGAAATGTTGAAGTTACTATATTGTCCACAAAACTCCTCCTGATATAAATCAACAGATTCTCACTAATGACTGGCTTCAAGAGGTATATCGTCCAGTTCTAGTGAGAATCAGTGAACAGTGGAATTCAACTGTGTCTGTTGTGAGATAGTAACTCAATGAAGATGATGGTGGATGTGTGGCTCAATTTCATGGATTGGTTGAAGTTAGATATTAACACCATTGGATGTCGACCAGCTCAGTTGTCTAGAGGTTAAGCGTTCGCTCGTGAGACTGATGTGTCATGTGTTGGAAACTCGCGAGGCGGGGTCATGGATACGCACTGCTAAGGAGCTCCACATAGGTGCGTCCAGGTCTAGCTTCATTTGACTCATGACCTCAACTATTGAAATAAACTTTGGAACAAAACAAAGATATGCGTTCACGTATGAGATCAAAGGTTCTGGAACTGAATCCCATGAGCGGGATCTTCAATTAACACTGCTTAGGAGTTAAATACTAGAACGGAACGGCCACCCAGTACTTACAGGTTTTTCATGGTGGTCTAGGCTTAATGGACTCAATGATTTCAACTATTAAAGTACAACTAGCCCCCAAACGCCCTGGTACGGCTGAGAGTGTGGAGGGTCAGCTCTCCCTTTCGAAATGCTCTCATATGGCCACGCGTATATAGCCTCTGCCAGGGAAGTCCTACTCACTGCCTTCTCGTGACAAGGGTGTTGTTTACGAAATTGAGAGAATGAAAAGTGAATGTCCGGTATTTTACCAGGGTTGGTGGATATGGAGAATCCACCTAAGGGAGTTGGAAAGCCCTCATTCCAAATCAATAGTACACATGAGCTACAGAATCCTGAATGAACAAATGGTATATGAACCAATTATTGGTCACCGGTTACCATGGGATTGCATCTTCTTACGTGACTCCACTTTCTTGTGGATAAGACCTTCAGATCAAAGGCTCCAGGTGTAGCCCCCTAAGAAAACCATCTGCTTCAGTTTGTGCACCCGGTGAGTATCACAGCTCTCACACATATTAAATGAGATCTGTATGGCTCATATGTATTTGGTACCTCCTCATACCAATATCTATGTGTTAAAATAAATAAATTATTACACCTGTTATTGTTTTCTTTCAAAAGGCCCATTAATTATGGGTTGTTTAACACAGTTTCTGTGTAACTTAACAGTCGATTACCCATACAACATCATCACCTGTTTATTAAATTACCATTCAGAACACCAAAATAATTTAACGAGTCATTCATATTATTCTGTACAAGTTAAGCATTACAACTGATATGATTACATTCATAAAATAAAAAAGAAACCATAATATATACGAAGTTAACACAGTGATGGTACAGATGTGAATAACAAGTTTATATTTAATGATTAATGATTTACGAATGAGACGGGATAATGGCAACAGTTAATGGGTTGAATGAAAGCTTATCACAAATTACTTACTTGTTTACGTCTGTTACCCGTTATGGAGGAGCATAGGCCGCCAACCAGCATTCTCTATCCAACCCTGTCCTAGACAAGCCTTTCCACTTCTTTTCAGTTGCTATTCATCCTTTTCATGTTTTCTTCCCGACGTAGTTTGTTCTTCGGCCTTCCTCTTTTCCGTTTCCCTTCAGGATTCTAAGCTTATGTATGCACTGATTAATTAGGTAAGAACCTCTGAAACGTTTACAATTTCTACTTAATTCACCTAATCATTATAAATTATCTCACTTTGATATACAAATTCACTGTGAAAGTTTCATTGAATCACGTTGAAAGTCTAAACTATTGGATTGAAAACCTTTGTCCATGTTCAACAAGGTTACATTTATTTTATATAAGTATATTGTATATCTAGATTGTTGTCGGATACCATCCGCAACAGCCTCTTGTAAGAGAGAACAAACCAACTTCCAACTGAAGAGGAAATTAGGAAGAATCGTTGAAAGTGGATAGGACATACATTACGGAAATCACTAAACTGCATCATGAAGCAAGCCCTAACTTGGAATCCTGAAGGAAAGAGGAAAAGAGGAAGGCCAAAGAACACATTACATCGAGAAATACAAGCGAATATGAAAAGGATGAAAGAACTGGAAAGGATTGCCGAGGATAGAGTTGGATGGAGAGTTCTGGTGATTGACCTATACTCCTCCACGAGGAATAACAGGCGTAAGTATGTAAGTAAGTAAGATGGTGGCTACTATTGAAATCCAGAATTAATATCTTGTCTTATTTCGAACTTGTTGACTGAATGTATCTATAATCCAGTGTTGATTTACACACTGATACCCATAACCCAAATACCTATTGTTCCAAACTCGAATCCATTATACATTAAACTATTAGGTTCACATAGCCATTGAAAGAAGTATTATTCGTTGTTTATTGCAACATAAAACTAAAATTATCAGAATGTATCATTATAATTGACCTAAGTCAGTTAGATTATGATCAATTTGAAACTATTTCATTTTTGGTCGGGCATTTCAACCAAATATTTAGATATGTAGATTAATAAACACTTGATTAGTGAAGTTTTCCTGTATTATGAGTTGTTTATAGTTATTTATTTTATTTAGTAGTATATATAGCCTCCAAATACCCTGGGACGACCGAGGGTAGGGAGAGATACGTCTCCCTCTCAAAATGCTTTCACATAGTCACGCGTATACAGTCAATACTAGGGAAGTCCTACTGATTGCCTTCTCGCGGTGAGAGTGTTGTTCACGAATGTTCGACGCTTTAAACAGGTTGGTGAATATGGAGGATCCACCTAAGGGAGTTGGAAAACCCTGATTCCAAAGCAATGGTACATCCTGATGGAACAAATAGCATATGAACCAATTGTTGGTCACTGACTACCATTGGACTGCATTTCCTAACGTTTCTCCACTGCCTTGTTGATTATACCTCTAGGTGAAAGGCTCAGTAGGTGGCCACAATTGTAAACCACCTGTTTAGGCACCTAGGCAGTATTCAAGTTCTCATACAAATTAAATGATTTGTATGGCGTATATCTATTTGTACCAATGTTTATATGCTTAAATAAATAAATAATAGTAGTATACATGTAAATATGCTGTGGTTATCAGACTATCTTCAGTTGTATAAGTGAACTATGGTAAGTTTATGATTAGATTATACTAATTTCTTAAAGTAAACTCGCAGTTGAGCTGAATGTTATGCATTAAATAAATGTTAAATAGTTTAAGGGAATGGTAAGTTAGCTTCCTTTATCAAGAACTTCTGTTATTTGGTATTCAAAAGAAACGCTTATCAACAATCTTAAAGATTATGAGTAAAGATAGATGGTGGCTAACAATCGAATCCAAGATATACGTTTCATTCTATTTCGAACTCGTCAGCTGGATTTTCCAGTATCCCAGTGTTGATTTTCACTCCTACAATCGAATACAGTACAGTATTGTTTGCTTTAAACCGCTTAGTTACTAAGTCCTAATAGCCACTTGTTTGTGCAATTTTAATGCGGTTAAATTCAGCTGACGAGTCTGAAAATAAAACAAAACATACATCCTGGATACCATTGATAGTTACCATTCATCACTTCTTATAATGCTTATGACTTAAGTCAATATCAAGGCAATCTACAAAGGATATACATATACCAATAATAAAAGACTGATCAATTGAAGTTCTGAACATCAATCAAAAGATTCAAATAATCAATACCAAATGAATCTTAATGATGTTATCCAAAGTTTATAATGTTACCATTGAGCTATTAATTCTTTGACTAATAACACAGTCAAAAGGATTTGTACATGACTGACATGATGTACTACTACTGTCATCTTTTAACAATCAGTTGTTAATGTACACCTACTCACAAGGGGTTTAGCTTTTATTTCAGTGAGATTGTCAGTGTTGTGGTGTTCCAGGGAGAAAAAACTAGCGAAACATACTAGAGAGACTTAGTGGTCCTTCTGGAATGGATTCCATCTTATATGTCTTATCATTATAAAGCTAGTAGGAAATGACTTCGATCGTTCAAATTTTATACGAAACTGTCAAATCTATTGACATTGTGATGCATGAAGCTTATCAAATATGCCTACATATAACAAGTGTAAAACGCAATTTGAATGTTTTTTGTCAGCTCGCTTGCATTTCGACTTATACATCATTTTGATTGAGATCATAAAATAGATTGACGTTAGACCACCATTGATAACCTTGAAGTACTGGACGGTCGTTTCGTCCTAGTATTAGACTTATAAGCATTGTGCATCCATGATCCTACACGCGGGATTCGAATCCAGAAAATTAACACCGTTGGATGCTGGACCAGTGGTCTACAGGTTTAGCGTTCGCATACGAGACCGAAGGCCATGTATTGGAAATTCGTGGAGCGGGATCGTGGATATGCGCCGCTGATGACTCCAGTATTAAAACGAAACGGTGATCCAGTAGTTCCAGGTTTTCAATGGTGATCTAACACCAGTAGATTCATGATCGCAATCAAAACCTAATGATCTTCACAACCCCATGCTGATAAGAAAACAAAATTCACAGTAGTCTTTTATGAAAAAATTAAACCTCTGTGTTCATTTTAATAGTATAATTCATAAGTTGATCTAAGCTAGACCACCATTGATAACCTGGAAGCATCAAACGGCAGTTTCGTCTTAGTATCGGATTCCTCAGCGATGTACATTCACAATCTTGCATATTTGATTCAAACCCATCACCTTTGATCTCGTGTACGAATACATTCTACTGGGTAAAAATAGGAATTTATAATTTTTACGGAAATAACTATCAAATATATAATTGTATTTTCACTTTCTCACTTTCTGTTCATGTATGGAAATCTTTAACTGTTTCAATCATCTTGTAGTACCGTTTATTTAAATCTTCCCTTTAATGCTTAAGACTGCAATTGATCAGTCTCTTCTTGTTGACATATATGCATCCTGTACAAATTGACTCGATATTGTCTTAATTCACAAGTATTATATGCAAAGATGAATAATGGTTAGTAATGGAATCCACGACTCATGTTTCGTCCCATTTGGGATTCGTCAGTGGGATGTATCTGCATCTCAGAGTTGATGTTCAGCTGATGAGTTCTAAATAGGATGAAATGTGCGTTCACTCTGACAATCAAACTTAGTACAATAGCATTCGCTTCAAACGCCATCGCATAATCCACTTGTTTGTGCAATGAAATGAAGTGTTTCTTTTTACTAGAATCTTCCTATTGATGTTTAACACTGTAACTGATCAGTCTCTTATAATTGGCATATATATATATATATATATATATATATATATATATATCCCCTATGCGTATTGTCTTATTATTGCTTTAATTCACTAACATTTTATACAAAGATGAATAGTTATGAAGTGAACGGTCCCGAGTTCGAGTCCCAAAGTGAACATCAACTCCCTGAGATTCAGGAACATCTAGCTGACGAGTCTCAAAAACAGAACGAAACACGCATCCTGGATTCTATTGCTTAGACATGGACTAGAAGATATGGGCTTCATCCATATACCATTAAAATAATTATTCCCATTATATTCTTATTAATTTCATGTCTACAATGATCCATTATTCATTCTATGTTAATCTTATCTATTTACTTTAATAATGAGAAACATGCTGTGAATCAATTCTTCTTCCTTTTTTTTCTTCTTCTTAATAAGATACTTTTATTTCTGTCAAGTTTTATTGAACAATTGAATGAACAATAGGTGGCCGATTTTATAACATGCTGAGTGGTAGATGATACTTTATTACTTATTATACATAATAGTAGGAGGAGGAGGAGGAGGAAGAGGAGGAGTAGCAGTAGTTAAAAGCTAATGTAAACTATTTTCTTTCGAAAAAAAACAATAATGAAACTAACTTAGATATATAAATTCAATGATTTAAGGGAACAGATAGTATCTCTCACCCCACCCCCTCCCTCCCTCTCTTTCCCTCTCTCTCTCTCTCGCTCTCTCTGTGGATCGAATCTTGTCTTAACTAGGGTATATTGTAATTATAATTGAGTGTAATCATCATCATCATCATAACCTGTGTAGGTATTAGGGTAGGGGTGGGGGTGGGGGGAGATTGAAAATGATATTAAAACTTTTTTTACCAATTTGTCTATCGGCAGTATCACAGCCCTCACACATGTCGAATGAGAATTGTGTGGCGCATATATACTTGGTGCCTCCTTGTATCAATATCTATGTGTTAAAATAAAAAATAATAATATTGAATGAGAGAGTATTGAAAAAGGGAGAAAAATAGATTTAGTTCATAACTGTTAGGAAACTAATTTATATAAATGGAAAAAATTTCAATAGTTGAGATCATGAGTTAATTGAAGCTAGACCATTATGGATAACTTGGAAACACTGAACGGCCATTTCCATTTATTGTAGGACTTCTCAGCAGTATGCATCCACAATCCCGCCTCGTGAGATTCCAACATAGGACTTATCAGTCTCGCACACGAACACTTAACCATTAGACCACTGAGCTAGCCGGCATCTAATATATCCGCTATTGTCATTAATGAGTTACTATTTCACAACTGACTTGGTTGAACTTCACTGGTTCGATATTTTTATTATTGATCCTTGGTGGTCGATGACAGCCGATAAGAGTCATATGTCACATTTAGTATCTTGAAGGAATCTATGCTGTTAGATGGTTTTTACTACTATTCAATGAATAATCAACTAAATATATACTTCCTGTGAGATTTAAAACAGTATTATCTATTATAGTGCTCAACAGTAATGAGGATGAAACAACGTAATATTGATTACCATTTCTCATTCTTAACACTTACATATACATATCGCTTATGAATCGTCTTGATCGAAATGACATGACATTGACCTGTTTTTTTTGATTGATCGCACTTAATATTCTTGTATTGTTCCTTTTGTACTATTTAAACTTGGATTCATTTTGATTTGGTTATTTATTCATTCTCTGAAGAAGTGGCTTAAACTAGGTCACGAAACGCCAGAAAATCTAATTTTTCTACTCATTGGGATATTACTAATATATTATTTATTGATTGATTACCATTGATTTCTCAACTAGTTTGAGTAATTCAGTCGCATAAGGGAATTGTCTGATCCAAAATAAACTCAATAATAGTTCTTTTTTTCATTACTCTACTGTTCGATACGATTCCCATAGATGGAAGGAGTTCTACAAGGTTTAAAGGTACATTTAGATGACAACTATCAGCTAGCTTGAAATAAGATCATATTGTAAGATAGTATCATTGATCACTTCCTTTAAATTATAATACACTTGAATATATATATATATTTTAATACATAGATATTGGTACAAAGAGGCACCAAATACATATACGCCACACAAATCTCATTTGATATGTGTGAGGGCTGTGATACTGCCCCACTGCATAAACCGAAGCAGGTGGTTTCCGTAGGAGGAAACACCCAGAGCCTTCGACCTGAAGGTCTGATTCACAAGGCAGAGGAGCATCGTGAGGAGATGCAGTCCCATGGTAGCTGGTCACCAATAATTGGTTCGTACGCCATTTGTTCCCTCAGGATACTGGATCCGGTTAAAGCGCTAGACATTCGCTTTTCGTCCTCTGAATTTCGTAAACATCAGTAATGCCACGAGAAGGCAGTGAGTAGGATTTCGCTGACAGAGGCTATATACGCGTGGCCATGTGAGAGCATTTCGAGAGGAAGAGCGGACTCCCCCCACTCTCAGCCGTACCACGGCACTTGGGGGCAGATTACAAATCGAATCCCAGATGTTATAGGTGAAGATGGATAGTGGCTAGCAGTGGAATCCAGGATGAGCGTTTCATCCTATTTCGGACTGGTCAGCTGGATGCACCTGCATCTCAGAGTTGATGTTCACTCTGGGACTTGAACCCCAATACCATTCGCTTCAAACCCCATCGCCTTATCCACTCACCTACTGAGTCCTCATAACTAATAATAATTTAAGATATTTACACTCATTTCTGTAAAAGCAAAAAAGCCTTATTCATGTTCAATGACCTCTTTTAACGTTAAAAAAGTCTTTGAATGTTATCATATCCAGTCCTTGAAGTTACTAACTTCTAGTCTTAGCTATGTTTTTAGATACAGACTACTTGGTTGGGGTCCATGTGACTATTGTAACCAATAGTTGAAGACTGTGTGTGACATGGCACAGAATCGATCACAATGGTGTAAGTGTATACACTCTCTGTCTTCCATTAAACTAAGAGATTAAAATCGCTTCATATCTTTCTTTCTACGAACTAATTCTTTCTTCCTGTACTATGTGGTTATACACAATCTTTCTTTCATATATCATCACCTCTGAATTAACTACTTTTATGAATCCGATGGTCATCTTGTTGTGCTAGTGAGGTATGGCAACTTGGATCGATGCATATATGTGCCTGGTTCCTACGTTGTAGCTGACTGATTGACTGACTGACTGACCGATATCCTAGATTCGATTCCATGATAGATACTGTTTATATACAATTACAAAACAACTAAACTATAAGTAACCAATTTTAGATAACCTTTCATAATGAAAATCATTATCATTCATTTTACGAATATAGTTGAAAGTATTTCAGTTAATCAAAATTGAATCGAATGAATATGGTAACTACTATATAGATTCTGTCAATATATTTTGTTTGGCGTCATTCACTTTAGTTCCCATCATTCAGTTATTTGATTTACATCTTACATCTTTCTGACTTATTGATTATACTGATGAGATTTATTAACATTATCATGTTTAAAATACAGGTTACATGAATAAGAATTATTATTACATTCAATTTGTTGTATTGTTTTACTTGTATCTTCCTATTGTTATATAGGGATGGAATGGATTAGTCTCATGTTAGCATATGTGCATCCTAGATGGTGGTTGCAGGTAGTCGACAGGAAACCCTGACGACCCGGGTTTCGTGCTACTTGGCACTCGTCAACAAGGTGTACCTGTAATCTTAAGGGAACTGATGACTGCTGACGGACTCGACCCCGTATCATCCAGCTTCACAGTCAGAGATGTTACCACTGAGCTATCCGGGCAACGAACAACCTCCTGTAGGACTGAGATGTAATCACGATTGATTGATCACTGGGTGGCGATCAATGTCATGCGTGTCAAGTCCTTATTATTAGTGCAGATCGAGTGCTATCGACCATGATGCAATGTGGCCACCAGTCTAGGTGACTCGACATTACGTGCACTATGTGTGATCAATCAATTGTGATTGCATCTCAGTTCTACAGGAGGTTGTTCGTTGCCCGGACAGCTCAATGGTAACGTCTCTGACTGTGAAGCTGGGTGACATGAAATCGAATCTGCCAGGGAGCACCAGTTCCCTCAAAATTACAGGTACACATTGTTGACGAGTGCCAAGTAGCACGAAACCCGGGTCGTCAGGGTTTCTTGTCGACTACCTGCAACCACCATCTAATCTCAATATATAGTGACCGCAATGTCGAGTCACCTAGACTGGTGGCCACATTACATCATGGTCGATAGCACTCGATCTGCACTAATAATAAGGACTTGACACGCATGACATTGATCACTACCCAGTGATCAATCAATTGTGATTATATGCATCCTGTGAGGATTACCTCGATATTGCCTTATGTCACAAGCTTTATAGGCAAAGCTGAATGAATAATGTGATGGTGTTTGAAGCGAATGGTACTGTATTGGGTTCGAGTCTTGGAAAAAATGTTAACTAAAGGGTGTAGGCATATCTAGCTGACCAGTCCCAAATGGGATGAAACGTGTGTCCTGTATTCTACTGCTAACCACCATCTATCTCTGCTTAGAATACTTGTGACTCAAGGCAATACGCACAGTATACACATATGCTAATGATAAGAGACTGATCGATCTAAGTCTTAAATATCAATGGGAAGATTTAAACAAATGATAGAAAATAAATCATGTTCGTTTTTTTTCTATTCATATTATAGTATAAAAAGTAAATCTTTTTGATTGAGATCATGAATCGATTGATGTTAGACCACCATTGAAAACCTAGAAGCACTAACTTGTCGCTTTCTCCTATTGTCGGACTCCTCAGCAGTGCACATCCACGATCCCGCTCACGGGATTCGAACATAGGGTCTTCAGTTTCGCTCATGAACGTTTAGTCTCTAGACCGCTGAACCAGTATCCAACGGTGTTAATTTCTAACCTCCACCAATCCTCAAAATTGCACGACCATCTTCCATGGTACTGGGGTAGATACCTGTCTCTACTCGAGTAAATCTGTTTAAGTTACATTTACATCAGTTGTTTATAGTAACAGGATACTTTCTAGATATTGTAATTGTCTAATTTGGTTAAAAACTGTTCGTATGTACTTTGCCAACTTGGCAAAGTAAAATACGATTGTACCATACATTTTATATGCATGATTTCATTCGACAAATCAAATCACACCTCCATAGTACATCATTTTTATCTACAAACTTATCTGCGAAGTAAATTGTCTTAGTTATTTCCAATTAACATAATTCAGTTACTATGATACTTTCAGAGAAGTTAGGATGAGATTATAATTTATGGATAACCTTTGAGTGACTCTAAGTTGACCATGAGAATGTCCACCTACCTAATAGGGTTAAAAAAGTGTTATAAACCTGTGTGAAGAACAAGGATTCTGATTTACAGTTGATGGTTAATGTTAGGAATTAGATATGGGGTTTTCATCAGTTAAACTGCCAAAACTCTATTTAAACAAATGGATGAATGGATTTCATGCCAAATTCCAAGATCTGTTTATCCTAAATCTCATTGATTTGTCCATAAATTATAATCTTGCTGAAGATAGTTTAAAATTAATGATTATTAGTTATTGGAACATGAGTGGTGTATCAAACGGTTGATCATGAAATGATATAGGATCATGGACGAATTTGTATCAACATAATTTGTCATGTGTATTTAGTTATTTATTTATTTGGACACATAAACATTGGTACAAAGGGGTACCGAATATATATGCGCCACACAAGTCACTTTATTTGTGTGTGACCAAACCGAAAAAGGTAGCTTTTTTGAGGGATCCACACCCCGATTATTTGACATAAAGGTCTAACCCACAAAGCAGTGGAGCAACGGTAGGAGATGAAATCCCATGGTAGCTGGTCATCAGTAATTGGTTCATATACCATTTGTTCCTTCAGGATTCTGGAACCCAAGTCTATTATTCATTTGGAATCAGGGTTTTCCAACTCCTCTAGATGTATCCTCCATACCATTAACCCGGTTAAAGTACCGGACATTCGCTTTTCATTCTCTCAATTCCGTTAACAATGTCCCCCCATCACTTCTTTTATCTATTCTAGATTCAGGTACATACAGTTGAATAGTTTAAACTATAATGAAACTCATACCATAGATTTCACTAAATTATCAAACTCTAAATGTATGAAATCTGATATCGTAATCTACAAATGGTTTATAAACCTTAAAATGGATATCTGTATATATCAATACAGTTCAGTCTAACAGTCAATAATTTCATAAAGATTTTTCTAATCTTATAAGCAAAGATGGATATTGGCTAGCAGTGGACTGCAGTTTGGCTCGCATTTCGTCCTATTTTGGACTCGTCAGCCGGATGTACCTACATCCCAGATTTGTTGATGTTCACTCTCAGACTCGAACCCAGTACTATTCGCTTCAAACGCCATCGCATTATCCAATCAGCTACTGCGTCCTGATAGCCAATTGCTTGTTCAATGGGGTGAATTTAAATTTACTTGGTATTGTTTTATTTGTATCTTTGCATTGAGATTCAAGAGTGCAATTGATCAGTCTGTTATTGGCATATATGCATACTGTGCGTATGCCTTGATATAGCCTTAATTCACAAGCTTTTATTAAGCAATGATGGATAATGGCTAGCAGTGGAATCCAGGACGTGCATTACAATCCAAATAACACCAAGAGAATTGAAATTCACCCCATTGCATAAGCAAGTGCCTATCAAGACTCAGTAGCTAAGTAGATAACGCGATGGCATTTGAAGCGAATGGTACCGGGTTCGAGTCCTAGAGTAAACATCAACAAATTAGAGGTGTTGGCAAACTCAGCTGACAAGTCTTAAATAGGACGAAACGCCCATCAAACTGAATTCCACTACTAGTCCCACTATCTATCATTGTTTACAAAAAAAACTTATGTCTTTCATAGATTCAATTAACTTATGTAATAGTTGATTATAACTTAGAAAATGTAATCTATACTTACAGTTATCATACATATATATCTAACTATACAATGATCGGCTAATATTAATTTCTTTTCCCCTGTATACACCAACCCCTTATTCTTTCATGTATACAATAGTAATCATAATAATAATAATAATACATAGTTGTATACAAATGTACATTTGATAA
>OX103732.1:1663867-1693867 GCA_944470365.2 Schistosoma intercalatum | reverse complement strand
TTGGCCGGAGCTCAGTAACATTTCACTGGCCCTACAACGTATATAAAACAATTGATTAGTTTAACTAAAGTCTAACAAATAAAACAATTAACCAAATATATGATGATAGATAGCATACAGTCATTTTTATTATTTCTCCGCGTTCTCATTGTATTCCTCTGTTTCGTCGTTAATGACTGTTAATATCCTGTAATACGACTGAAACCAGTATTTACCAACCACAATTTACTGTTACAAGAGTGATATATCTATATAATGAACGAAGAAGTCAAGTGGGGAAGACCAATTTATTGTTTAATGCTAAATTACAGTGTGTATTCGTAAAATATGAAAACTATACATTGAATACTTCGTTTGACCATCTTCCATCAATTGGCTCTTACAATCATTCCTTCATTCATGCTCTTATTAATTTGATCGTCTCAACCTTCTGCTGCCAGACATTACACTTCTGATTGGTGTTACATACTACTTATGTTGTCAGACATAAACTGTGAGCCTTATGCACGAACCATTAATCCGTAGATCATTAAGCCAGGATCCATTGGTGTACAAGTCTAACTTTGTTCAATAATTATCATTTGCTCAATAATGACAAACTTAGAGAGGAAATTCTCGCAGCTCTAATTTCAACTGTTGAATAGTATGATACTAAGACAGAACGGTCGTTCAATGATTGGTTATCTATTTATTTGAATACATAAATATTGGTACAGAGGGACACCAAATCCATATGCTCCATACAAGTCACTTGATTTGTATGTGAGCTATGATACTATCCATGTGCTCAAACCAAAACAGGTGATTTTCTTAGTGGGCCACACTCCGAACCTTCGACCTAAAGGTCTTATCCGCAAGGAAGTGAAGCAACGGTAGGAGATACATTCCCATGGTAGCCAGTGACCAACAATAGGTTCATACACCGTTTATTCTTTTGGAATCCTGGAACCCATGTCCTCCGTATTCACCAACCTGGTTAAAGCGATGGACGTTTGCTTGTCGTTCTTAGTGAGTTACTCATCAAGTACCCTTACCATATTATAAATGTACCTTATACTGCTTGATTAATTCAATTTCTTATTAAAACAGCTGACAATTTTAAGGTTCTAATAGAAAAAATGATGTTATCAAAAAGGGGTTTTGTGGAGATTATAATAATTTAATAATTGAGATCATGAGTCCATTGAAGCTAAACCATCATGAAATACATGAAAGCATTGGACGACCATTTCATCCTATTATGGGAATCTTTAACAGTACGCACCCACGATCCTGCCCCGCAACATTTGAACTCAGGTTCTGTCAATCTCGCGCACAATCGCTTAACCACTAGACCACTAAGCTGATATCCAACGTTGGTAATGTCTGACTCTAACATCAACGAATCCATGATATTGCGTCATTGTTCATCATTTTATTAAACTTTTATAATAGTCATACTTCATACAAACTTCATCTATTCAATTTATATTTAATAGTTAACATATTTCAATTTTATTATTTTGTTTACTATTCTTTACTCATTTATCTTAATCAACTGAAGTAAAAATGTTTTTATTTTATTATTTTTAATTTTGATGTGAAGGCATAGAAACAACGAAGAAACAGTTGAAGCTAGACCACCGTGGAAAACCTGAAAGCACTGGATGGCTGTCTCGTCCTATTGTGGTAATCCTCAGAAGTGTGCATCCACGACCTTGCCACATGCGAGATTCGAACCCAGGACCTACTGGTTTCACGCGCGAGCACTTAACCACTAGGCCATTGAGCCGGCTGGTATTCAACGGTGTTAATGTTTAACTTCAACTAATCCATGAAATTGAGCCACACATCCATCATTATCTTTAGTGAGTTACTATTTCACAACAGACCTGGTTGAACTCCACTGGTCACTACTTCTCACTAGAACTCCAGGAACTACCTCTTGAAGTTAATCATTAGTGAGAATATATTGATTAACATCAGAAGGGTGTTTTTGTGTATATTATAGTAATTTCAATGGTTAAGATCATAAGTCAATTGAAGCTAAACCACCATGGAACCTGAAGAATTCCCTACTAGAACGAATCGTCCGTCCAGTGCTTCTAGGTTTTCCATGGTGATCTAGCTTTAACTGACTCATGATCTTAACCATTGAAATTACTATAATATCCACAAAATCCATCTGATACTTCATATTACTTGAATGATTCATATATTCAACCATTGAAACATTGAACACCATTGAAACATCGGACTGCCATTGAAACATTGAATTACGATTGAAACGTTGAACTATCATTGAAACAAACAGTTAAACTAAGGATGTTCATGACGATGATAATAATAATAATAATAATAATAATGTTCAGAGTAAAGAGAGAAAAAAATCAAAGAAAAAAAATAAATTTTTCTATTCGATTGACAGTTTTATTTTGATTTAATTAAGTTTCTTTTTCTTTTTTTTTCTTTTATTATTATTTACTATTCATCTTTTACCTGTTTTTTCTTTTTTTTGTTTATTTTAATTTATTTAAATTAACGATGACACCACCACCACCACCAACAACAACAACAAGAGAGATTTTAGATGATTTAAGAATGTTTGTCAACTTGTGGAATCTTCTGTTGTTGTTATTGTTGGTCGTTGTGGTGATGGTGGTGGTTAAATTGTGTTAAGTTTCTTTAATTTTATTTCAAAGCATAAGAGATAAGATGATAGATGAAGAGATAGAACAAATGAGCAAGGGGTTAACTGACCATTTATCTAGTTGCTTAGTTAGTTCATTTTAACTTTCTGTTTTGACATTGTGTTATTCTTTTTCTGAAGTTAAAAAGGAAAAGAAATACTCAATCCTGTTAGATTGACTAGAACTCTTCAAAAATTGATAATAATCATAATAATCATATGTTTACTAGTGACTAACTTCAAGATGGAATTCCCGGAGTTTTAGTAAGATGCTGTGACCAGTGTATTACTGTGGTGTGTGCTACTTATATTGACATAAATAGTAGATGACGTCAGTCGTGAACAGAATGTCTGGCAGCAAACAGGCAAGAGGATCGAACAGTAAAGAATGGAAACAGAATGCAATTTGTATGAAAACGGAAGAACAATGAAGTCTGAGTCATTATGAGACAATCGATGGACATTTTGCGAATTACGTATTTACTATTTCATTGTTAGATTTTATGAACAAGTCCTGTAATTTTGTGTCAAATATATTTGATTGTCCCCACTGGTGTACGTGTTGACTACAGTGGTAGCAGTCGTAGTAATAGTCTTAGTCGTACTAGTAAGAGTAGTAGTAGTAGTAGTAGTAGTAGTAGTAGTGCGTTGTGTGCTACTTATATTAACATAAGTAGTAGATGATGTCAGTCGTGAACAGAATGTCTGGCAGCAAACAGGCAAGAGGATTGAACAGTAAAGAATGGAAACGGGATGCAATTTGTATGAAAATGCACGAGCGTATTTACTATTTGATTGTTAGATTTTATTAACAAGTCTTGTAATGTTGTGTCAAATACATTCGATTGTCCCCACTGGCGTTCATGTTCACTACAGTACAATCGGTTTCAGGTAGAGACACGTATCTACCTTAAACAATCAATGAATGATTGTGTAAGATTATAAATCGATTGACTTAGAGGTCTAGAGATTAAGTGTTCAAGTGTGAGTTCGAAGTTGATAGGTTTAAGTCTATTTGTTATGGGATTGTGAGTGTGCAATATTGAGAAGTTTCTCCCCAATGCTTCGGGGTTTTCAGTGATGGTCTACCTTACAATGACTCGTATATTCAGTTTTTAAAGTAATATTTATAGAAATGTAAAAATAAAATGCTACATCAAAACGAGGTGTTTCAAATTAGATGAAAAGTACATCTTGGATTTCACTACCGTATACAATGTTGTTAACGAAATTGAAAGGACGATTTAACCGGGTTGGTGGACATGGAGAGTCCACCTAGGGGAGTTGGAGAACCCTGATTCCAAACCAATGGTGCACTTGGGCTCCAGTACTCTAAGGGAACAAATAGCGTATGAACCAATTATTGGTCACCGGCTACCATGTGACTGCACCTCTTTACGTTACTCTACCGCCTCGTGGATCAGAGCTTTAGGTCGAAGGCTCCATGTGTGGCCCCCTAAGAAAACCACCTGCTTCAGTTTGGGCACCTGGGTAGTATCACAGCCCTCACACATATCAAATGAGATTTGTGTGGCGTATATGTATTTGGTGCCTCTTTGTACCAATATCTATGTATTAAAATAAATAAATAAATAAATAAATAAAAAGTCAGTCAGTCAGCTATACTCTTACCGCCTCTACTACTATGGGATTTGAATCGACCACCGCATCTCTGTGCTAATGTGATATGGCAACTCGAACTAATGTACGAACGTACGAAGTTCTACATTGTTACTAACTGACTGACTGATTGACTACAAATAGTTCTCAATTTTAAGCCTTCTCGCGGTTGATTGATATGTTACTAACAGATTGAACCCCATTATTTTGTAAATTGAGTTTCAACGTTATAGTCTAAATGTAATGTATTCATAATGAAACATAAATTTCATTGACTTAATCCATGGCAAAGTTTTGAATGAACACTGGTGAGACTTTTCAAACTAAAAAGAAACAACTACTCAGTGTTCCCTAGTTTTTCATGTTACCTTAACTACGATCCGTCTACGATTAATACCATTCTCTACAACAACCAATTCACTTGATATTGTTTACTTGAATTGTTTCATTAATGTTTAGAACTGTAATTGATCAGTCTCTTATTATTGGCATATGTGCATACTGTGTGGATTACCAGCTGACGAGTCCCAAATAGATCGGAACGTGTAACCTAGATTCAACTCCTAGCCACTATCTGTCTTTCACAATTGATTGCTCAATGGGTAGTGATCAATGCCTTTTGTGTCAAGTCCTTATTTAGTGCAAATCGAATGCTATCGACCATGTTGCAATGTGGTCGCGGCCCGGATAGCCCATTGGTAACGTCTATGACTGTGAAGTTAGGTGAGACGAAATCGAATCTGCCAGGAAGCCCCAGTTCCTTCAAGATTACAGGTACACTTTGCTAACGAGTATCAAGTAGCACGAAACCCATGTCCAGGATTTCCTGTCGACTACCTTCAACCACCATCTAACTATCTATCTTTCCTTAACAACAACAAGAACAAAAAGAAACATCCTTATTCATTAAATGATTGTTAAGATGAAAATATGGTTTTTATTCAAATGAAATGAACATTTATTCTAGCATAAATTAAAGTTGAATTTTTTTATTTTCCATAATATGAAATGATCTAATAGAATTGAATCATAATAAGTTACCATGGTAACAAATATATAATTTTATATGCTACTATTCCTACTACTACCATTATTTATAATATCACCCTGATATTCATGATAAGAATAAGAATAATTTCTATTTTCTTGGCTTCTTTTTGTCAATAGACACCATCATCCTCGTCCTCATCACACACACACACACACACACACCCACACACACACACACACACACACACCCTCAAACACCATACATTTTAGTTTCATTCAAATTACATAGTAAAAATGTTAGATTATTAAAATATTTCTTCGCACGAATTAAAATGAGGAAAACTCACGTTTTGTTTCATCGAATTTATATCGTCTTTAGTATTTGTGTTTTGTATGTGTGTGGGGGTGGGTGGGGGGTGGAGGGGTGGTTGAGGAAATGCACGAAGGAACGAACGAACGAATTGACGAACCGACCAGAGAGAGAGAGAAAGAAGACATGGAAATAATTAAGTCACGCACATGATTAAATAGGAAATTACATATTTTTCTTTTGTTACAATATATATATATATATTTGTTAGCCTAAAAGTAAATTAGAAAGATGTAGGAAGAAGGTAGTTCAGTCAGAAGGTAGACAGTTAATAAGTTGATATGGAAATATTAAGTTTCTAAGTAAATCAGTTGAAATAGATTGTTTATCCAATATCTATGTGGATAAATATGTTTTTAGTTTAATCAGAAAGGTGTGGGGGGGGAGGTGTTGTGGACATTATTAGTAATTTTCAATAGTTGAATTGAAGCTAGATTATTATGGAAAACCCGAAAGTATTGAAACAACGGCAACAACAGTGACAACAAAAGAAATAGAGAACCTGGAAGCACTGGACGGCCGTTTCGTCCTAATCCTTGTCGGGTAGAGACAGGTATCTACCTCAGTACAACGGAAGTTGGTCATGCAATTTCGTGGATTGGTCGATGTTAGAAACTATCACCATTGGATGCCGGCTCAGTGGTCCAGTTGGTTAAGCGTTCGAGCACGAAACCGAGGGCCCTGGGTTCGAATCCCGCTCGCGGGATCGTGGATGCGCACTGCTGAGGAGTCCCACAATCGGACGAAACGGTCGTCCAGTGCTTCTAGGTTTTCAATTGTGATGGTCTAACATCAATCGGTTCATGATCTCAATCAAAAACTTAATAATCTCCACAACCCCTATACTAGTAAAAGAAATAGAACCTACGAGTTATTATGACTTGATTTCGTCGAATAGACATTTTGTTTTATGATTATTATTATTATTATGAGTCACAAGTTAAATGTACGTTTTTCCCCCTTTTCGTTGAGTAATTTAATCTTACAGTGAATATTTAATGGGAGGTAAAACCTGACTCACACATCCTCGCCATACCTCCTGGATAGGAGGACTTGTCTTATAAACGAACGTGAGCGGTAAATTGGGTAGTAGAGATCGGACTAATCAACTACTCGACTGATGCCCATAAACGATTAAGAGTTTTTGATGGAGTTTTGTTCTCTGAGCTGGACGGTTTGGTCGTGGAGCTTTCATCGTTCTTCTGAACAACACAATCGGCACAAAATTCAGATAGAAGTGAAGTGTTCGAATTTCTCCATATGCGTTTCACAGCTTGTTCTGTGCACCTCAACGTTGATTGGTTCTTATTGACCTGAAATTTGTCATTGTTTACTCCTTTGTTTAAACAAACCAAACTATTCAGCTCAGAGAACAAAACTCCATCTGAGCTAGAAATATTCTCCACCATCTCACGATTACGAGTGCTACAAAGAAAAATGGCACACCGATGTAGTACAGTTTTGATTATTGTTGTTATTGATATTCATCAATAAATAAGGTCAGTACAGAGTTGTGGAGATTGGTAAGTTTTCATTGAGATTATGGATCGATTTATGTTAGACCATTGTTGATAACTTAGAAACAGTGAACGATCATTTCATACTAGTATGAGAATTCTCAGTAGTACGCATCTACGATCTCAATTTCAAAATCTACATAACATTGTACTGATAACTATCATGTGTTCACTAATGACAAGCTTCGAAAGATAATTCTCGGAGTTCTAATGAGAAACCGTGATCATTGCAGTCCAATCCATGTCGGGTGTGAGTCAGTTTCTTATCGAAGACAATTGAAAATGGTTGCGCAATATCGTGGATTGGTTGAAGTTAGACATTAATACAGTTGAATGCAAGCTTAGTAGTCTAGAGGTTAAGCGTACGTATGTGAGACTGAAATTGTAAGGTTCAAATCCCGCGTGCGGGATCGTGGATGCACACTACGGCCGTCCAACACTTCCAGGTTTGTAATGGTGGTCAGAAAACGATCAATTCACGATCTCAATCAAAATGAATAATGTGTTCTATCAGAGTTATATCAATGTTTCAAAGTTAGAGACCGTAATCAAAGGAAGGGAACATATATATATATATATATCGACAAATTATTACAGAATAAGCTTTAATATTTACGTATCAGTCAGTACTTACTTACTAACTTCTATTACACCTCAAGGAAGACATAGGACAACTAACAACATTTCCTTCGAATTCTATCCAGTTCCTCCCCGTTGTTGTTCAACCTTTCTATGTCTGCTTCTAATTCTCAATGCAATGTGTTCCTTGATCTTCCTTTTTTCCTTATCCCTTCACGATTCTAAGTTGATGCTTACTATGTGATGCAGTTTTACTATTTTTGCAATGTATGTCCTGTCCACTTGCAGCGTCTTTTCCTAATTTTCTCTCCATATGGAAGTTAAATTGTTCTCTCTCACAGTAGGTTGTTGCTAATCATATCCAATTAACGGACATTGAGTATCTTGCGTAAACAAGTGTTAATAAATACTTGTACCTTTTTGATGGTGGTTGTGGTAGTTGTTGAAGTTTCAACTCCATTCAATAGGACTTTGTTGACGTTCGTATTGAAAATTCCGACTTTGATATTGGTTGACAGTTATTTTGAGTTCCATATGTTCTCGAACTGTAGGAACGCTGTTGTTGTTGCTTTGCCAATTTTTACCTTTATACGGTCATCAGATCCTCCTTATCTATCGATGATGATGCTCAGGTACGTGAAAGTTTCCACATTTTCCAGAGCATTGCCATCAAGTGTGATTGGGTTGATGTTCTTCGTGTTTTATTTGAGGATCTTGCTTCTTCTGTTGTGTACGTTGAGACCTACTGCTGCTACACCGACTGTCTTCACCTGCACTTGTGTGTTACGTATAGGATCTACATGTGTTAGTCATTAGTCACAATCGAAGTAGAATCTGACACACCCAAATTACCTTGTTAAAAGATGAAAATCATACATTAAACACACCGTTTGCACATCTTCTTTGCGCTGTCCTTTAAATACTCCATTATTCCTCTGATTTCATTGTTATTTTGATTGCTCTCCGATTTCGTTTCTGTTCTTTTCAATTCAATCTTCTGCTATCAGGCAGTCCACTTACGATTAAGGCTTTATACTACTTATGTCTGTCAGAATAAGTAGCATGCACTACAATAACATCAGTGGTAATAAAAACGATTAGGCATAGACAAAATGAGTTGAGATTAAACAATAAATTTATGGAATGTAAAGTATTAGAGCGTCTTATAACCTATAACCTAAAGGGAAAACAAAGAGTAAATAAGCAACGATGAATAGTGGCTAGCAGTGGAATCCAGAATGCGCGTTTCGTCCTATTTGGTACTGGTCAGTTGGATGTACCTGCATCTCAGAGTTTATGTTCACTCTGAGACTCGAACCCAATAACGTTCACTTCAAACGCCATCACATTATCCACTTAGCTAATGAGTCCTGATAGCCAGAGTAGAGAGATTCAATTAC
The DNA here is from genome assembly GCA_944470365.2 of Schistosoma intercalatum. Taxonomy (NCBI): domain Eukaryota; kingdom Metazoa; phylum Platyhelminthes; class Trematoda; order Strigeidida; family Schistosomatidae; genus Schistosoma; species Schistosoma intercalatum. The sequence continues at coordinate 1,684,723 of OX103732.1, read as the reverse complement.
TCAAACAAGAATCTGATCGTTAACTTACATTTCATTGCATTCTGTAGTTTCTATTCATAAAATGATCTTCATCAAACAGCAATTCTCAATTAGGAACTACTTTTCTTCAATGTGAATCCATCATTCCACTATTGATCAAATTCATCATCAATGAGACACATTGGAATGTTTTATTCAACTTGACAACGTTTCAAGTTTCTCATTCAACTGAAATGTCCTCATTCAATATGACCTTTATTCAATTCTCTTTGTTCTTTTACTTCTTCTTCTTCATCATCATCACGTTTGATAGACTCATGCAATATACTTTGATCAATGACCAATGATTACATAATCTGTCATTTATGTAAATGAACTGAAGATGAATTAGATTCATTCTATTTTGTCTTTGTACTTTTATAAGAAAACGAATAATGATGTAATAGATTTATCGAAATGTTTTATGTTTAATCAACCATTAATTTAAGACATCGGGTTACGTGTTTTTAAAAATGCCGTGACCAGTGGAGCTAATCCGTTTGAGGTAGAAACAAGTGTCTACCTCAGTACAATAGAAGATGGTCGCGCAAATTCGTGGATTGGTTGAGGTTAGACATTAACACCATTGGATGCGGGCTCACTGGTCCAGTAGGTTAAGCGTTCGCGCGTGAGACTGAAAGCCCTGGGTCCGAGTCCCGCGAGCGGGATCATGGGTGCGCACTGATGAGGAGCCCCACAATAGAACAAAACGGCTGTTCAGTGATTACAGGTTTTCAATGCTGGTCTAACATCAGTCGGTTCATGATCTCAATCAAAACTTAATAATCTCCACAACCCCTATACTGAATAAGTACTATTGGAATATACTACTGAATAATTGATTTCTATGTTGGTTGTTTGATGTTTACAACTGGAATGGATTAATCTCTTTCGAGATGGACTTCAGTTATAAACATTATAAGCTGAAATGATGAGATGAAGTGAACGGTCTTGGAATTAACATCCAGTTGACGAGTCCCAAGTAGAAATAAACATGAGTTCTGAATTACACTGTTAGCCACTATCATCTCAGCTTATAATAGTACTGAATCATTTAAGTAGTTTTTCATGTGTTATGTAACAAACTGGAAGACTCTCCCGGTCCCCCATATTGCACCAGCATTCTATGTACCTAAATTAGTTGTTGCTCAGGTTGTTAGAGGGGGCTTAAGATTCGTGAATTCCGAAGGAATTCAGCTTTCACCATAAGGCGTCATAATTCTTTTAAATGAAGACCTTTTGACTCTCAGGATAGAGTTTAAATGATTTGAATTATTTTTTTCTGGTTAGCACTTTTTAGCGAGTTAGTTTTCTACGGGATGAAGTCGCTAACCACATACTCAACCTTCCTCCTTTATCCGAACTTGGGACCGGCAGTAGCCCCAGGGAAGCTCTAGGCGGAGTTGTCATGGGTTATGCACTGAATTCCATTTTCGCAATACTTTCGTCGTTGGAACCTATATGTATTTCATTCTGTTGATAAGCGTATAGGGGCTCTAAACCGCATCATTTTATATCACAATCAATGATGTCACCAAATTTATATCTTCTTACTTCTGAATAAATCTTATCCTTTGTCATTAGATTAAAGAGTTTGGCGGGAAGACATAATGGTCATAATATATATATTTTTTAAATCTTTACAATGATTGAAATCATTAACAGTCACTTGACAGAGACTGACCAATCTAAATGATACAAGACAAGTTAATGCATTTATGTTGAAGTATTTGATACAGTAAATAAAGTAATCGAAATTTACTGGTCATGATGACTTGATGAAGTTCCAGGAATTTCTTTCAACATTTCAATTGAATCATGGATATTCAATGTTGAGGAGTCTCATACTAGAACGTAACGACCATCCACTGCTTCCAGGTTTTGACAATGGTGATCGAACATCAATCGATTCATGAGTTCATTCAGAAACTTAACAATCTATTGTATGAGATATTATATTGTGTGTACTGTATTTTGATATAAATCTGTGATAGGAGGTGCTCAACACGATGATCGGTAATATTTGAAAGGAACTTTGCTTTCACCTCCTATCGCATACACATGAACAAATGCAGACAAAGACAGTCAGTGTAGCAGCAGTCTCTGAATCAGTAGGCCTCAACATACACAAGAGGGAAACTAAGGGCCTCAAATTCAAAACGGAGAACAACAATCCAATGACTCTTGATGGCGAAACTCTGGAAGATGTAGAATACTTCATATACCTAAGAAGCATCATCGATGAACAAGGAGGATCAGATGCAGAAGTAGAGGCGAGGATTGGCGAAGCAAGGACAACATTCCTACAATTGAAGAACATACATATGGAACTCAAAACAACTTTCAACCAATATCAAAGTGAGAATCTTCAATACCAACGTCAAGGCAGTTCTACTGTATGCAGCTGAAAATTGAAGAACTGCAACAACCACCATCAAGAAGGTAAAAGTATTTATAAATACCCGTCTACGCGAGATACTCAACATCCATTGGCCGGATACCATCAGCAACAGCCTTCTGTGGGAGAGAACAAACCAGATTCCAGCTGAAGAGGAAATTAGGAAAAGACGATGGAAATGGATGGGACATCCACTACGCAAATCGTCAAACTGCATCACGAGGCAAGCCCTAACTTGAAATCCTGAAGGGAAGGCAAAAAAGAGGAAGGCCAAAGAACACATTACGTCGGATAATAGAAGCAGATATGAAAAAGATGAATAACAACTGGAAGGAGCTGGGAACGATTGTTTGGGACAGGGTTGGATGGCGAATGCTGGTGAGCGGCCTATTCTCCTTCACGAGAAGTAACAGGCCTAAGTAAATAAGTAAGTAAGTAAGTAAGTATTTGAAAGACTACATATCATTGACTTTCAGCAATTGTTAAACAAACATTAAAGAAGAAGATATCCTATTCATTTGTATTGTTGTCTAGACATTGTTCAAGTGGATAGATATTCTATTTTCATTGAATTAGATTCATATAAATATCTTGTCTAAACAAATATCTCATATCAACAACCAAATAAATCTGTCCAACATTCACACTTCACTAGGAGAAGATAAACGATACGTGTTTATTGTAAAATTAGAATATTCTGTCGCCATGACATACAACACTAATCAATAGGATTGTTTCATATTGATTCATATGTAAATAAACGTGTTCAATTACACTTAAAGCAAGTTATACTGTGTGTAGAATCTAAGGCAAGATTGAATGAATAGTGATGAGTAGACAAAGATGTATGACTAGTGTTTATGTTCATATACAAAATTGAACAGCTGTTCAATGCATCTTCTTTTAAACCTATTGAAGTGTGTGTAAGGAAAGATCCATTCGATTAGAAATACAACACATGCACATGTTTCGTTTGATTTAAGGCACTTCAGATGAATTTACTCTCATGTTAATTGGCCCTACTCATGCTAAAACATGATCTTATTATCTATGTATCTATCATTTGAGATTGTTAAGAGCTATCCACTGAAAATAGTGAATGCAAATAATCGATAATAATCAGTATGGGATTCTGGTGATTGTTAAGTTTTGATTGAGATCATGAATGGATTGATGTTAGACCATCATTGAAAAACCTGGAAACAATAAGCAGCTGTTTCGTTCGTGTATGGGAATCCTCATGAGATTCGAACCTGAAATCTCGAGTCTCACATGTGAACGCTTAACCACCGTATTAATGTATCACTTCAGTCAATAATTTGTTGAACTTCTAAGAAGTTTACATGTATAGGTCTACATTCTTTATTCTTTTCATCCAGAATCAGTCAGTCAGTCAGTCAGCTACAACGTACAAGCAGGCATATATATGCATCGGTGTAAGTTACCATACCTCATTAGTACAGTAAGATGAACAGTGGATTCATAGAAGTAGTTAATTTAGAGGTGGTAATATATATAAAAGATAAATTTCATATAAGGATATAATGTATACGTCGAAGCCATTGTGATCGATTCTGAGCCATGTCACTAAGAGTCTCCAACCATTGGTTACGATAGTCACACGGTTCCCAACCGAGTAATCTGCATCTATCAACATGACTGAGACCAGAAGTTAGTGACTTCAAGCACTGATACCACGTTTTTGTTTGGTCACCCCTAACTTTCTTCCAACCATCTCCAACACTAGTCAGCATTGCACGTTGTGGTAATCGGTGTCCATGCATATGTAACACGTAACCCAACCATCTTAGTCGATGAAGATTCACAACCTCATCAATTGATTTACCATCATCATTCCCTAATACTCTAACATCTAACTTCACAATCACTTACCCGGTGATCCCTGTAGATGCGAACAATATTTCTAAGACATTGTAGTGTCAGTCATTATTTTTAGCCCATAATAGATCTTATTCTAGTTTTCGAACATTCCATTCTATTCATTCTACTTGAGTCATATTTTGACCTTGTTAATTATTCGCTCATCAGTAGTCTTGACTGTTTTCACATGAGCGTATGAGTGTGTACACTTCATGTCCCATGACTCATCACATGTCTGTAATTTATTTTTGTCTGCCTATAAATATTGAGTAATGCCCGGCTTGAAATGGAGTTGGCTTCCCAGCCATCTTCCCTGCGAGTCATTTCGCTTTGTTCTATCGCATTCACTTTACATTACAAAATATATGTATTCAAAGGGCCATTCTCGTTAATTGACTTATCTTAATTCCGTTATTGACTAACGTGATTAAAGTTGACGAGGATATACGAGAATCGGCGATAGCAAACATGCATACGATCTAAATAGGAGTCAGATCCATGGAACACAAAAACATTTCTGATCAAATACTAGTAATTTACTAGTATCTTCTATTGTTAATGGCTACGTTTCACAACCTTAAATTAGAACAGAATGAACTGCTGCATAGTATACTCATTCCCTATTCGAATCCCTAGTGAACAGGAACACGGGTGGGGACAATCGAATGTATGACGCACGAAAATTACAGACTATCTCAATAAAATCGTAATACCATAAAGTCAATTGTCAATTTGTAAAAATATCAATGCATCATATCAAACTGGACTGTTTCCCGTTGCAAACACTAATCCATTGTCTCCCATTCCATTGTATATGAGTTTTCTTACAAATTCCATTGTGCTCTCGTTCTTACTTTCTTGATCTTCACCTCGTCTTCTGCTGCCAGACATTACGTTTTAACTCGCGTCATATACTACTTATATCAATATAAGTAGCACACACTACACTATCACTAAAATTAATGACACAATCAAGTTACATTTTCCTTTTCTTCTTTCCTTTTTTTTTAAAATGTACATACAACTGTTCTTTTTCTTTACTTGATTATTTGCTGATGTTACCCCCCTCCCCCCCCACACACACACCAAAAACAAACGTTTACAATGTATCAAGTAACTTAATAATTGAACATGTAAATACACAAAAAAAAAGAGACAAAATTAATCACTAAGCTTCTTGATTTATTTTTTTAAAAAATTTTTTTCTTTTATACATCTCAATGGTCCTTTGAAGAAGTCATGGAGAACTTCTATAGAGTTTAGATGAATGAAATATAGATAACCGGTATTTATTATTTTTGTCATTGGTTAATCATACATGCATCATTTTAATGAATAGTTGATTTCATAAGTTACTATGATGTAGAATAAAATAAGCCCCTCCATTCCCACCCACCCCACCCCAACCCGCTCCCTGACCCCCCCCCTTCGTTAATTTTTGCTTCTATCATAAATTTATAAGAGAATTTCAATGATAAATTGTAACGTATACTACTATGTTTTAATTTTTTTTTAAAAAAAAAAACAAGCAAAAAAATAGGCTTTATGATTTATTCCATGGAATTGGAATTGGTTTGTTTGTTTGTTTGTTTTTCTTTTTTTTTCCTTCTTTCTTGATATTCATTATGTTCATGGATAATTTCCAGTGATATCAGTCAGTCAGTCAGTCAGCTACAACGTAGAACCAGGCACATATATACATCGGTCCAAGTTGCCATACCTCACTCATTAACACAACAACAAGATGGACACCGAATTCATAAAAGTAATTAATTCAGAGGTGGTGATATATAAAAGAAAGATTGCATATAAGGATATAGTACAGGAAGAAAGAATTAGTTAGTAAAAAGAAAGATATGAAGTGATTTTAATCTCTTAGTTTAAGGGAAGACAGAGAGTGTATACAACGACGCCATTGTGATCGATTCTGAGCCATGTCACTAAGAGTCTCCAACCATTGGTTACGATAGTCACGCAGATCCCAACCAAGTAGTCTGCATCTACCAACATGGCTCAGACTAGAAGTTAGTGATTTCAAGCACTGATGCCACGTTTTGTTTTGGCCACCCCTAACTTTCTTCCAACCATCTTCAACACCGGTTAGCATTGATAAAATGACCTTGAGAATGTTCAGCTACTTGCTAAAGCTAAATGAGGGTTATAAGCCAGCGTGAAGAATGAGGATGGTTAAAGTTGGGAATTAGATATACAGTTTTCATCATGAAACTCCGCCTGAAGGTCCTCCGGGGGCTACTGCCGGTCCCAAGTTCGGATAAAGGAGGAGGGTTGAGCATGTGGTTAGCGACCTCATCCCGTAGAAAACTAACTCGCTAAAAAATGCTAACCAGAAAAAAATAATTCAAACCATTTAAACTCTGCTCTTGGAGTCAGATGGTCTTCATTTAGAAGAATTATGACGCGTCATGGTGAAAGCTGAATTCACGTGTCTGATGCCCCTTCTAACAACCAGAGCAACAATTAATTTAGGTAGATGGAATGCTAGTGCAATATGGGAGACCGGGAGAGTCTTCCAAATTGCTGCTGCTTTCATCATGAACGGACATCAGCTATAATGTTAAGACTCTATTGAACCAAATAGATGATTGACTTTCACGCTGAAATCTAAGACTTGTTATCCTAGATGTAATTAGTTTGTCTATAAATTATAGTCTCACCAAATGTACTCTTGAATTTGAAAATAATAACCAATTTAAATCAATCGGTTTACAATTCTTTCTCGTAGTAATATTACTTACTTACTTACGCCTGTTACCCCCTCCCCAATGGAGCATAAGCCGCCGACCAGCATTCTTCAACCCACTCTGTTCTGGGCATTCTTTTCTAGTTCCATCCAATTCTTGTTCATTTTACTCATATCTATCTCCATTTTATCGAAGTTGTGGTGTCATTAGTACAATCATAATTGAATGTCAGTCTTCAAATGTGTATACATCAATAGTGTAACGGAAAGAACACGTTGAAAACCCCCTTCTTCAGTGCATTTTATTGGATAGTATTGTTATTTATCTGTTTCTTCTTCTTGTATTCAGATCTCTTTTAATTTAACTTTATGTTCTTCAGTTGTTTTTTTTCGTCTGAGCTTTTATTATGTGGCCTTAGTTAAAAACTTACCATTTGTTACTTAATTTTACTGTTCCATGTTGCTGCATTATTGACAATAAGGTGGTGTTTGACTAAACTCAAGATCACGGGGATGGTTCAGTGAATGACTGTTATCCTTTGACTGTCTTCTTGAAAAGGTTGACGGAATCTTTGTAGATAGATATCTGATCCATTATTGATGAGGATTTTTCTATTGATTCTTAGCAGATTAGCTTGTGTTAGAGAAACTCTTGACAGGCTGTACTGTTTGACAGCCGTTTAAATTCAACACAAAGTTTGTGTTTTAACATAATTTAATGCAAATTACTCAAAAACACTTCGAACTCTAAAGAGAAGAATGTAGTCTGGTCTAATTGAATTAAACTTTGGTTTGTTATTTCTGGTTTGAATTATTTTTCTGGTTAGCGTTTTTTTAGTGAGTTAGTTTTCTACGGGATGGGGTCACTAATCCCATGCCCAGTCCTCCTTCTTTACCCGGGCTTAGAACCGGCAGTAACTCTAGACGAGCTACAGGCGGAGTTGAAGAGCTACAAGGCTGTCTACTCTCTCCCTCGCTCTTTCTTCTGGTGGTCGACTGGATTATGAAGACCTCGACATCTGAGGGTAAACACAGAATACAATGGACAGCTCAGAACCAATTAGTCGATTTGAACTTTGCAGATGACCTAGCCCTCCTATCGCATACACACGAACAGATGCAGACAAAGACAGCCAGTGTAGCAGTAGTCTCTGCATCAGTAGGCCTCAGCATACACAAGGGGAAAACCAAGGTCCTCAAATACAACACGGTGAACAACAATCCAATGACTCTTGATGGCGAAACTCTGGAAAATGTAGATTCCTTCACATACCTAAGAAGCATCATCGATGAACAAGGAGGTTCAGATGCAGACGTAGAGGCGAGGATTGGCGAAGCAAGGACAACATTCCTACAATTGAAGAACATACATATGGAACTCAAAACAACGGTCTGGAAGCCAATATCAAAGTGAGAATCTTCAATACGAATGTCAAGGCAATTTTACTATATGGAGCTGAAACTTGGTGAACTACTACAACCACCATCAAGAAGGTAAAAGTATTTATAAATACCCGTCTACGCGAGATACTCAACATCCATTGGCCGGATACAATCAGCAACAGCCTTCTGTGGGAGAGAACAAACCAGATTCCAGCTGAAGAGGAAATTAGGAAAAGACGATGGAAATGAATAGGACATACACTACACAAATCATCAAACTGCATCACGAGGCAAGCCCTAACTTGGAATCTTGGATGGAAGGCGAAAAAGAGGAAGACCAAAGAACACATTACGTCGGGAAAATAGAAGCAGATATGGAAAGGACGAATAACAACAGGGAGGAGCTGGAAAGGATCACTTGGGACAGGGTTGGATGGCGAATGCTGGTGAGTGGCCTATGTTCCTTCACGAGGAGTAACACGCGTAAGTAAGTAAGTAACTTAAGTCTTAGTTACTAGTATAGGGGTTGTGGAGATTATTAAGTTTTTGATTGAGATCATGAACCGATTGATGTTAGACCACCTTCGGAAACTTGAAAGCACTGGACGGCCGTTTCATCCTATTGTGGGACTCCTCATCAGTGCGAATCCACGATCCCGCTCGCGGGATTCGAACCCAGGGCCTTCAGTATCGCGCGAGAACGTTTAACCTACTGGACCACTGAGCCGGCATCCAATGGTGATAGTTTCTAACACCAACCAATCCACGAAATCGCGCAACCATCTTCCATTGTACTGAGGTAGATACCCGTCGCTACCCGATATGGATTAGCTCCACTGGTCACGGCTTCTCACTAGAACTTCGAGAATTCCCTCACGAAGCTAGTCACTAGTGAGCACATGTTAATTACTAGTATAGTTATTGCCTGTTTCTAGTTTAGAAGCACTGGACGACTGTTTTGTCCTAGTATGAAACTCGTCAACAGTGCACATTCACGATCTTAGTTTAATTAATTTTACTCTGCCAAACACAGTTATATATATATATATTAAATCTGATCATAAATGACTGATTCTAGTTTCTCACTTCTTCACTACATTGATCGATTATTATAAAACTTAATGTAAAAAATTCAAGCTACTTTTAAACTCAAATGAGTAGTCATGATCATCAGAACTGATCAATAATTTATTATTGAATTCATTATCACTAAAGGATTATGAAGTGTAACATATCAATTTATCTTATTCTGGCTTTATTTGTGAAATATTTACCATTATGATGATTAGTTCAGTAGAAAGTCATCTTATATTGATCTCGCGAGCGGGATCATGGATGCTCACTGTTAAAGAGTCCCAATATAGAACAAAATGACCGTTCAGTGCTACCAGGTTTCTAACGGTGGTCTAACATCAATCAGTTCATGACCTCAATCAAAAATAATTAAGTATGTTCATTAGACTAAGTGTCTCATAGTTGTAGTATACTTTTTTGGAATGTTAATTAATCCCATTCGAAGAGAACTGAAGATCAAGTTATATGGTCAATCAATGTTAACATTTCAGTTCTACAGGTAGTCATTCTCAGTTTGACTAGTTTAGTGATGTTATCATGACCGATTCTTTGAATCTTAAGTTCCTATTAGGAAAAATAACTTCCTTCAGATGTCAAATACATTGTGTTAATGAGTACTGACTAGCACACACAATCTAGATTTATGACTTTCTACCACTTTCAAATGTCAAGGTGACAACTTTAATTCCCAATCATTCAGATCGAATTCAACAGTTAACATTTCTGTCGTTAACCAGTTAATCCTATTGTAAGACTATTGTTCATTAGATATTGAGGTAACTACCTCACTAACAGACTTTTAAACTCTAATTGTTACAGTTTCCTTCCAAGATCACCGACCATCTTCTCAATGTTAGTCTTTAATGATCAAATGAAATAATTAGAACTTGAACAAAAAGATGGTTAATTATGATCCAGCTAACTCGATAACTCAAAGTCAGGATTTTCAATACAAATGTCAAGACAGTTCTACTGTATGGGGCAGAAACCTGGAGAACTACGAAAGCCATCATCCGGAAGATACAAGTGTTTATTAACAGTTGTCTATGCAAAATACTTCGAATCCGTTGGCCTGACACTATCAGCAACAACCTACTATGGGAAAGAACAAACCAGATTCCAATGGAGGAATAAATCAAGAAGAAGCACTGGAAGTGGATAGGACACACATTGAAGAGAGCACCCAACTGTGTCACAAGACAAGCCCTCACATGGAATCCGCAAGGCCAAAGGAGAAGTGGATGAACAAAGAACACATTACGCCGAGAAATGGAGATAGACATGAGAAAAATGAACAAGAATTGGATGGAATTAGAAAAGGCCCATGACAGAGTGGGTTGAAGAGTGCTGGTCAGTGGCCTATGCTCCATTGGGGAGGGGTTAACAGGCGTAAGTAAGTAAGTAAGTAAGTAAGTAACTCGGTAACGTACGCCTTTGATTAGGAAAATGGTCAATACAGAATTACGAACACGTTTTTTCTTCTTCTTCTTCTTCGATAATTATAGGGTTTTGATTAAGATCGTGAATCAATCAGTGGTAGACCAGCATTGAAAATGTGGAAGTAATAGACGGCCGTTTCGTCTTAGTATGAAACTCTTCATCAATGTGCATCCACGTTTTCGCACATGAGATTCGTTCTCACACACAAACGCTTAACCTCTAAACCACTGAGTCGACATCCAACAGTATTAATGTCAAACTTTAACCAATCCACGAAATTTATTATTATCATTATTATTTATACTGGTATCATTGTGCTTACTCCTCCTGGAGCCTCTCTGGTGCTACCACCTGCCTCAAGCCCGGAAAAAGGAGAAGGATTAAGCATGGCGTTTGTGACCCCACCCTGTAGAAATCTAACTCGCTAATCAATAATAAACTTTTTATGCAACTACTACATGGATTGATTAAAGTTAAGCTTTTACACCATTGGATCCCGGATCAGTGTGTCAGAGGTTCAGATTTCGCACATCAGACCAAAGGTCTTAGTTTCAATTCCTTGTTGTGGAGTTATGACTATGCTCTATTGAGGAATCCCACATTTAAATGAAGGAGTCTTCTAGAGCTTCTTGGTTTTCAATGTCCTTATAACACTGATGAATTTAAGTATTTTTTCTTACATTATTGTTATGTTCGTTAACTTGAATGCCACTACTAATTCGTCTTACTCGGAACGGAACGAAGAATCAATGATTCAGAGACTCGATAGGCTTGCCAGGGTTGAAGCTATCACGAGTTCACTTAATCGGCGAACGAGAACAAGACTCAGTGACCAAGGATCAGTAAGCTAGTTATTGATGGGTCCCAGCCCCACTAACTAGAGGGAAAAGTTCAAGCTTGAAATGGAAAGTATATTCTGCAAATCAGCCAGAAATGAGCGATAACAAAAAACACATTTCAAAACATATATATACAGTGCAAAACCGTCCTTGGGGAGAGTTACCAAATAACATACTACAAGACACAACGGACCGATAGCATTTGGAATATTTCCCAGTAGGATATACGACATGAAGGTGACAAGAGCTCCTTTGGCGCAAAAACAAAATTAGGTCTTTTCCGAAGTGAGTTCTGGGGATCTAACGTCCCTAACAATCATCATAATTGCTACGTTTTTAAATAACCTGCAGTCAGTGCTTAAATATACATTAATGAAGCGTACACGCTCGAGACTGTTAAGTCCTCGGTTCGAACTTCGTGTGGTGAGATCATGCATACAAAGTTCTGAGGAGTCCCACAGTGGAACGAAACGACAGTTTAGTGGTTCCAGGTTTTCTATGTTGGTCTAGCTTTAAATGACTCATGATCTCAACTATTAAAAAATTACTATAATATCCCTTCTCATATTAATCAACATATGGTCACTAGTGACTGGCTTCAAGAGGTATTTCCCAGAATTCTAGTGAGAAGTAGTAACCAGTAGAGTTCAAATGGGTCAGTTGTGAGAATAGTAACTCACTGATGACAATGGTGGATATGTCACTCAATTTCGTGGATTGAATGAAGTTAGATATTAACACCATTAGATGCTGTCTCAGTGGTCTAGTTGATTAAGCACCTGGCACGAGACTGATATGTCCTGTGTTGGAATCTCCAGAGTCGGGATCGTGGATGCGCTTTGCTGAGGAATCCCACAATTGAACTAAACGACCATCCAGTAGTTCCAGGTTTTCCATATTAGTGTACCTTTAATTAACTCATAATCTCAACTATTAAAAACTTACTATATTTTCTACAAAAAACCCTTCTGATATACATTAATTATTTGTTTGTTTGTTTGTTTATATGTTTGTTGTTTGAATGTTTCTCATTTCCCTTTAACCACCACTACCCCTTCACCTCCACCGCTCCCATTAACTCACACATATAATGATCATAGTAATCAACCTTCAAAAACAAATAAACCTTTTATAACATTAAAAAAGATTACATTTACTCTTTAGTCTTATCTATTTATAAAAGAGAAGAAAAGAGAGAAAAAAAGTAAAGAAAAGAGAAAAAAAGAGAAATTTTAATGGAAAGATACAAGTAAAACAACATGAAGGGAAATGATAACCTTATTTATTTATTAATTGAATGATTGAATTCATTATTCTATTCAAATGTAGATCAATCACTATGGAAAATATGGGAAAAAAAGTAGGGAAAACATTCGGTACTCATTTTATTTATTCAAATATATTTCTTTCTTTTAATTTTCTTTTATTTTTTTCTTCTCTCATCATCTTTACTTTATCATGTTTATTGTTTTCTTTTCTTTTTCTTTTTTTCTTTTTTGAGAAAAACAACTTTATTTACACATTTAATTGTAAATAAATAAAAGATGGTTAGATAATTTAATAGTTTTGACAATAGTCAAATAGATGGGATTGAAATAATTGAAAAGAGATATATAGAAGATTTATGTATTGGGAAAATTGGTAATGACACCCGCACTCAAGCACGCAAGCACGCACGCACGCACATGCACACATACTCACGCGTATACGTTGACGTAAGTAAACAATGCACGCGCACACACACACACACATGCACATACACCATATACTACTTATATTACTTATTTAATGAATGAATGAATGAATGAAATGCTGAAGGAGTAATGTAACATGAGCGAGAGAACGAAAGAGAGTGGGCGACACAGAGAGAGAGAGAGAGAAACAAACAAACACAAGCATAAACAAACAAACAAACAAATTTAGTAAACAATATTCCATATTTACTTCTATATTTTTTTCCTCTTATTCATGGAATCATTTTTATCTTTCATGAATAGTGAAAAGAAAAATAAACAAATAAACAAACAGAAAAGAAGGTAGAAAGAGAATTAAAAGAAGAAAAAAAAAGATAAAAAGCCATTAAATGAATCCCGAATAAAAAGGAATAAATAAGTGAATAGAACTAGAAGCATAGATCTTGAAAGCTTCTATTGTTTATAAGCTTTTAATGGATTTTAATTCATATTGTTTCCATTAAGTAATAGATATAGATTTCTTAGACATAGTAATAGTAATGATGTAATAATAATGATAATAATGTTGTTTATACATTTAATGGGGACAACATTTAAAGTAACTGGAATAATGTAAATCGGTGAAGGTTGTAGTGTGTGCGTGTGTGTGTGTGTGTATGTATGTAGACTAGCATTGAAAAGTTGGACGTAATAGACGGTCATTTCATCTTAGTATGAGTTTGCACACGGAATTCGAACCCAGGAAATTCGGTTTGACACGTGGATGCATAATCTTTAAACCAATGATCCGGCATCCAATGATGTTAATGTTAATCTATATTCAACAATCTGCATATCCGTATACTGATAATTATCATGTGCTCTTTAGTGACTAGCTTCAAGATGGAATACCTGGAGTTCTAGTGAGATGCGGCGAATAATAGAGGTCAACCGTGTCTAATGTGAGGTATTTACTGGTTGAAGACAATGGTGGGCGGTCGCACAATATCATGAATTGGTTGAAGTTAGATATTGACACTGTTGGATGTCGGATCAGTGGTCTAGAGATTAGTTGTTCGAGTGTGAGACCGAAGGTGATGGATTTCAGTCGAAAATTATGTCATATACTTTTATGTAGATCGAAAATCGACTTAAAATTATGTAAAAACACATGTGTGTGTGTGTTTAAATGGTTTAATTTGTTTATTCTGATTAGCACTTTTTTGAGAAAAATTGTTTTCTTCAGCATGTGGTTGGGGACAGGAAGCCTGACCCTCACTTGTTATTCAGGCTGCGAACCGTAGTAGCACTAGAAGAGGTACAGATAGAGGTCACGACAAACAACATAGCAGCAGCCTCTGTATCAGTACATCTCAAAATACACAAAAGAACAAGTAACATCCTCAAATGCAACACAGAGAACACCAACCAAACCACAGTTGATAATGACACTCTGGAAGATGTGGATACCGTAAGCGAATGCCTACCGTGGGAGAAAATCAACCAACTCCCATTTGAAGAGAAAATTAGGAAAAGATACGAGTTGGACAGGACATAAATTGCAGAGGTCGTCAAACGGCATCACAAGGCAAGCGCTGACATAGAACGCTGGAGGCAAAGAGAAAAGGATGAATAACAACTGGAAATGACTGTAAAAGATTGTCTACGACATAATTAGATGGAGAATGCTGGTTGGTCTATGCTCCTCTACGAGGAGTAACAGATGTAAGGAATTAAGTTGTGCACGTGTCTTCAAATTGATAAGTTCATTCTAACTGGGTGTTTCTTCTTTTGACTACTATTAATCATAGTGTTGTCTCTGGTAGGTGTAGACTACGTGGTTGGGATCCGCGAGACAGTAGCAACCGATGGTTAGAGACTTTGAATGACATGGCTCGAAATCGTTTACAATGGCTCAGGTGCATCCACTCATTGTGTTCTTCCAAATTCTAATCTTCTGAATCCTTCATGTCCCTTTATTTTTCCTTTTTTCGAACTTATTTCACTGGATTATACTCGTCGGATAGTATCTTCAAACCTTAATCTTTCCAATTACTGCTTATACTTTTATTACCTCTACCACTATGGGATTTGAATCCACATTTGTATCTGTGTGCTAATGTGGTATAGCAACTCGAACTGATGTACGTACATAGGAAGTTCTACGTTGTTGACTGATTCTGTTTTTAATTCAATATGACAATTACTCAGTGTAATATATGTTGTATTTCCGGTGTGATATTTGATTTAGTATAACATTGAGTTGTACAAGTGTGCCCCGGTCTGATTTAATATCAAGGCTAACTGTTCCTGTCATCTATTTAGATATTTCTGTTACTATAAACGATTTAGTGATGAATGTAAGATCATCACAATTTCGATCACAAAAATAAAATCAATACTTCAGTTTAATGAAGATAACTAGATTAAATCTCGTTTATTATTTATTGATACATTAAAATGGATAGTACACAGATTGAGGAAAGCACCCAACTGTGTCATAAGTCAAACCCTCACATGGAATCTTCAAAGCCAAGGGAGAAGAGAACGACCAAAGAACACATTACACCGGGAAATGGAGATAGACATGAGTAAAATAAACAAAAGTTGGACAGAACTGGTATGGAAGGCCTTGAACAGAATGGGTTGGAGAATGCTATTCGACAGTCTATACTCCATTAAGAGTAACAGGCATAAGTAAGTAAAGTAAGTAATTATTCAATCATATCGTATGAAGTTCAAAGTGAATCAACTTCTGATTGTGTCATATCAGATATACATTGTCTTAATGAAATTCTTAATAACTTTGAAGCAATTAGTATAAATGAGTAGTATTGGTTAATTTACTTTATAAGATCAATTCATAAGATATTAGTAATAATTCATATGAATATTCAGTTACTTAAGTTAATGCCTATGGGCATTTTGATGTTTTGTCTTGTATACTTCATAATGATGATTTGGATAAAAGCTGTTTTTCATTTCTCCCCTCTAATATGGTTTAATCTAATTGAAAACAGAAGGATTTTTGTAGATATTATAGTAATGTTTTAATAGTTGAATTCATGAGTTAATTGAAGTTAGATCAACATGAAAAACTTGGAACCATTGGATAACCATTTTGTCCTCCCCAACAGTACATATCCACAAGATTCGAACTCAGGAACTGTCACTATCGCAAAGCGGAATTATGGATAAACACTTCTGAGGAGTCTCGTATTGGGACGAAACGGTCATTTAGTTCTTTCAGGTTTTCCATTTTGTTCTAACTTCAACTGACTTATGATCTCAACTGTTGAAATTACTACAATCTCCACATGCTCACTAGTGACTGACTTCAAGAGGTATATCCTGGAGTTCTAATGAGAAGCAATGACCAGTGGAGTTCAACCGGGTCAGTTGTGAGATAGTAACTTACTGATGACAATAGTAGATGTGTAGCTCAATTTCGTGGATTGATTGAAGTTAGATATTAACACCGTTGGATGCCGGTTCAGTGGTCTAGTTGGTTAAGCACCTGGCGTGAGACTGATATGTCCTGTGTTGGAATCTCGAGAGGCGCGATCGTGGATGCGCTGTGCTGAGGAGTTCCACAATAGGTCGAAACGGCCGTCCAGTACCTTCAGGTTTTTTAAAGTGGTCTAGCTTCAATCGACTCATGATCCCAACTGTTGAAGGATTCCTTTCAGTTGATTAAATCAAATTAAATGGAATACATTTAAACGTGTATCCTATTGAATGAAATTTATGTAGTTCAACAATGAACTGTGATGAAGTATAATAAACAAACTACCTAGCAATGCAGTTGATCATTCTCTTATTATTGGCATGTGTGCATAATGTGTGGATCACTTTAATATTGTTTGAATCCACAAACATTCTAATCAAAGATGGTTGGTAGCTAGTAGTGGAATCCAGTTTGATGCGTGTTTCTTTCTATTTGGGACTTATCAACTAGATGTATCTGCATCACAGAATTGATGTTCACTACAGAACTCGAACCCAGTACCGTTCACTTAAAACGCCATCGTGTTATTCACTTATCTAATAAGTCCTGATAGCCAATTGCTTGTGAAATGGGGTGAAGTTTGAATTCATTTGGTATTGTTTACTTGAATCTTTCCATTGATGTTTAGCCCTGCAATTGATCAATCTCTTATTAACTAAATAGATAACGCGCTAGCATTGCAAGCGAATGGTGTTAAGTTCGAGTTCCAGAACGAATATCAACTCTCAAATGTAAATACATCCAGTTGATATGTCTTCAATAAGACGAAACGCACATCCTCCATTCCACTACTATCTCATATTCATGTTTGCTTATTATGCTAATGGTTTAACATTTCAAAGATCATACAGATTATGATGACGATAATGACGATAATGATGATGATGATGATTTTAACATCACAGCATGTAATAAGTATACAATAAATGATTTTAAGAAGAAATAAGTAGTTTTTATCATTAAAATAAATAGACATTTTAGTTTTGATTGACAAGGTCTTTCATTAGGTTTCACACACACACACACACGTATATACCCCCAGACACATACCCCCCCAACACACACACCCATACACACACATAGATTCCTTTTCCATGGGAACAAATAAAGAAAAGTTTACAAAACATTGGAAACCGTTTGAATGAATATTAACCGTTTAGTATATAAAAAAGTAATCATTATAATAGCTAACTTATTTTCAAGCCAAGTCAACTTTTTTAAAAACTTATTAGTGTATATTTCAATGTATTACAAATTTCTATATATTGTAATATACTACTACTACTACTACTACTACTACTACTACTACTACTACTACTACTACTACTACCACTACTACTACTACTACTACTACTACTACTACTACTACTACTACTACTACTACTACTACTACTACTACTACTACTACTACTACTACTACTACTACTACTACTACTACTACTACTACTACTACTACTACTACTACTACTACTACTACTACTACTACTATTAATATTGAATATGAATTATGATATATTGATTGAACTTTGTTTACAATATTGTGGATGTTCACTGTTGAGGAGTTCCATAATAGGAAAAAACCGCCATCCAATGCTTCCAAGTTTTCAATGGTGATAGTCTAACTTCAAAATACAATATTTCTCAAACTAATTCAATCGGAATCATTATTATTATCAACCATTTAAGAAAAAGGTTAAATTTGGTGATTTACTGATTGATTTTCAAAAGATATCTTGATCCGAGATTATAATTTATAGATGATCTTTGAACAACCCTGGAAGTGATCTTGAGAATAAAGGTTAGAAATCATTGTAAGGAATTCAATTTCAAATTTTCATCAGGGACTGATATCAGGGCGAGACTCTAATTTATGGATGACCTTTGAATGAATCTTAAGTGAGCTTGAGAAATATTACCTAATCAGCAAACAGTCAGTATAGAGTACAAAAAATATAAAATACAAAACCAAGGTAGTAAAGTGGATACACTTCTTGTACGTAGTTCAAAACATTGTCAAGGTTAAAAAGAGGTTCAGAGGTTCTAAAATCGTAATGCTTGCAGTAGAAGAAATCATCCATACGGCCGCAGAATAGTCGACCTCTGGAGCCATGATAAAGTCTCAAAAACTCTTTCAGCTTCAACCACATAACTTCAATATTGTTTATATGCATTCCGGTAGTTGAGTCCACAAAATGCTACTTGTGGATAACGACACGATACACATAACCAAGCCTATGTAGGAGTCTGTACACTCTCCAATCATCCGTATATATTGTAGTACCTGGCTGCAGGTAGTGTTACTGGTGCTTTTATTATCCGGTTCGCAATAATTGTCGTAATTCGCCCTAGTTAGGAATTATATATGGGGTTTTCATCACGAACTGACATCGACTATGATGCCAGAAGTTTATTTAACCAAATGGATGAAAGGCTTTCGCGTTAAAATCCGAAATCTATTATCTTATGCCTGATTGATTCGTCCACAATTTATGTTGTCGCCGTTTTATTTGTTAGAGCCGCTCAATTATCACGTTTTGTACAAAATTCGTTGCGAACCGATCGTACGTTATCATTAAGCACTGAAGTTGACACCGTAACCTTGAAATCTCTAAAACACTCCTAATAAGCTCGCCGATATCAGATATAATGCCAAAATTAAATTCAGACAAATGGATAAATGAATTTCGCGCCAAAATATGAGATATGTTATCTTAAATCTGATTGGTTCGTCGATATCTTAAATCCTTCTATGTAAATATCATGAAATATCTCATTGCGTAATCATCTATCAATGTTACAATCTATATTATAAATATCTATTCATATTATACCGCAAAGCACTAAATAGTCGTTTCATCCTAATATAGGACTTTTCAGTAGTGTGTATCCACGATCCACTACACGAGGATTCCTATTTACTTCCTATTTGCTTTACATTTTAGTATAGGAATGAATTCTATACCTGTTTGTTAATGATATCGAATTAGACAAAAAAATGACATAGTAGATTGATAGATGTTAAATGAAATAATGAGGAAAATGTTCTTTATTATTGTTGTTGTTACGCCAGTTACTCCCAATGGAGCATAGGCTGCCGACCAGTATTCTACAACCCACTCTTTGATGGGCATTCCTTTCTAGTTCTATCCAAATATTGTTCATTCTTCTCATTTCTGTCTCCATTTCTCACCGTAATGTGTTCTTTGCTCTTCCTCTCCTCCTTTAGTCTTGAAGATTCCATGTGAGCGTTTGACTTGTGACACAGTTGAGTGCTCTCCTCAATGTGTGTCCTATCCACTTCCAGTGCTTCTTCCTGATTTACTCCTCCACTGGAATGTGATTTCTTCTCCTCCACAGTAGGTTGTTGCTGATAGTTGCTGATAGCAAACGGATTCAAAGTATTTTGCATAGACAACTGTTAATAAACACTTGTATCTTCTGGATGATGAATTTCGTAGTTCTCCAAGTTCCCGCCTCATACAGTAGAACTTTCTCGATATGTGTATTGAAAATTCTGACTTTGTTATTGGTCGACAGACATTTGTTTTTACTCTCATATGTTATTCAGTTGTATGTATGCTGTTCTTGCTTTGCCAATCCATACCTTCATATCTACATCGGATTCACCGTGCTCATCAACGATTCTGCCAGGATATATAATCACTTGATTCGATTAGCGTATTCTGTGTTCTATCGAAGAATCTTGCTTTTCTAACCAATTGGGGAAAATACTGTGAAAAAGAAATTATCCATGTGACTAACTGTTTGTTTTCAAGGTTGTAATTAGTATTACTATTGTTATGATTATCATTATCGTTATTGCCAATCTCTTATGACTATTCTTCATCATCTTCTTCTCCTTCTTCTCCTTCTTCTTCTTCTTCAAGTAATCATCATCATCATCATCATCATCATCATCATCATCATCATCACATCTATGT
>OX103732.1:1391108-1663372 GCA_944470365.2 Schistosoma intercalatum | reverse complement strand
ATGGAACATTTGAAAATGAGGTATTGAATGTAATTTTGAGTTAAAAATTCATTGTTTATTCCCACCCGTATTCTCGTTTATTACATTATCACTAATCTGGATTCTCCGAGTTGAAGATGTTAGACGATTCTCTGTGTTTGATCGTTGGTGTCTACAAAGGATTGTTGACTTCCAGTGGCAACACCATGTCAGTAATGCAGAGGTTCGGCATCGTGTGTTCGGACACAGAGATGATAATCCAATTGGTGTCACCATCTTGAAACACCGACTTCGGTGGCTTGGATATGTTCTACGAATGTCGTCCCAGAGAATTCTATGTCGTGCATTATTTGCCGACTCTGGGACTGGTTGGAGAAAGCGGAGAGGTGGTCAGTGTATGACACAGTGTCGTGGTATGAAAGAAGGCTGCAAAGGGGTGGTTTCTGTTAGTCCTTCACGACTCCCTGGTTGGGTTCCGAGAGATGGTACAACACAGTGGCTATAGACGTTACCAGATATGGCTGAGAACAGAAGCCAGTGGCGATCCTGCTGTAACCTTGTTTTACTTTCATCATAAAAAGTGGTTGTGTCTCCCTTACCTGAAAGATTTCTTCTGATTGTACCTTTCTGTCTCCCCCATTATTACTATTATTATTATTATTACGCTACCTTACACCAATCTCTTCGTTATTCTTCTCTTTCTTTTTTTACGCTACCTACCTTTCCTTTTTCCTTCTCTTTAAATTCTCATTGTTTTGTGTGGCGCATAAATATCTGGTGCCCCCTTGTACCAATACTTATGTGTTCAAATAAATAAATATAACTATTTGTAACGACCGAACAACCAATATTCAGATGGAACAACGAACTGACGAACCCAATATTTATTTGATTAGACTAGACCACTTTCCTCTGTATAGCTTACAACGCGTCTTTGAGATACTCGTATTATATTATATCAAAACATGAACTCTGTGCTCAATATAAACGGTTCTAATTAAGAAAATAGAACAAATTACATCAAAAATACAAAATACCTCAAACGATACAGCCTGTGCTACACAGTCAGAAGTTTCTCTAGCGCAAAGTAGCGCGCTAAACAATGAAAGAGACAGTTAATACCAAAAGGTTTGATACCTGAGAATCAATACAAATATTCTCAATCAGATGGGATCAAATATCTATCTGCAGGGATTGCAGCAATTCTCCCAAGCAGACAGTCAGAAGGTTCACAATCACACACTGAACCACGCCGTGACCTTGAGCTTAGTCAAACATAACCATACTGTCAATGGTCCAGCAACATGCAATAGAAAATTAGGTAACAAAAAATAAGTCTTTAATTAAAATCATATAATAAACGCTCAAACGGGGAAGACTGAAGAACAAAAGACATGGTTAAACGAGATCGAAACAAAGGTTGGAATACACCAAAGGAAGAAGGAACAAATAAATGAAAATACTGTTCAACAAAGAAGCTGCAGAGAGATTTTCACTGTTCTCTTTCCGTTACACTATTATTGTATTAGACATAGAAATTATCATCATTTAACTTAACTTAAAGCCATTGTAGATGGATTATACAGTTAATCGGATTAGAATTGTCTACTGATTGATAATTCATGAAATCTGTATAGCCTAGTAAATCGAGAAAAAGTTAGTTCAATGGAACTTTAAAGAGCCTACTTGAAGTGAATGAGAACCAAAATTACAATGTTCTTTCGTAAAGTGTGAAAACCAAACATTCAATACTTCATTTACAAATCTTTCATCAATTGTCCTTTACATTCCTTTATGATTCTTCTAATTCTTAATTTCTTCCTATTTGCTTCAGTTCAATCTTCTTAACCTTCTTTTGACACTTTTGATCAATCTAATATACTACTTATATCGACAGATATAAGTAGTAACTATGTAATTTAAAAGGTTATGATAGGAGCCGCCTATAAATCCATTGAAAAAAACTTTAAATCCCATGAATATACTAAAAAATATTCTAATTATTCAAAGTCCACTGGAAGTAAGTAAGTAAGTAAGTAAGTAAGTAAGTAAGTAAGTAAGTAAGTAAGTAAGTAAGTAAGTAAGTAAGTAAGTAAGTAAGTAAGTAAGTAAGTAAGTAAGTAAGTAAGTAAGTAAGTAAGTAAGTAAGTAAGTAAGTAAGTAAGTAAGTAAGTAAGTAAGTAAGTAAGTAAGTAAGTAAGTAAGTAAGTAAGTAAGTAAGTAAGTGTGGAAGTAAGTAAGTAAGTAAGTAAGTAAGTAAGTAAGTAAGTAAGTAAGTAAGTAAGTAAGTAAGTAAGTAAGTAAGTAAGTAAGTAAGTAAGTAAGTAAGTAAGTAAGTAAGTAAGTAAGTAAGTAAGTAAGTAAGTAAGTAAGTAAGTAAGTAAGTAAGTAAGTAAGTAAGTAAGTAAGTAAGTAAGTAAGTAAGTAAGTAAGTAAGTAAGTAAGTAAGTAAGTAAGTAAGTAAGTAAGTAAGTAAGTAAGTAAGTAAGTAAGTAAGTAAGTAAGTAAGTAAGTAAGTAAGTAAGTAAGTAAGTAAGTAAGTAAGTAAGTAAGTAAGTAAGTAAGTAAGTAAGTAAGTAAGTAAGTAAGTAAGTAAGTAAGTAAGTAAGTAAGTAAGTAAGTAAGTAAGTAAGTAAGTAAGTAAGTAAGTAAGTAAGTAAGTAAGTAAGTAAGTAAGTAAGTAAGTAAGTAAGTAAGTAAGTAAGTGTGGAAGTAAGTAAGTAAGTAAGTAAGTAAGTAAGTAAGTAAGTAAGTAAGTAAGTAAGTAAGTAAGTAAGTAAGTAAGTAAGTAAGTAAGTAAGTAAGTAAGTAAGTAAGTAAGTAAGTAAGTAAGTAAGTAAGTCAGTAAGTAAGTAAGTAAGTAAGTAAGTAAGTAAGTAAGTAAGTAAGTAAGTAAGTAAGTAAGTAAGTAAGTAAGTAAGTAAGTAAGTAAGTAAGTAAGTAAGTAAGTAAGTGTGGAAGTAAGTAAGTAAGTAAGTAAGTAAGTAAGTAAGTAAGTAAGTAAGTAAGTAAGTAAGTTAGTAAGTAGGCTAAATTTAATCATCTACCCGAATTTCATTTTCGAATAGATAAATTACTTGTTTTTAACAAGAATCATCAATGACTTAAAACTAGTTTAAACTATTTACTTTGTCAATATTAACTGATCAAAATACACTACTACTACTGCTACTATCACGACTACAACTGCAATATCTATCATCATTACAAATTGTGTACACAGTCGATCATCTGTTTTATTTTATTTGGTATAAAGACGGAAATAAACAAGCATTAACAAAACAATATGATGAAATGAATAGGGTATTAACTGAATCAGTAGTAATGAGTTAGGGAATGAATAGGAAAGATATAAGAAAATAAACAATCAAGTAATAGATATGTATCTTATTCAATTTACATGAATAAAAATATGAAACACAACTGTTCATTAAAAGATGTTAGTTCAAAAAACACGATAGAGATAGAGTGAGAAAGAGAGAGGGAGAGAGCCAGAGAGATGGATGGGAGAAAGAGTTTAACACCCTCTATACATAAATATACATCTTTAATAGAATAAAATATTGTAATTTTTTTTTGATAAATTACAAAATAACACATTCGTTTTTCAGAATGGGTTTTGTGGAGAGTTTTAGAAATTTCACAAGTTGAAATCATGAGTCGATTGAAGCTAGACCATCATGGAAAACCTGGAAGCACTGGACGGTCGTTTCCTCTTGAGATGGAAACTGGTTTGTTCTCTCCCACAATAGGCTGTTATTGATGGCATCCGATCAATGGATGTTGAGTATTTTGTATAGGCAACTATTTATAAATACTTGTACCTTCTTGATAATGGTTGTAGTAGTTCTCGAGGTTTCAGCTCCGTAGAGTAGAATTGTCTTAAGGTTTGTATTGAAGATTCTGACTTTTATACATCTTGACTACTACTACTACTACTACTACTACTACTACTACTACTACTACTACTACTACTACTACTACGACTACTACTACTACTACTACTACTACTACTACTACTACTACTACTACTACTACTACTACTACTACTACTACTACTACTACTACTACTACTACTACTACTACTACTACTACTACTACTACTACTACTACTACTACTACTACTACTACTACTACTACTACTACTACTACTACTACTACTACTACTACTACTACTACTACTACTACTACTACTACTACTACTACTACTACTACTACTACTACTACTACTACTACTACTACTACTACTACTACTACTACTACTTCTACTACTACTACTACTACTACTACTACTACTACTACTACTACTACTACTACTACTACTACTACTACGACTACTACTACTACTACTACTACTACTACTACTACTACTACTACTACTACTACTACTACTACTACTACTACTACTACTACTACTACTACTACTACTACTACTACTACTACTACTACTACTACTACTACTACTACTACTACTACTACTACTACTACTACTACTACTACTACTACTACTACTACTACTACTACTACTCTACTACTACTACTACTCTACTACTACTACTACTACTACTACTACTACTACTAATCACACTAATCCTACTACTATTGATGGCAAATAATCAGGATTCTTTTAAAACTATGCAAATATTAGAATTTTAATTTATTTTTGGATTTAAAAGAGAAAAAAACTATCCAAATTTGATTGCTAAAGAAACGAATCCATTAGAAGGCGAAATTCTGTCAACAGTGAAACCACAACAGTAACAAAAACACCATACGTACATTAAGCATATATATATATATATATAGGGGGGGAGGTTGTTTATTCCCCTCTTTATATGTATCTATCTATATGTGTGTGTGGGACCATATGTTTACATTTCATTTCTTTAGTTGTTTTTTTTTGTGTTTTGTTTTTTTTCTTGCCCTTGATAACAGGAACTTATATCATAGTGATATCATCATATAAATTAATTAGGAGACAACGTTTCTATGTTTATTATCGGTATTCATACTAACCGACATCAATCAATAGACATACAATCACACACACACGCACACACACACGCACACACACACATAAATACACAACTACATCGTTACTGTAAATCAAAGTTAATGAACACCTGTTTAGTTGAAAAATTTCTGTTTTTTTTTTGAAAAAAAAAGGAAAACTTTTCTAACACTTTTGATGATGGAAAAAAACTAGGTATTCTGATTTATCTCTATGCATTTGTTTGCCTTTTTTTTAAGTTAACATCAATTGATGAGATACTCTTCTTTTTTTTCCGCAATTCTGCAGCAATTTGGAAGACTCTCCCGGTCTCTCACATTGTACGAGAATTATATGTATCTAAATAAATGATTGCTCTGGTTGTTAGATGTGGCATTGGCCTCGTGACATGCGAAGGAACTCGACTTTTATCATGAGGCGTCATAATTCTTTTAAATGAAGACCATCTGACTCCCAGAGCAGAGTTTCAATGGTGTGAATAATTTTTTTCTGGTTAGCATCTTTTTTAGCGAGTTAGTTTTCTACGGAATGGGGTTGCTAACCCTTATGCTCAACCCTCCTCTTTTATCCGGGCTTGTAACCGGCAGTAGCCTCCAGAGGCACTCCTGGCGGAGTTACTTATTGTATACCATTTAGTAAATTAGTCAGATATATATGTAACTCAGAATCTGGCAATTATATATATATGCATCATTTTATGTTCTCAAAGCATATCAAAACCTACTTGCTTACTTACGCCTGTTACCCACTCCCCGCAATGAAGCATAGGCCGCCGACCAGGATTCTACAAACCACTCTGTCATGGGCATTCCTTTCTAGTTCTACTCAGCTGTTATTCATTCTTCTCATTTCTGTCTCCATTTCTCACCGTAATGTGTTCTTTGCTCTTCCTCTTCACCCACTTTGACCTTGAGGATTCCATGTGAGGGTTTGACTTGTGACACAGTTGGGTACTCTCCTTAATGTGTGTCCTATCCACTTCCAGTGCTTCTTATTGATTTACTCCTCCACTGGAATCTGGTTCGTTCTCTCGCACGGTAGGTTGTTCTAATAGTTGCTGATAGCCAACGGATCCAAAGTATTTTGCATAGACAACTGTTAATAAACACTTGTATCTTCTGGATGATGACTTTCGTAGTTCTCCAAGTCTCCGCCTCATACAGTAGAACTATCTTGACATTTGTACTGAAAATTCTGACTTTGTTATTGGTCGACAGACATTGGCTTTTACTTCTATATGTTATTCAGTTGTATGTATGCTGCTCTTTTTTTGCCGATAGGCGCCTTCACACCTGTATCAGATCCACCGTGCTCATCAACGATACTGCCCAGATATATAAAGGTTTTTGCATCTTTCAAAGCTTCTCCGTCAAGTGTGATTTGATTGGTATATAGTGTGTTGTATTTGAGGATCTTGCTTTTCTCCTTGTGTATGTTGAGATGTACTGCTGCTGAGGCTGCTGCTACAGTGGTCGTCTTCTCTTTCATATGTTGTTGCGTGTGCGATAGAATAGCCAGATCATGTGCGAAGTTCAGATCTTCTAGCTTTATCCTAACTGTCCACTGTATCCTTTGTTTTCAGTATCAGTGATGGTATAAATTATTAGAAATCAGTAGTATAATCAGAGAACAATGATTTAAAACAACAAAAAGTCCATGATAATTTTAAAACCATGATTTTAGGAAAGATAATAAGTGACTGCAGGCGCACTAAGGTGACGAATTCTAAGCCATGTTAGCAAACGTCTCTAGCTACTAACTAGATAGTTTACTTCTACATTGAAATTGAAATCCAATGAGTTTTGACTAGATTGGTCATTGAAAAGTTCAATTGACAAATCACTTCACTAAATACCATATTCAATAACATTGGTGATATTATAGACATTTGATGTTACTAGTGATATTGTTCTTTAAGCTGGATGATTTGATCGTGAACCTTTCATCATTCTACTGGACAACATCATCAACACAAACTTCAGGTAGAAGTGAAGTGTTTGAATTTCTCTACATGTGATTCACAGCTTGTCCTGTTAAAACCATGGAAAACCTGGGAGCACTGGACGGACGATTCGTTCTAGTATGGAACTCTTCAGCGATGAGCATCCGGGATCCCGCCCTGCGAGATTTGAACTACACTCTCTACCAAATTCCTCTCTGATTATAATTCTCATATGCTCACTAGTGACTGTCTCCAAGAGTTATTTCCTGGATTTATAGTGAGAAGACGTGACTAGTAAAGTTCAACTGGTTCTGTTGTGAGATAGCAACTCACTGAAGACAATAGTAGATGTGTCACCCAATTTCGTAGATTAGTTGAAGTTAGATAATAACACTGCTGAATGCCATCTCAGTGATTTAGAGTTTAAGCTCTAGCGCAGAAGACTGATAGGTCCTAGTTTTGAATCTTGGGAGACAGGATCGTGGGTGCGTAGTAATTCAAAATAATTGAATTCATGAGTCAATTGAAGCTAGATCACCATGGAAAACCTGAAAACACTGGACGGTCGTTTCTTCTTTGTATGGGACTCCTCAACAGTGCGCACCAACGACCCCGCACGCGAGATTCGAATCCAATACTTATCCGTCTCACATGCAAATTTTTAATTCTCATAGTAAGTAGAATACAATTCAAACCATCAGTTTAGGTGTTGTGGCGATTGTTGAGTTTTTGATTCAAATCATGAGACAATTGACGCTAGACCACCATGGAGAATCTGGAAGCATTGGACGGCCGTTTCGTTTTAGTATGAGACTGCTCAGCAGTGCGCAACCACGATCCCGCACACCGCGAGATTCGAGCCCAGGACCTTTCAGTCTCGTGCCAGGCGCTTAACCAACTAGACCACTGAGCCTGCATCTAATGGTGTTAATGTCTAACCTCAACTAATCCACGAAATTGCGCGACCATCTTCCATTGTACTGAGGTAGACACCTGTTTCTACCCGACACAGATTAGCTCCACTGGTCACGGCGGTTGTACACTGCTGAGGAGTCTCATACTAGGACGAAATGACCGTCCAGTGCTTTCAGGTTTTACATGGTGGTCTATCTTCAATTGACTAATGATTTCAAACTATTCAGTAAATATATCAACATTCCATGTTTTCCAATTTGATATTTAATCCTTATGTATGCTATCTCTCTCTTATAAGTTTTAATCTATTTATTGTATATATTCTCAGGTTATATAAGATGATAACAAATGCACCTTAAATGACGGACATTTCATATTTTATTTTATTTTTTTCTTATCTTTTTTTTTAATTTGCCTTTTTCATATTACATTATTCCAAATACCAATGAATATGCACTTGGATTCATCTATCAATATCTATGGGAATACTGCACAAGAAACTATCAGTTACTTTGAATAGGAATTGATGATAAAGATCTATAAACAATTGATAGAATACAATATTATATCGTTTATTTAAATCATACATAATCATTGTATATGTAAAGAATGAATGATAAGTAAACATGGATAGGACGCATGTTTCGTCATTTTTCGGATTCGTCAGTTGTATGAACCTTGTATCCGACAGTTGATATTCACTCCGAGACTCGAACACAGTATAATACCGTTTAATTCAAATGTTATCATGTCATCCACTTCAGTTACTGAGTTCTGATAACCACCTGTTTATGTAATGGGGTTAAGTATAAATTCACTTGATGTTATTGTTTTACTTGTATCTTCTCATTTGTTATTTAAAACTGTAATTGATCAATATCTTGTTGAGATATATATATCCTGTGTGTATTACTTCAATATTGCCTGAATTCACGAGCATTTAAAGCAAAGATGGCTAGTAGTATAATTCAGGACGTACGTTTCATCCTATTTGGGACTCATCAACTAAATGTATTTGTATCCCACAGTTAATGTTCACTCCAGGCTTCAAACCCAGTACAATACCGTTCTCTCTTCAAATCCCATCAAGTCATTCATTTACCTACTGAGTTCAGATAGCCACCTTGTGAATGAAGACAATATCTAAGCCACCCATACAGTATCCATATATTACCAATACTAAGAGATTAATCAATTTCACTCCTAAACATTAATGTGAAGATTAAAAAAAAAGAACAAATTAATTATCAGAAGGGTTTTGTGGAGATTTTTAGAAATGTTCACAGATTGCAATCATGAGTCAGTTGAAGCTAGACCACCATTGAAAACCTGGAAGCACTGGACGACCGTTTCGTCCTAGTATTGAACTCCTCAGCAGTGCGCATCCACGATCCCGCACCATGCGGGGCTCGAACCCAGGACTTACTGGCTTCGCGGGCGAGCACTTAACCATTAGACCACTGAGCCGGCTGGCATCTAACGGTGTTAATATCTAACTTCAACCAATCCACGAAGTTGCGCCACCATATACCATTGTCTTCAATGAGCTGATATCTCACAACAGACTTGGTTGTACTCTACTAGTAACGGCTTCCCTCTAGAACTCCAGGAGTATCTCTTGAAGTCAGTCACTAATGTGCAGATGATTATTATCAGAAGGGGTTTGTGGAGATTTTTAGAAATGTTCACAGATTGAAATCATCAGTCCCATACTAGGACGAAATGGCCGTCCAGTACTTCCAGGTTTTTAATGGTGGTCTAGCTTCAACTGACTCATGATATCAATCTGTGAACAAATTAATTATACAAAGTAATCTATAGATTTATTTGTAGGTTTGTGTAACTATATCCATAATGTTACTATTACTATGGTGATGATAATTCCATTTTGATAAACATATTTTTAAAAGATTTAATAATTATTATTACTAACTAGACCGATTGAAATGATATGTATCTGTACATACATACATACAAACACACACACACATGCACACATGCACACATACACACACACCTATACAACAATACACATATAAACATGTTAACCTATTTATGGACATGTAAATTAATAGTAGCATTTTTTTTAAAAAAAAATAAGAAAAAAGAAGTACACCAGATTGAGAGAGAGAGAGAGGGAGGGAGAAAGAGTTGAGGACAGGGGGGGGGAAGAGAGTGGGGAGGAGTACACAAATTGCAACATTGGAACAAACAATAAATAATGATGAATTGAAGATTAATCACATAGATCACTATCTATTAAACCCAGATATACGTTACATTTTCGTATTATCACAACTGTTTCGTTTCTGTGTTGTTGTTTCTTCTGTTGAAGGAGTAATAAAACGGTTAGAAAAAAAAATAAAAATACGCCTGTTTTTAATTAATAAACCAATAAATTTTTCTTCTATAAAATTATATGACACTTTTATTCACAACTGTTCCATCGTTTTTGATTTATTTATTTATTTAGTTAGTTAGTTATGATTTACAAACTGTTGGGAGGTTTACTGTTTGTTTGTATGTTTGTTTTGAAAAGATAAACCTTTTTCTTTACAGGAAAATTTCGTATCAAGTTACAAAAGTATCACAATTCAGTTGTGTTTTAGTGTGTACTACTGATATACACAGATATATAAGTAGTATGTATCATTAATCGAAAGTGAAATACTTGATGATAGAAGGTTAAGAACATCGAACATAAGAGAATGATTGTTGTGGAAATGAAGGAATGAAGGAACAGTGAAGTGTTGGACGATTGAAGAAACTTATATTGTGATGTGTGCTACTAATAGTGACAGATATATAAGTAGTATGTATGATTAGTCCAAAGTGAACTACTTGGTGAGAGAAGGTTAAGAACATCGAACATAAGAGAATGATTGTTGTGGAAATGAAGGAATGAAGGAACAGTGAAGTGTTAGACGATTGAAGAAACTTATATTGTGATGTGTGCTACTAATAGTGACAGATATATAAGTAGTATGTATGATTAGTCCAAATTGAAATGCTTGATGATGGAAAGTTGAGTAAATCGAAGAAAAGAGAATGAGAACAATGGATGATTGATGTGAAAACGAAGGATTAATGAAGTCACAATATATTTAAAGGAATATATGTGGATTTATGAAGTTTACACGTTCACTAGACTTGATTTGTTGAATAATTATTCATTCTTCTCATATCTGTCTCCATTTCTCAGTGTCATGTGTTCTTTGATCTTACTCATCTCCTTCGGCCTTTAGGATTTCATGTGAGCGCTTGCCTTGTGATGTAGTTGAATGCTTTCCTCAATGTATGTCCTATCCACTTCTGGATGATGGCTTCCATAGTTCTCTAAACAGCAGACACCAATTATAAGGGAATATATGTCGATTTATGAAGTTTACACATTCACAAGACTTGAATCATTGAATAATTATTCTATTTTATCGAACTAAAAACTACTATACACAATTTAGCTTCGTTTTTTGTTGTTGCTGATATCCAGTTCATGTTAAGAAATAATTTGATGTAGTATAAATGACTCAGTTACTAACTTGTCACAAAGTCAAGTTCTACCATAGATTGATATTAATTAAGAAATCATTGTAAATCAGGAAGTAATGCAAAATTGTTTGATGTTAATCTTCAGAACTCCCAGCGGAGGAACAAATCAGGAAGAAGCACTGGAAGTGGATAGGGCATACACTGAGGAAAGTACCTAACTACATCACAAGACAAGCACTCACTTGGAATCCTCAAGGTCAAAAAGGAAGAGGAAGACTAAAGAACACATTATGCTGAAAAACAGAGATAGATATGAGAAAAATGAACAACAATTAGATAGAACTAGGAGGGAAGGCCCAGGACAGATTAGAATGGAGAATTCTGGTTGGCGGCCTATGCTCCATTGAGGGGTAACAGCTGAAAATAAGTAGGTAAGTAAGTAATCTTCAGAACTCGTTAAAAATGGACACACACAACTTTACACAGGATCGAATGAAGAAATTTGTTAGTCTCATGGAATGTAAACAAATCCCCCACCCCGATTGAATGTTACAACTATACTAAGTTCTGCGTCATTCACTTCTTAGTTTATAATATAGATTATAGATTTTGTGGTGAGACGACATTTCGGAGATGTTAAAGTGGTCTTGAGAATGTCCATCTACTTACTAGGGATAAATGAGAGTTATGAACGTATGTGAAGAATAACGATTATGATTTACAGTTGACGATTAGGGTTAGGAATTAGATTTAAGATTTTCATCCCTAACCAACATCAGCTAAAATGCCAAAGTGCTATTTAGCCGAATAGATGAATGAATTTTGCACCGAAATCCATGTCCTGTAAACGTAAATCTGATTAGTTCATCTATAAATTATACTTTCACCAATTATGTTTAAGTCAATCACTTCCAAGTAGTGTAAAATAGTATTTATTATTAGAATGGTAGTTTGTGGTGATTGTATTAATTTTAATAGTTGACTTTATGAGTCGATCTAATCTAGACTATCATTGAAAACCTGGTTGAAGTAGACTGCTGTTCCGTCCTTCTATAGGACTCCTTATCAATCAGTATGCATCCACGATCCTGCACCAAAGGGACTCCAACACGACACCTTCAGTCTCACACACGAACTCTTAAGCTGTAGACCACTGAACCTACATCCAACAGTGTTAATGATATTTAATTTCAACTAATCCACGATACGGTGCGATCATTCATTCATTGTCTGAGGTAGATACCTGTCTCTTACCCGACATGGATTGGAATCCACTGATCACAGCTTCTCACTAGAACTCCATAAAATCCATCCTGAGGCTAATCACTGATGAGCATATGGTCTAATATTAAAAACTTACCACTATCTTCAGTATCATTTAGTTTTGTGTATACACACTGATAATTAATCTCAAACAATAGTATACTATTGTGGTATATGCTACTGATGTCAACAGATATAAGTAGTATGTATCATTAGTCGAAAGTGAAATGCCTAGAGGTAGAATGTTAAGAAGATCGAAGAAATGTGAACCAGAAAAGAGAATGATTGATGTGGAAATGAAGGAACAATCAAGTCTGAAACGATTGACTGGCATCTTATAAATGCTGTATTACTGTATGGTTCTCATATTTTACTAAGAGATTCTGTAATTTTGTGTCTTAATACATCTGATTGTCCCCACTTCTGTTCCCGTTCAGTAAATTATATGCAGTCATACTAAACTTATGTCATCAGTCAATGCAAAAGAAGCATGTTTTTTTATCCAACAGTAGATATAAATCTACACTGGTTATGACAGAATCGGATAATACTTATATCGGATTATCTTTCAACGGTTTCCTTTGATGACAAATAAAAGAGAAGATACTGATAGTGCGTATCCACGATCTCACTCACAGGATTCGAACCCAGAACTTATCGGTCTAGTGATTTCAGATTTTTCATGGTGGTCTAACTTTAATTAACTCATGAATTTAACTATTCAATTACTATATTATCTACAAAACCCTTTTCTGATTATGATCATCATATGTTCAGTAGTGACTGGTTTCAAGATATATTTCCTAGAGTTCTAGTAAGAAGACATGATCAATGAAGTTCAACCGGGTCCACTGTGAGATAGTAACTCATTTAAAGACAATGGTGGATGATACTAAAATACAGTGAATTGGTTGAAATTAAACATTAATATCACTGGATGTCGGCTGGTTTAGTGATCTAGGGGTTAAGCATTCATGTACAAAACCACTACATCCTGTGTTTGAATCCCGCAAACGGTATCGTAGATGCATACTGCTAAGGAGTCTCACAATACGACGAAACATCTATCCAAAGCTTCCAGGTTTTCCATGGTGGTCTAGCTTCAATCGACTTTCTTTTATCTAAAATCGATTCCACTCTGTAATAGATAAGTAGATAGAGAGGAGAACAAGAAGAAGAAGAAGAAGAAGAAGAAACAATCTCTTAGAAACTATACCATAACATAAGATCATTATTATTTTAATGGAGAACAAGTTAACAACCATTTCACATGGGATAAAAATTATCAACAAAAAAAATAGATTTAGTTAAATATCATCTGATAAATTACATTAAACAAGAAAAAAAAAAGAAGCAACAATTCACGATCAGAAAGAAAAAGGGAATAAAGAGAGAGAGAGAAGGGGAGAGAGAGAAAAGGAGGATTCAGTGAAGGACAAAAGGGATTAGATAAGAATGATTACCCATCATGCACACAAATACAAATAATCACTTACAGACCCCCACACACACACACTTACAAAGGAACATGATCTGATTACGTAATAGGGATAATACACCATAAAATAAAGTAGATCACTGGGTGGTGGAGGGAAAAGATCTGATCGGTTTTTTCTATTTTCTCACATTAGTGTATCGGTATTCTAATGAAATCGAATCAGAGTGTGATCATAGAATATAGAACATAATCGTTTAATATTCATTATTGTAGGCGAAAAGTCAGAATAGAATAGATAGGTTGATAGATATAGATCAGATAAATTTCATTTATGCAAAATGAATATCATTTAACCTAGATTTTAGAAAGAAGTGTATTTTTTATATTTTAAATCATCAGCTGTCTTAATACATAAATATATCCTAATATGGAACTCTTCAATAGTACACATCCACGATGTCACACGTTGAGGAGTTCCATATTAAGACTAAACAACCGTCCTGTAGCTCTTCTAGAGTTACTGCCGGTCCCAAGCCCGGGTAAAGGAGGAGGATTGAGCATGGGGTTAGCGACCCCATCCCCTAGAAAACTAACTTGCTAAAAATACACTAACCAGAAAAAATTATTCAAACCATTGAAACTCTGCCCTAGGAGTTAGAAGGTCTTCATTTAGATGAATTACGACGCTTCATGATGAAAGCCGAGTTCTTTCGGAAGTCACGAGGCCGATGCCCTTTTTAACAACCGGAGCAACAATTTTTATAGGTACATGGAACGTCCGAACAATGTGGGAGACCAGGAAGACCAGTCAAATAGCAACGGAAATGAGGAGATTTCAGATTTTCAATGGTGGTCTAACATTGGTCCATTCATGATGTCAATACAGACTTAACATTCTCCACAGCTTAGAGTTTGATCATTCGTGTATGAGATCGAAGGTAATGGGTTCGAATTTTCATGTACAGAATCGTAGATGCACACTTCTGAAGAGTCCTATACTAGTACGAAACGGTCGTCCATTACTTCTAGGTTTTCAGTGTTGGTCTAACATCAATCAGTTCATGATCTAAGTAAAAACTCAATAGTCTTCACAACGCTATACTGATAGATTTAATTCATCACTGTGATGTTATCCAAGAATTGTAAACTTATCTATGTACTTGTGTTTACTAGTCTATTTACTTTTCAATTACTATAAGTGAAATATACTAATACCAATTGAATCAATATCATTTGTACAAAGACGGAACGAAGAATCAAGGATTCAGAGACTCGATAGGCTTGCTAGGTTTGAATCTATCACGAGTTCACTTAATCGGCGAACGAGAACAAGACTCGTTGACCAAAGACCAGTAAGCTAGCTATTTGATGCGTCCCAGCCCTGCTAACTAGAGGGAGAAGTTCAAGCTTGAAATGGGGAAGTATATTCTGCAAATCAGCCAGAAACGAGTGATAACAACAACACACAATTCGAAACGTATATATACAATGCGAAACCGTCCTTGCGGAGAGTTACCAAATAGCATGCTCAAAGACGTAACAGACCAATAGCATTCAAGATATTTCCCAAGTGGGAAATACGACATGAAGGTGACAAGAGTGCCTTTGGCGCGAAAACAAAGAAATTCAAATTTTCTAAATAAAATTACAAAATTAGGTCCTTTATCAAGTGAGTTCTGGAGATTGAACGTCCATAACAAAAAAACTCAAGTTTCGTCCTATCTAGAACTCATTAGTTGAATGTACGTGTATCTCAAAGTTAATTCTTCTTCCAGGCACGAATTCAGTACTGTTCACTTCAAATATCATCATCTTATGCATTTAACTATTAAGTTCAATAACTCAATGGCATTGGAAGAGAAAGGTACTTAGTTCAAGTTCTGGATCTAGACAAATTCAAATAACAAGTCCTAAACAGGAATAAACCTTTTATTCTAAATTTCATTGTTAACTACCACCCACCCACTCACCAACCCAACTAACTAACTAACTCACTAGTCATAATACTTCAATAGTTTTTTTTTAAACAAACCTTTTCTAGAAAGTTTTTCTCATACTACTTAAATCTATATACACTCATCTATTAATGAACTACTTATTTATGATTAGAAATTAGTTCTCACAATTCATTTAATTACTTGATTATTCTTTTTTATTAAGTAGTATATAAACAATAATAATAATAGAATAATGTTAAGATTAGTTTATTGTAGTGAAAAGAAAAGAAAAGAAAAGAAAAGCCATATGAAGTAATCATTAATTGAATTTTAAAAGGAAGAAAACAACAACAACGACGACGACAACAACAATTAAACCGTAAAGAAAACCCATCGTTTACTCTTTTCATCTTCCTTATCATCATCATCATCATCATCATCACTATCATCATCATCATCTTCTTAATTTGTCATTTCATCTCCTTAACTGTTGACTACACTTAACCTATGTCAAATGAATGTAGATACATATGACTAGAATAATACTTTATTGAATATATTTAAATATATGCTTCTCTGTCAGCCCCCCCCCTCATCTTGTGTTCTCTCCCCTCCCCCTCTCTCTCTCTATCCCTCTATCCCTCCCTCCCTCACTCTCTCATTTTGTCGCTCTGTTGCTTTCATTTCCATCATGTTCCAGCTGATTTCATTTCTTACTTGATTATTTCTTAACTAATTCTTACTTTTATTTGATTATTCTATATTGAATTTATATATTTAATTAATCAGATAATTAATGAATGAATTATCTTTTATTCTTTTCATTAGAGTAAACAATGAAATGCATTTTTTTTCTTGTTTTTTTTCCCCCCCATCTTATTGTTTCCCCCCTCTCTCTCTATCCTCTCTCTCTCTCTCTCTCTTTATCTCTGTCTCTGTGTCTCATTGTTTCTGACTGTGTAAGTGTTTGCTTTTACGCTTTGAACATTGAAAACAACAATAGCCCAGACTCATTTAAACAACCATTTCATTCTATTCATTGAATGTATTTTTTTCTCTTTTAAGAATACACATGACTACATTTATGCATACACATATTGAATAAGATTTAATGTAGCGGTAAATAGACAAAAACTATGTATATAAATAATCAACATTGATAATTGAAAATTAACATAGTTACATTGTTATTAGAAAGGATTTCTGTGAAGATTTTAGTAAGTTTAATAGTTGAAATCATGAATCAATTGAAGCTAGATCATCATGGAAAACCTGGAAGCACTGGGCGGTCGTTTCGTCCTAGAATGGGACTTCTCAGTAGTGCACATCCACGATCCCATCAACCGCGAGATTTGAATCCAGGACCTATTAGTCTTGCACCAGGCGCTTAACCAACTAGACCACTGAGCTGGCTGGCCGGCATCCAACGGTGTTAATGTCTAACTTCAACTAATCCACGAAGTTGCGCCACTGTACACTATTGTCTTCAGTGAGTTGATATCTTATAACAGACCTGCTAGAACTCCAGGAAATGACTCTTGAAGTCAATCACCAGTGAGCAGATGATTATTATCAGAATGGGTTTTGTGGAGATTTTTTACAAATTTCAATAGTTGAAATTATGAGTCAATTGAAGCTAGACCATTATGGGAAACCTGGAAGCACTAAACAACCATTTTATCCTAGTATGAGACTCCTCAACAATGCATATCCACCATCCCAACCCCTCCTCGTGAGATTCGAACCCAGGACCTGTCAGTGTCGCGCATGAACGCTTAACCTTTAGACTACTGAGCTGATATCCTATCTACATCACCTTACCATTTAAAGGTGATTCAAATAACCTTTTATTAAAACAAAGGCCTAAATCACTCATTAAGAAGACATAATGTGCAGTAAAGGTTCATACTTCATTGAAAACCCAAAAGACATGAAAACGATTGAATTACATCCCACTGTGTTTACCAATTTAAATGTATGTGTGTATGGTCACACATACACAGAGAGGAGAAATCGTGAGATATATATTTTTTTCCTTACACTTAAAAGAATGAATAGTCTATGCACTTTAGCTATGAAATACACATCTATATATATAATTATTACTTGTATATTTTAATAGTTGAATTCATAAGTCAATTGAAGCTAGAACACAATGAAAAACTTGGAAGCATTAGAGTTCTAGTGAGAAGTCGTGACCAGTGGAGTTCAACTAGGTCTGTTGTATGATATCAACTCACTGAAGATAATAGTGTACGGTGGCGCAACTTCGTGGATTGATTGAAGTCAGACATTAACACTGTTGGATGCCGGCTCAGTGGTTTAATGATTAAGCGCCCGCGCATGAGACTAGTAGGTTCTAGGTTCGAATCTCGCAGGGGGGGCATGATCATGGATGCGCACTGCTGAGAAGTCCCATATTAGGACGAAACAGTCATCCAGTGCTTCCAAATTTTCCATGATGATCTAACTTCAACTGACTTATGATCTTAACCATTGGAATTATTATAATATCCACAAAACCCCTTCTCCACTTATATATATTTATTCTCTTTAATGTTTATTTAAACTCATATTGTTTACAGAATATACACATTGAACAATATACACTTTGATATTCATTATCATTATTCAGTATTCTTTAAATAACTTCATAATTGAATATTTAACATCATGGATACGTTCTGCTGAGGAGTCCCACAATAGGACGAAACGGCCATCCAGTGCTTCCACGTTTTCCATGGTGGTCCAGCTTAGATTGACTCATGATCTCAACTGCTGAAATTACTACAATCTCCACAAAACTCCTTCTGATACATCAAAAAGAATAAAAAGGAAATAATCTTTACTTAAATAATTAAAATTTTCTTTTGTTTAAAATTATTCACAGTTGACTAAATTCAAGATTATCTGATTAAGCTAAACAAAGGGTTGTTTTCTTTTTTCTTTTCGTTTTTCTTTCTTCTTTTTTCTTTCCTTTCTCTTTCTTTTTACATATTCTTAAAGTACATTATCAATTAATTTTGATTTTCACTGATTGAAACCAAGAGTCAATTGAAGCTAGACCATCATGGAAAACCTGGAAGCACTAGACGGCCGTTTCGTCCTAGTGTGGGATTCCTCAACAATGCGCATCCATGATCCCTCACCCCTTAAGATTCGAACTCAGGACCTATCACCCTCGCGCCAGGTGCTTAACCAACTAGACCAGTGAACTGGCTGGAATCCAACGGTGTTAATGTCTACTCAGTGGTCTAGTAGTTAAGCGTTCGCTCGCAAGTCCCACGATGCGGGATCATGGATGTGCACTGCTGAGGAGTCCCATACTAGGACGAAACAGCCGTCCAGTGCTTCCAGGTTTTCCATAATGGTCTAGCGTTTCAACTGACTCATGATTTCAATCAGTGAAATTTCTAAAAATCTCCACCAAACCCCTTCTGATAATAATTTTGATTTGTTTTTTTTTCTTTTTTGTTAAAAATAAAGAAAAGAAAAATGTTCATTATTGTTTTTCTCTCTTTTTGTTCTTCTCTCTTTCCTCTTTATAATAATAATTTGACTGACTGTAATAAACATACATTCAATTCGTTTTAATAAAATAACTCAGTCAAGTAGAAATAATTTTCATTTAATATATGATGATTATATTGTATTGAAGAATCACGAATTTATTGTCAGTCAGTCAGTCAGTCAGTCAGTCAGTAACAACGTAGAACTTCGTACGTACGTACATCAGTTCAAGTTGCCATACCACATTACCACAGAGATGCAGTTGTCGATTCAAATCCCGTAGTGGTAGAGGTAATAAGAGTATAAGCAGTAATCGGGAAGATTAGGGTTTGGAGATGTCATTTAAAGAGTATAATCCAGTGAAATAAATTTGGAAAGAGGAAAAAAGGGATATGAAGAATTCAGAAGATTAGAATTTGGGAGAACACAAAGAGTGGATGCACCTGTGTCATTGCAAACGATTTTGAGCCATGTCATTCAGGGTCTCTAACCATCGGTTGCTATCATCTCGTGGTGTGGAGATAGATCTGACAAGCTTATTTTGTAAATAGTTTTTAATATTATTTGTATTTGTCAATTTCTCACTGAATGTACATTTATCATTAAATGATTGTACTTGTTGTTTAAGTAAATGACCTTGAAGACTTTTTCCGTTGTGTTACTAACATAGCGTGACATACTTTCGGTGGTTCGCAAATACACTATTACGCACATACCCATTGTTCTATTCTCGCTCGTTACCAAGTCAATTGCGTTCTAAATTGGATATTATCCTCATTTTAGACTGCTGTGCCATTTCCATTATACCCTACATCAAAGAAACTTATTGTCGTCATATTTACCTCTGTGGAATTATTACGCATTTATAATTGTGGATTTATGGGACCAAAACTCGACAGAATACGCAACCACTAGCCGATTTAAGTAACGTCCCTGAACTTTTAATTTGTGTTGTTAATTTATAAATTATTATTGTTACATTAATTTTGGACGTAATAACTTTATCACTGATTTTTGGTTATTATACTTTTTGGTCTACCACAGTGGTCCCCAACCAGGTAGTCTACACCTACCAACATGACTCAGTCCACTTGTCAGTGACTTCATGGATTTTTGCCATGTTTTGGTTTGGCCGCTCCTAGCTTTCTTCCAACCTACTGCAACACCATTGAACATCGCTCGTCGGGGCAGTCAGTGGTCGGGCATACGTAACACGTGTCCCAGCCATCTCAACTGATGAAGTTTCACTACTTCATCAATTGATTTGCCATCCTTACCTAGTACCCGTTTCCTAACAACTGTATTACTTACTCAATGGTCCCATGATATACGAGCAATGTTTCGAAGACACCTAGGATCGAATACTAGTAACCTACGAATATCCTCTACTCTTACCGGCCATGTTTCACGAATTTATTGAAACTCTTCAATAGTATATACGTGTTATGTTTGAAAAAGATTAGGCGATCAACTAAATCGGTGAATAGAATGAAGGATCAGTGAAACAACGATAAGACTGACTAACTATTCCGATACGTTCCAGTCTCGTTAACTAGTAAGAGAAGAACTGGTTCAAATAAGGGTAAAGTGTATTTCACAAGTAGTTAGAAGCATAAACAACAATAAGCATACAACTCATGTGTAGATATATCAGAAGAAATTTGGAAGACTCTCCAGGTCTCTCACAATGTATGAGCATTACATGTACTTAAATCAATGGTTACTCCGGTTTTCAGAAATGGCATCGGCCTAGTGACTTCCGAACGAACTCGGGTTTCATTATGAGACGTCATAACTCTTCTAAATGAAGACCTGATTCCCAGGGCCGAGTTTAAATGGTTTGAATAATTTTTTCTGGTTAGTGTTATTCTTAGCGAGTTAGTTTTCTACGGGATGGGGTCGCTAACCCCATGCCCAGCTTTCCCTCTTTGTCCGGGCTTCAGATCGGCAGTAGCCCCACAGGGGCTCCAGGCGGAGTTGCGTATGTATATACAGCATTAAAATGTATTTGGGAGACGTCACAGAATAGCATATTAAAAGAGGAAACGAACCAATGATATTTAAGGTCTTACCAGTGAGAAATGTAATATGAGGGTGATTATGGACGCATCTGGAACGAAAATGAGAAGTTCACCTTTCCAAAATAAAATCTTAAAAAATGTGGGGTGATTATCAAGTTATTTCTCAGGACTTGGCATCCCTAAGAATACTGAAAACATGACCTGGAATCATCTGAGTTCCATGATTTGCATGTCACTTTTAGACAACTGAGTTGTAATCCAATCGATACACTTGTGATACAAGCTAATCTTCAAGTTGTGTTATGAAACGATTGAGGTTGGAAACATAGATCCTGATGGATTCTGACTGACTGGTCTAAAGCTTATAAGTTCGCAGCCAGACCCGAAAATTTAATATCCCCACAAAATCATGACTATGTGCTGCCTTGTTTCCCTATACAAAAAAGCAACCACTAACCAGTGCTACTCGATTTTAGGTAACTCTTCAGTTTGTATCATTTTGTGCAAAAAAAATATATTTGAATTAGATCTCATTGCAAACTAGCCATATAAAAGCGACCCATTTAGGATATACGTATGTCAATACGGGACTTATTGAAATACAGTCTTGAGTATGAATTACGAGGTAATTCTAATCCTTATTGAAAATGACACAAATATCAAGACAGTTGACCAAGTTGACAGCTACTTAAACTCAGTAACTTAGTAGATAACGCAATGATGTTTGAGTCAGAAGATATTGAGTTTGAGTGTCGATGAAGATATCAACACTAGGATTAGTGTTCATCCAGTTGAGGAGTCTCAAACAGGATGAAGCATCACTTTGTATATAACTATTAGTC
Source organism: Schistosoma intercalatum (assembly GCA_944470365.2). NCBI lineage: Eukaryota > Metazoa > Platyhelminthes > Trematoda > Strigeidida > Schistosomatidae > Schistosoma > Schistosoma intercalatum. The sequence goes on along the minus strand of OX103732.1, from coordinate 1,641,025 downwards.
ATAGTCCATCTATTCGATACTCTCTGAAAAGTTACGAACTAACTTATATTTGAATATATTTAGAATCTAGCAGACTCAATAAAAGAAAATGAAAGGCTACAAAGTTGCAGGGCCAGTGAAATTCAACTGAGCTCTAGCCAAATCACCCTGCAGTTGGTTCATTGATTATCGAACAAATCATCGATCCTCGTCAAGGTCAAGGACAAGGACAATCCAATGCGTATCAGTTAATCGTACGCCATGGAATGGCCCATGCGGCAGTGGTCTTACTTTCGCTTGTATCTACTTAAACTAATATATTTCTGTAATAACGTCCTCTGTGTTGTACAGTCTTCAAAGCATCTATGGTAAATTGATACATCAATGTGTTAGTCCATGTAAGGTGATGACCACGAGGTGTGACTTCGGCGTTAGCTGGTTCGTCACACCATCCCCGTTTAACTCGAGTAGGCTTCCGATCATTCGACATAGATCATCTACGTTGGTGATCTACAAGGTGATTTTTTGGGTAGCAAATAATTCTACAGAGTTCATAAAAAATCAATAACTAATAAAATACATAGTAGTACAGTTGATGAACATCAAAACGTGTGTTTATTTAAATTTCATCTGTAAACAACATGACTTTTTATACTAGATCCCGAATAACTTCGTATATTTTCTTAGGTCAAACTCCTAGTTAGATCTACTATCATTATTAGTCTGAAACATAGCTTAATATATTTGTAGCGTGGGGTCGAGTAGTGTTTGACTATGAACACCACTACGAGAAGACTACGTGCCAGTTAATCGATAAAATCTCACGTAAGCCAAATATCAAAAAGCAGTTGGTAGCTGTAGTTGAGATGTATTTGTTGGCGATCTCGTGGTATCGAAAGGATACCGAGATCGTGCCAAAGGAGTACAAGCGTGGTTACCAAGCGTAACCAAACCCGTACAATGTCACACTCGAAAAATAATGGGGTAGTAATATGGCTGTCTTTAGCACAGTAAAACAACCACTGGTACAATTGGTCATAATTATGATTGTCTCCATATTCAACAAAAGCCAGCAGCGCTTTTAATTAGCAGTACTGAAAACAGGAAATACAAAAGCATTAGGCAGTATAGAAGTGTATCTTTTATGTAGATGTTTTCAAAAGAAAAACTCGTTACTCATATTAAGTCGAATCTAATGGACCGATATTCTTTTAGTTTAAAAGGATTGGATTACATTTTCGGTATATTGAGATTTATCAGGAAATATTATGTCTTTTGCATTCATACTGATATAAATGGTGGTTATGATATAATTTCCTTGTACATGATTCTATGTTTGAGTTAATTTTTTAAATATAATATATTTGATTGTGTTCATGGAGCTCTCTCTGACTTGACTGTTGATTGACACGCGACTATTATATTATAAATAAGAGGGTTCTGAGTATTACTACTTAGTACGGTGAATTCAACTAATTCTAAATAACATGATGTTGTTTAGTTATAATACAAGGGCTAACACCATAGGTATTCCAACCATAATTACTTAAAAGTCATGGAAACCAGACTCCAGTGAATGAAGTGAATCTACTGTGGTGTTTGAATGAACTAATGGTTCCTTTGTACATGTTGAATGCTTGATTTCGAACTCCAAATACAGTACATCCGTTCGTGTTTATCTAATACTTCTTGATTAAGTTGCGTAATTTCTGGGATTCCTAGTTTGTACCGTAATTCTGCTGGGGATGTTAGATCCCCAGAACTCACTTGGTAAATGCCTTAATTTTATAATTTTATTTTGGAAATTTAAATTTCCATGTTTTCGCGCCAAAAGCACACTTTTCACCTTCACGTCGTATTTCCCACTTGGGAGAATCTTTAACGATATTGGTCCGTTATGTATTTTTAGTATGCTATTTTCGCTACGCTTCTCAAGGACAGTTTTATGCTGTATATATACGTTTGATTTATATCTGTTATTATTCACTCGTGCTTCTGGCTTACAGAATATACTTTCCCGTTCCAAGCTTGGACTTCTTCCTCTAGTTACTGGGGCTGGGACGCATCGAACAGCTAGCTTATTGGTCTACGGTCACAAGTCTTTATTCCGTTCGCATACTAAGTGAATTCGTACTAGCTTCAAATAGCTCGTAATGGCAAATTCAAATACTGCTAATTATCCTATCTACTTATCATGAAAGAACTGGGATTATTAAACATTAGCTAATTTTCAGAGAATGTCCAAATATGATCCCACAAGGTCTAGTACTAGAATCTTTACTATTTTTAATTTATACTGATATATTAATCTTCTGAAGTATCACTTCGTAACAGCTATTCAAAACTTTAGACACATGTCTACAACTAGAATTATTACGCAGTGCATCACAAAGTCCTGACTAGACTTCAATGATATGTGATGAGATCCACCACGTACTTCCTGGGAATTCAAGGGTCATGCTTACATCATGAAGGGGAACTGAGGTATCACCAGTTGTGGTACCTTAAGTGTAGCCTCCGATTGACATTTTGCAGCTAATCAGGCTTTAGTTGCTCGAGATATAACTCCATATAATGAAAGAATTTTGATGCTTATGAGAAAAACATCTCACCTGCACTCGTATATAATGGTCAGCTTAACTCATGTTATCAATATGGAGATTTATACAGATAGTGGTATTTTGACACACGAAATCACGAGTGGGTTAAAGTTAGACCAACACTGATAACCTGGAGGCACTGGAAGGCTTTTTCGGATGAGTATGGGACGTCCCAGAAGTGCGCATTAAGGATCCCGCGCGGAGGACTCGAACCCAGGACCTTAGGAAGCGTGAGCAAGTGCTTGATCTATAGACCACCTTCGAATCACATTAATAAATACCAGGACAAAACGAAAGGTCTGGGAGTGCGTATATTTCATACGTCCACAACTGAAGACATACAATAAAAACAAAGAGGAAGAGTCGGCAGAGGTGCCCACTAGGTTTGATGAAATGTGGCCCACAGTTTATATCTGAACAGAAAAACAAGTTAGGAATGTGTAGTAAATATAGGAGGTTGTACGCCTATATGTGATCACACGACAGTACTCAAGGCTATAAGCGGATACCTGGAAAGGTCAAAGCGAGGAATAAATTGATTGATCCGTACAAAAGCGAGAATGATAATATCAGACGCTATAGAGCGTATTCACTTCTGAAGATTATTTTCAGAGTAGTTGTGAAATTAGCCCAGAACTATTCACAACGGTTTCTAGTGATTTTACCGAGTGCCATTGTTATAAAACTCCTGCGTTATATTCTTCTGTCTTGATGATAATTGTAACGGAAAGAAGACGTTGAAAATCTCTTCACAGAGCTTTATCGGACAATGTTTTTTTTATTTGTTTCTCCACCCTGTCTTGTATTTTAACCTTCATAAGGGTCTTTTTAACTGTTCTTCAGTCCTCTTCGTCAGAGCTTTTATTATGTAACCTCGGTTACAGACGTGCCTTTTGTTTCCTAGTTTTATCGTTGCATGTTGCTGTGCCATAAATAACAAGGTCGTGCCTGACTGGATTCAAGGGCATGGCGTGGTTCAATGAGTGATTGTTATCCCTGGACTGTCATCTTGTAAGGGTTTCCGTAATCCTTGTAAATAGGTTGTAGTGACTCACGTTTATCACGAGAACACGACTGGTTTAATAAAAACAATTATTATTATAACCAACTGTACCAGTGTTTGTTTTAACGTGCTTTTGTTTGACTGTGCTAATGACAGCTACTTTGTGCTTCCATTCTTATACTTACACTTTGATTGTAACTTCGCGCGAATTCGGTTACCTTTTGTAACCAAGGTTGTATCCTGGCACGATCTCGGTATCCTTTCGATGCCACGAGATCGCCAGCTAATAAACCTCGACTTGGTCCATTAACTGTCTTCTGATATTTGGCTTCTCGGGGATTTTATGGAGTCATTTGGAACGAGCTTCTTACGCCTTCTGATTCGCTTGGCACGTGTTTCTTGGTAGCGGTGTTCATAGTTAATCTCGACTCGACACCACGCTACAATTGGTAATCCCAATTCGACTACAATTGGTAATCCCAATTCGAATACAATTGGTGACCCGTATTTTGGAACACGCCTCAACTTCTGATCAAATCTTCCAAAGAAGCCAATTCGGTGAGTCTATGGTTTATCTATCCACGTCTGTCGTATATTTTCATATTTTTAATATATAATATACGCGACATGACGGATAACGATAAGAATAGTATTAATATAATAGACTCACACGTATGTGTACCGAATCCTTGTCACTTTTTATTCGCGTGATGATGAATTCCACGCTTTATTCGAGAACTTTTCCCCTATTAACTATTCTCCTCGCTGACCCGGCTGCTTGGTACGGAATGCATTCGCATAAGCATATCCGTCTACCACCCAGCACCAAATGGTTAAGTTGAACGGTTTTACTGCCAACTTAAAAGTGTTCTACGAGCACACGAAAACGGCAACTGGCACGAAACCTTACCATTCGTTCTTTTAGGGGTGAGAACGAGTTTAAAGGCAGATATCCAATGTTCCGCCACTGAACTTGTATACGGCACGACATTGCGTCTGCCCGCAGAATTCTTCACACCACGGAGCAGACCTAATTTCGCTAAATCAGACTACGTCCATAGACTGTCTGCATTTATGCGAACGCTGCCTCCGGTGTCAACTCGAATACAACATCGACAGGTCGCTCTCCCTCGAGAGTTATCTACCTGTTCACATGTTTTTGTACGAGTAGATTCGGTACGCAAACCTTGGCAACAACCTTACGCGTCGAGATCGTCAGCATTGATCGTCTCAAACCAGCACACGTCGATGACAGTGCCCTATCTGACACCCTGAGATTCAATGCTAGACCTATCAAACCTAGCGGGATCCTTAAATCTTCTTCAGGTCCCACGCTAGATGCATCTGAGACCTCATTCTCACGTCCCGGTCAACAGCACGCGTCATCTGCACCGTCTACGGACGAGACGACAGTCTCACGTCCAGATCAGCAGACCACACCGCCCTTGACTTCGGATGAGATTGCAGGCTCACGCGACGCGAACGAGACTGCCGTCTCACGTTCCGGTCGCCGAGTACGATTACCCGTACGCTTCCGCGAATAGTCGCACATTCAACAACTGATACGGTGTAGGATTATTCCTATACTACACGTATGCTACACTCTTCTTTTTTTGATTTTCTTTTTGTTTCCTGAGCCCACGCCTTCGACCATCTACGTTTGGTTTCGTCGACTTCAGTCAACTTTGGCGAAAGCTGGATTGGCCACCCACGCTCTTGTCAACGTACTCAGTCGATATATTAGTTTCGAATGCTTGGCATATGCTTGGTCTCGAACTTGGTCGTTATGGTCGCTTCTGGTCTTTTGGCTCAACGTGGTTTCGTCCTTCGTCTGCAGCGTTTATGGTCCGGACCCGTACGAACGCCCTCTTCAGATTCTGGATACAAACCATTCTGGTGTAGCATGCCGACTCGAGCAATAAATACAACACATCGCTCCTGGTACTGTTCTCCGAAAACGACCTTCGTTGGCAACTCGACGATCAACGATCGCTTTCCTGTTCGCCAATTCTTCCGTCCTACAATCGCTCGTCAGCCAATCAGTCCCACGATTCAAACCGCTATTTATCGAAAGTGTAAACCCTTTCTAGCGGGGGGCTCCTGTAGTGACTCACGTTTATCACGAGAACACGACTGGTTTAATAAAAACAATTATTATTATAACCAACTGTACCAGTGTTTGTTTTAACGTGCTTTTGTTTGACTGTGCTAATGACAGCTACTTTGTGCTTCCATTCTTATACTTACACTTTGATTGTAACTTCGCGCGAATTCGGTTACCTTTTGTAACCAAGGTTGTATCCTGGCACGATCTCGGTATCCTTTCGATGCCACGAGATCGCCAGCTAATAAACCTCGACTTGATCCATTAACTGTCTTCTGATATTTGGCTTCTCGGGGATTTTATGGAGTCATTTGGAACGAGCTTCTTACGCCTTCTGATTCGCTTGGCACGTGTTTCTTGGTAGCGGTGTTCATAGTTAATCTCGACTCGACACCACGCTACAATTGGTAATCCCAATTCGAATACAAGGTATCTGATCTCATCTTGTTGGTAATATCTTAATTCATTTTCAGGTGTCGAAATGTTGACTGCTTATTACTCCTTTCGTTGCTTAACATGTTATTTCGTGCTCGAGGAACCCTTGACTATGTAGCACGGGCTGCACCGTTTGAGACATTTTGTACTTATAATGTAAATTGTTATCTTACTTAAATCAAAACTGTTCGAACTGAACATAAAGTTTATGTTTTGATATAATTTAATACGAGTCACTCACGGAAGGACGTAGTTCGGCCGAATCAACTAGACTATAGTTCGTTAGTTCTGGGTCCAAACAAAATATTGGTGTTTCGGTCGTTACAGTGATATCGCCCAAGAGGGTACTTGGATCAAAAATAAAACTGTACTTAGGTATCATGAATGCTCTTAGTTTATAGCCATTGCGGCGGGAGAGGATTGAGAGGGTTGTTAATACGATATGGTTTGGGGCCTAATCGAGTTAGAGGGGAAATGGTTTGACCAACTAGCTAACGTCGAAGTCACACCTCGCGATTAACACATAACAGCGACCGCCCTTTTGTCGCATCCAGATACAAGGCTGCTTTGATGGCCGTAAAGCGCAAAGGACATGCCCATGGTTGTCTACATGCTTTAAATACGCTGCAAGTGCGGGTACTTCAGTGTACAAAGATTTTTGGCGACTGAGTGCTATGGGTAGAAAATGTCAATCCCGAGTTTCAACTTTCTATCCCTAAGCGCCGATGCACGACAATAATGCATCCTACCAGCCGCTGACACAGCAGTATGTCAAGCCAAAATCAGACCTGTCTACATACCAAAAGTAGTGTTTAATGACATGAACTGTAATATATTTTTTTAAAAATGAGTCTACGAAAATAAATAAAAGTTTGTCTGTATTACGGGAGAACTGGAGACATTTTGGCCGATTAAAACCTTTATATTAAGTATTTTTAATTTCACTGTGTTCTTGGATGTATTTGTTTTACTCAATCTCTAAACTTGTTTGGTTATATTGTTATTTTCGGACATTTTGGTTTCTCTTTGTCTTTGGTTTGGTGTTTGAGAGCTTTTGCTCCGGGAGCCTACGAAATCAAAGGTCTGTTTCTATAATTGTTATAATTATTGTAAGGACGACATTTGGGTCGACTGTTTGTAAAGTGCGAATAAACTTTGGTACCTAAATTAGGGTACCATAAATTGCAAATAGATCGATATACCGTACTTCAATAAAGGGAATGAGCAAAAACTTGGACGCAACAGTCTGATTGGATAATAGCATTTCCCTAGTTCACTTGAAGTAGATATTATCACTTCCGAACAAGATTTCTCGGTTCTCCAGTTTTATTTTGAAGACACCGAAGGGGACAGTAACTAGCTGGTCATGTTAACAGCTTGATGCGAAAATCAGTCAACTGATGATCGTTAAGTGCACAAAATTCCAAATGCTGTTCTCTGAATTTTAAGAAAACGAAAATTATTCCAGCCAGTAATGTCCATCACGAACTGGTTTTCTGAATATTCAGTTTGGCTAAATTAGATTATATCACATTAAACGTAGTAAATATGAAGAAAAGCTGATAGTCTTAGTGATTGGACGCACTCCTATCTTCGGTGAATTAACTACCATTTAAACCACTTAGAGTATTCAGATGTCTGAACTGAAAATCGCTTAAGCTCTCCACGAACGATCATTGTTAGATAGCCTCTGATTGCCCCGGAAAATCTTAAAATCCTCTTGAAACTGACTAATCAAGACAGTTTAGGCATCTCAGTACCATGCAGTTTCCTACAACCTACTAAACGTTTCATGCCAGCTTGAGTGATTCTTTGTACGCTTAGCCCGCATAACTATAACCAATGAGGCAGTTCAGACGTTCAGTCGAACTGTGACAACTATGATACATCGCGCATCGACTGATGATCTTATTTCAGCAATTCGACGCATGTAATTAGTAGACTCTTCTTAGGACAGTGAAGGTTTTTTAAGTAGCCTCTCTAACACCTTCATTACTCAATCGTGAAAACCCCGAATTCTACGCCACACCAAATGATAGTTATTAGGTTTGTTGACAATACTGATGACCGTAAGGAAGATACACCAAAACAAAAGTGGCAAGAGTGAAAGGTAGACAAGGAAACATCCCAACACGAAGCAGCTCAGTTTATTGTTGGGACCGGAAATATTCACAATATGAACATGATACGATATTATAAAAATCCAATGCTTCGGAAGGTGAATTTGTTCTTAGACATCCGGAATATGATGGCACAGTCAAATAACCACATTCCTCCATGTTGAAAAACGATAAAGCACCAAATCCAGATCACGTGACTCGGAGTAGACAATGCAAGTGCAGCAAAAACAAGAATTTTCAGGTCATTTCAAACAGTTGCAACTTGAGTGAAACTTCAAGCGCAATGAAGCAAAATTCAAAATGAAACACGGCATCCATATTCTCAGACACGGATGCAAGCACATTCAACCATAAGCACACAGACCTGATTTGTTTCCAGAGCAAATTTCTGGAAGAATGTTATATCCCCCAACTCTTTTTAGTCATAAATTGATACCGAGAAGCAGTAAATACTTGAGGCGCTACTATTAATATAGTGCGTTACTGTGTGACGTAATTAGACGTTCACTTGCTCTTGTTCCATCGATAAGATCTCACTACTTAGTTTCTGTAAGTCTTACTTCCAGTAGTTTCTTGCCCCTTTTGTGAAGCCTCTGCCTGATTTACTTCATACGATTTTTCTGTTCGTTGATCGTGAGTATGACGACTACATGCTTGTTTTCTTTGACGTGGATCATATAGATTTCATATTTTCAACAGCAGAGGTAATCGAAAGACTACATGTCGTCAAGAAAGGCTAACCTTTCCAGCGCTTGAAACTGAATCGCATTTTTAGAGGCCCCTACAATCAGAATTATGATTTTTTGCCTGTCGCTAGCTACTAACCACATAAATTAGATAAATGGAATCTAATAGTTAGGTCTAATGTACAATATATTTTTATATGGTTCGTGGGTTTACAGGTTCAAAATCAAGATTTATTCATCTCCGAAGCATTTTACTTGTTTTTGAATAGTTGTTGAGTGGCTTTTCTTCATGTAGCGCTAACAATTTTAAAGAAGTTATCTCGACCATTTATAATTTTTGACTACTACTCGAATACTTCGGCGCTAATGAGTGACGATTAGGTATTTACATCTAATACTGTTCAGCCGTATATCTCGTGCACGAAAGATTGTTATCCGATCTTGTCTTAATTCCAGCCCCGTAAAGTTTGGTCCAAGATAATAGAAAACTATAGTTTATCAGTAATCTGCGCCCCCATCTCTATCCACATAGTAACAAGTCGCCGTCATCCCCGCCCTGAGAAGACAGTGAGTAGGACTTCCCTGGCAGTAAGTATACGCGTGGCCATGTGAGAGGATTTCGAGAAGGTGGGTAGACTCCCCCACCCTCGACCGTACCAAGGAATTTGGGGGCATTGATCTTTAAAAGGCGTTAAGTTCATAACCTAATCAGGGTTAGATGTGGTCAGATACATAACCGTGAAATATTTCACTGGGAGTTTGTAATCTAACCTAGAGTTTTCCAGAACTTAACTATGAGATATAAGGAGACTATCGGTGACATGACTCAGAATCGATCACAATGGTGTCGGTGTATGCACTCTGTCTTCCTTTAAACTACTCCTGAATGCCGTGGTATGGCTGAGAGGGGGGTGGGCCCGCCCTCCCTTTCTAAATGCTCTCACATGGTCACGCGTATACAGCCTCTGCCACGGAAGTTCTACTCACTGACTTCTCGTGGCATCACTGTTGTTTACGAAAATGAGAGGACGAAAAGCGAATGTCCGGCGCTTTAACCGGATCCCAAACCAATGGTGTACATGGGATCTAGTATCCTGAAGTAACAAATGGCGTATGAACCAATCGTTGGTCACCGGCCACCATAAGACTGCATCTCCTTACGATGCTCCACTGCCTTATGGGTTAGACTTTTAGGTCGAAGGCTCGGGGTGTGGCCCCCTGAGAAAACCACCTGCTTCGGTCTGGGCACCCGTGTAGTATCACAGCCCATACACAAATATAATGAAAATGATGGTATTTACTGAAAACTCTATTCTCGATTCCATTTAAAGTCAAACAATTCACATATATTATTATTATTATTATTATTATTATTATTATTATTATTATTTGCGACGTCATTTATCCACTCTCTTTTATTCCCACTTTATATATCGCTATTTTTCCACTCATACACCAGCTCGTTTATGGTGGAAACTCGATTCTATCTAAACATTCTCGAGTCACCGCCTGGTTGAAAATTGTATGCTACCACCGAATACGAATACTGAAGCAGTTTTTTTCTGAAACCACGTGCACCATTCGAACTGGCTACCTTCAACGTTCGCACACTTATGCAGGTCGGACAACAGATAGGGCTGGCTATGTCTTTGGAAAGTCTTAATATCAACATTTGTTGTCTATCCGAGACCCGTATTCAAGACTCTGGTGAAGTATTACGAATTCGCTCTCCATCTGTCGCTTCAAAAAGCTTGTTTTACGTGTGTTTATCCGAGGACCCTGTGGCATCTTCATCTGGTCTTGCTAACGTTGGTGTCGAACTAAGCGCTAGAGCTGAGGCAGCACTAATCGATTGGATCCCCATTAACAGTTGGTTATGTGTTGCTAGAAAGTTACATCAAAGTGAGAAGAAATCGGCATAAGAAACGATGTCTTTGCGTCATTTCCGCTTATGCCCCGACAGATTGCCCGGATGCATTCAAGGATGAGTTTTACCACCAGTTATCTGTTCTCCAAAAAGTGCGTTCGACAGATATTATAGTACTAGCCGGAGACTCGAATGCTCAGGTCGGGCGTCTAGGCACAGAAGAGAGTCGTTTAGGTGGCCAATGGGGACTTGTTGGTCGCAGGACAAATAACGGTGACCGTCTACTGCAACTGTGCACAGACCACAACCTGTTTTTGGCCAGCACTAACTTTCGACACAGTCATCGCCGATGTGCCACCTGGCGTCCTCCCTCTGCATCTCAAACCTGGACTCATATTGATCACATCGCGATCAGCTACCGCTGGCGTGGTTGTGTACAAGACTGTCGCTCCTTTTGGAGTACCTATCTGGACTCTGACCATGCCTTGGTCTGCGCCAATCTTGCCTTACTTTTCAGTGGACAACGAAGTGACTGCCAGCAAAGGATTGATATTAGCAAGATGGTTGCAAGATCTGTTGCTAGTAAGTATCGAACCGAGCTAGTTTCTAGGCTAGCTACCACTCCCCTGAAAAGTATAGATGAGCGTTGGTTGCAATTGCATGACGCCATGAAATTGGCGGGGACAGTCAGTTGTGGGTTCGCGAAACGTCCCGCTTATAAGCACTGGGTTTCTTCAGGTTCCTTACAACTCATTGAAGCCCATCGGTCTACTCCGGGTAACCGTGAGTTTGACCAGAAACGAAGACTTACGTAAGGAAATTGAGCAAAGCTTGTGTAAGAACCGAGAGGCCTGGTGGTCGGAGCGGGCTAATGAGCTGAAAGCAGCAGCTGCATCTGCTAACTACCGGAGGCTCTTCCAACTCATCCGAGCCACTGGCAGCAAGAAGTCTGGTGTGAGTGAAACAATCTGCGAGGATGATGGGATGCCAATCATTAACATCCATCGACGTCTTGGACGGTGGGCAGAATTTTTCGAAGGGCAGTTCAACTGGCCTGCTGCTCCGGCAACATCGGTCAGACTGTCCTGCCCTCCATGGCCGATGACGACTGATCCACAAAATGAGGCGGAATTCTGCAAGGAACTCCAACTCTTGAAGCGCTGAAAATCGCCGGACCCAGATGACTTACCTCCGGCTCTTTTTAAAGGTGGTGGTGACTTTCTGACTAAGGGATTGACTGTGTTGTTTACAGAGGTCTGGGAACTAGAGAGTGTACCAACGTCATGGAATGAGTCGATAGTTATCCCTATCTTTAAAAAGGGTTCACGTCGTTCCTGTAACAACTATCGGGGGATAAGTCTACTTCCGATTTCGTCCAAGCTATTGGCTTCCGTATTACTTCGTAGGTTGTTCAAAACCTATGAAAGATTGACTCGCGAGAGGCAGACTGGTTTTCGTTCTGGTCGAGGATGTATTGATCATATCTTCATCTTCCGCCAAATGTTAGAACAAGACTGGCAGGATTCTAATCCTGTACTGACCCTGGATGGTGAGCAGACAGAAGTAGTCGAGAAGTTCGTGTATCTGGGTAGCTGCATGAGTGCTGGTGGTAGCGTGAGTGATGAGATCAGTGCACGTATAGTGAAAGCCAGAGCGGCTTATGCCAATCTAATCCATCTTTGGCGCCTTCGTGATGTTAGTCTGGCTGTAAAAGGTCGGATCTACAACGCGTTGGTGAGAGCAGTTTTGCTCTATGCTTGTGAATCCTGGCCTGTCCGAGTTGAGGATGTTAGATGACTCTCTGTGTTTGATCATCGTTGTTTCCGAAGGATTGCTGACATCCAGTGGCAACATCATGTCAGTAATGCAGAGGTTCGGCATCGTGTGTTCGGGCACAGAGACGATAACCCAACTGGTGTCACCATCTTGAAACACCGACTTCGGTGGCTTGGATATGTTCTACGAATGTCGTCCCAGAGAATTCCATGCCGTGCATTATTTTCCAACTCTGGGACTGGTTGGAAAAAACGGAGAGATGGTCAGTGTATGACATGGTGTCGTGGTGTGAAAGAAAGCTGCAAAGGAGTGTCTTCTGTTGGTCCTTGACGACTCCCTGGCTGGGATCCGAGAGATGGTGCAACACAGTGGCTAGAGACGTTATCAGATATAGCTCAGAATAGAAGCCAGTGGCGATCCTGCTGTAACCTTGTTTTACTTTCATAAAAAGTGGTTGTATCTTCCTTAACTGAAAGAATACTTTTTGCTTGTGCCTTTCTGTTTCCCCCATTACTATTATTATTATTACACTACTTTACACTAACCTGTAGTCGTTATTGTTCTCTTTTTCTTATACGCTCCTTACCTTCTTTTTCTCTTCCCATTCTCATTGTTTTGTGTGTGTAAGCTGGACATAGACTGGATTAAAGCATGCTCAATGCACGATTGCTTTAGTGCACGCTGATTGGATAAGAATTATCCAATCAGCGTTAGCCAATAATTAGTGGACACTCGAGAAATCTTCTCATGTAAAAAACTATAAATGTACTAACGTTTTCCCTATTGTACTTACTTACTTGGTTCTTGCTTCCATCTAACATTGTTATTTGGAATATAATTTCTTTCCTGTTTAACCGTGTTCTGATTTGGGGACTTGTCGAGTAATTTGGTGTCCAAGAATACTTAGCAATAGGAATAGCTGGGTTATAACCGTAAGAGAGAGATTATAACAGTGTGGCGCATATATATTTGGTGCCCTGTTGTACCAATATTTATGTGTTCAAATAAATAAAATTTAGCTAGACAATTTACACAGTACTGTAAATATTTGGTTTGGTTAATTTGTGTATTAACTCCGGTCATATTTAAGTTGGACTCGTTTATTTAAAGGTTGTTTCACATCGATTCCTGTTACTTTAAATTTTATCTGGTAGCCATCCCATTTGGATAAAATAAGTAGAAAACTTGGTTTCAAGGTTACACAATATGTTACGTTTCTTTCTATCCAGGTATTTGAAGTTAGGCTCAAGTCGTTTAAAAAACTCAAACCGTAATTTTCACATTTCCAGCAAAAGGATGAGATACTGTGTGAGGGGAAATATGTCAGTCAAAGTGATTTCAGTGTCACAGGTTCTCCATAATTCATTGTATAGAAGCAATTATCATAGGCACTTGAATATTACTAATCTTATTTCTTTAATCAGCAACATAATGCAATATCTTAAGAGGCTTAGCATCAATTCGTTAAAGTAAGGTGAATAAAGCAAAGCCTCTAGATACGATTTGAATCAAATCCATCATGTTTTTGGAGTCATTCAGCTACAACGTAGGACATGGCACATATATGCATCGGTCCAAGTTGCCATACCTCATTAACACAACAACATGAACACCGAATTCATAAAAGTATTTAATTCAGTTGTGGTGATATATAAAAGAAAGATTATATATAAGGACGTGGTACAGGAAGAAAGAATTAGTTTAAGAGAAGACAGAGTGTGTATACACCGACGCCATTGTGATCGATTCTGAGCCATGTCACACACAGTCTTCAACCATTGGTTACGATAGTCACGCGGACACCAACCAAGTAGACTGCATCTATGAACATGGCTCAGACTAGGAGTTATTGACTTCAAGCACTGATGCCACGTTTTGGTTTGGTCGCCCCTAACCTTCTCCCAACCATCCCCAACAACGGTTAGCATCGCACGTCGTGGTAATCAGTGTTCAGGTATACGCAACACGTGACCCAACCATCTCAGTCGATGAAGATTCACAACCTCATCAACTGATTTACCATCATTCCCTAATACCCTACGTCTAACCTCACTATTACTTACCCGGTGATCCCTGAAAACGCCAGCAATATTTCTAAGGCATCTGTGGTCAAATACTAGTAGCTTACGAGTATCTTGTACTCTTAATGTTTTTTAGAGTAGATTTCTGTGTTCGCATTCCGATTACCAGTTAGTTTCTATCAGTTCCGCTTTTCTGTTTGAAAAGTAACTAATTTTTGTATTTATTTTGTTGAATACTTGCTTTTAAATCCATAGTATATGTTATTTACTATTTGTATCTCATAGAATTTCAATGACTTGGACTCGTTCTGAAGTACAATATGGAATAATACAAAAACTATGTCTACATGCTATTAAATATGGACCAATTCCAAAACATGTTGCTTTTATTATGGATGGGAATAGACGGTTTGCTGATAGTAAAATGTTAAAAAAATCTGATGGTCATTTACATGGTTTTACAAAACTCTCTGAGGTATGTCGTTTTTTTTTCTTCAAATTTCATTCTATCTAAACATATTTATTGATATTCTTTTTAGACTTTACAATGGTGTCGTGATATTGGCATTGAAGAAGTATCAATATTTACTTTTAGTATAGACAATTTCAATAGATCTCATGAAGAAGTTTCATTTTTAATGAATTTAGCTGAAGAAAAACTTCAAGAGTTACTAGATAATAAGTAAGAAGTACCATTATTATTATTATTATCACTCTTATAGCGATTAGGTTCACTAATATTTTAGCTAAGATCTGAGTGTTAGACATAATCCCATCTGACTGGTCACAATCATTCATTGTTCCGATATTTAAGAAAGGGTTAAAATCATCCTCTGACAACCATAGAGGGGTTAGTTTGACCAATATAGCATCTAAACTACTGGTCTCAATATTTATCAGACGCCTAACTAAGACACGTAAACTGCAAACACGAGAGACTCAAGCTGGCTTCAGACCTGGTCGTAGCTGCATCGACCACATATTCACCATTCGTCAGGTTCTAGAACACAGGCATACTTATCAGCGTCCGACAATGGTGGTCTTTCTTGACTTAAAAGCAGCATTTGACTCGGTAGATCGCGAGATTCTGTGGCAGTGTCTGTCATTGAAAGGCGTACCTCAGAAGTACATAAACCTTGTGAAGGCTCTTTACTCGAACACTATCAGTCGAGTGAGAGCTTATGGCGAACTGTCATCTACTTTTGCAACTTCAATTGGTGTCCGTCAAGGCTGTCCACTTTCTCCATTTTTGTTTAACATCATCACAGACCTATTGATGAAAATAACGCTCTCGTCGACTAAATTCTCGGGTGTTGATCTCCTTCCAGGAGGTCCACTTATCGACTTAGAATGCCCAGATGACATAGTCCTGTTTGGTGAAGACACTGATAAAATGCAGAGTTTTTTGGTAGCACTAAGCAACAATGCCAGAATGTTTGGAATGCGCTTCTCTCCCTATAAATGCAAGTTTTTACTTCAGGACTGGCCCGCGTCAACACCTGAACTGAGAATAGGAAGTGAAGTAGTCGAACGCGTTGACAACTTCACTTATCTTGGAAGTCTGATCAGCCCTAATGGGTTGGTGTCTGACGAAATCTCAGCATGGATTCGAAAAGCTCGTTTGGCTTTTGCCAACTTACGTCACCTTTGGCGAAGGCGAGATATCCATCTATCAATGGAAGGGCGAGTATACTGCACGGCAGTTCGTTCTATTTTAATTTACGGCTGCGAAACGTGGCTATTAAGAGTAGAAGATACGCTTCATATCTTTGTACCAACTAATTCTTTCTTTCTGTACTATATCCCTACATAAAATCTTTCTTATATATTACCACCTCTGAATTAACTACTTTTATGAATCTGGTGTTCATCTTGTTGTGTTAATAAGGTATGGCAACTTGGACCGATGCATATATGTGCCTTGTCCTACGTTGTAGCTTACTGATTGACTGATTATCACTCTTCCCTTAACCATCATATTACTTCTTTTTTTAGAGATGAATTGAAAGAAGATGATATATGTATTCGTGTTATTGGAAATTTAGCATTACTACCAGCAAAAGTTCAAAGTTTGGCTGCACAATTAATGCTTGTTACTAGGAATCATTCAAAGTCAGTAAAAAAAATTAACTTCTCCACAATTTTATTCAACACTAACTTACGTATATTATTTAACCTGGAAACTGGCTATCAAGATATATATAATCCTATTTATGCGAATAGTTTTTGGAAGTAGCGGATATTTGTAGGTTACCAGATATCATCAAAACACTGGTCGCGTTTAGTAGAACACAGAAATAAGCAATTCTGAGATTATATATAGTGTACTAGGAAAAGATGAAGAATAGGTTAATATAAATCTGAATCTTCACCGACTGAAGAGTATGTAACATATGTCACTTACCTAACTATCACCTATCTTAATATACAATGTTAACTGTCAAAGTAGGTTGGAAAAAAGTTGGAATAAGGCAAATTATGCACACTGTTCATCAACAAAATCAATAACTGTCAAACTGAGCTATGTCAGTAGACTCACATTAGTTGATTGAAGTCTCTCATTGAAAACATAAAGCAACATGACTCACAATCAGTCTCATTAGCGTAAATGTATTCGTTTTTCATCTTCCTCTCAATATTTTTTTTTAAATACACCATTACTTCTCGAGCCATATTCTCCAAACTTCAGTTTTTCTTGTTATCATGAACAATATTAATTATTCCAACTTCTTTTCCATTTATCTTGTTTGTCATTTACCGAAGTACATAAATGTCAGTACAAAAGGGCACCAAAATAAATATGCCGCCACACAATAAGAAAATGAGATTTTGAAAAGACGGAAGAAAGTGAACATAATAAAAAGTAGTGACCAGTGGAGTTCAACCAGTTCTGTTGCGAGGTAGTAACTCACTGAAGACAATGGTGGATGTGTCGCTCAATTTCGTGGATTTGTTGAAGTTAGACATGAACACCGTTGGATACAGGCCGACTCAGTGGTCTAGTGGTTAAGTGCTCGCGCGTGAAACCAGTAGGTCCTGGGTTCGAATCTCGCAGAGGGCGAGGTCGTAAATGCGCACTTCTGAGGAGTCCCACAATAGGACGAAACGACCGTCCAGTGCTTCCAGGTTTTCCATGGTGGTCTAGCTTCAACTGACTCATGATATTAACCATTGAAACTACTATAATAAAAAAAAACAAATGAGTTAAAATAAGTGTATGAGAGTAGTAAATAATGTGAGAAGCAGTTGGAGTGCGAGAACTACAACCAGAAAAGAATTCCTCCAGTTAAAGAAGTTCTTATGACTTTTATATGGAAATCGAAAGAAAATTACAGAAATACCCACCACTGGCTTTTAGTCTAAGTCATATCTGATAATGTCTCAAGCCACTGTGTTTCACTATCATTAGAATCCCAACCAGGAAATCGGGAATAACCGACAAATGTCAGTTTCCACAAAACGACGCTATATCATACAGTGATCGCCTCTTCTCTTTTTCCAACCAGTCACAATATTGACTCATTTCATTCCTCTGTATTGATATATTATAGAGATCTTGACCTGAAGCAGATTTGTGTCAGTTTCTACTTTGATGACTGTATTTACTGGTTGAATTTTTTTCTTAGTTGTTTCCTTTTCATTTTCTTCACAGATCAATACTAAACATATGTATGGCATATAATAGCCGTAATGATATTACCAATGCAATGGAAATCGTACGTTTAGGTGTGAAAGAAGGAAAAATTATACCTAGGTAGGTGATGAATTTCTTTTCTCTCCCCTCCCCTAAACTTGAGTCAAATTCTTTGCACTTTTATTTAGATTTCATTTTTCGGAGCGAGAAAAGTAGTTGCCATAGACACAGAGTTCATCGTTTGTGTGTGGGCTGTGATACTGCCCGGGTGCCCAAACCGAAGCAGGTGGTTATCTTAGGGAGCCACTCCTCGAGCCTTTGACCTAAAGGTCTAACCCACAAGGCAGTGGGGCATCGTAAGGAGATGCAATCCCATGGTAGCCGGTGACCAAAGATTGGTTCATACGCCATTTGTTCCGGCAGGATACTGGAGCCCATGTGCACCATTGGTTTGTGATCCGGTTAAAGCGCCGGACATTCGCTTTCGCTTTTCGTCCTCTCATTTTCGTAAACAACACCCCCGTCAGGAGAAGGCAATGAGTAGGACTTTCGTGGGAGAGTCTGTATACGCGCGGCTATGTGAGAGTATTTCGAGAGGGAGAGCAGACTCACCCCACTCTCGGCCGTACCAGGGCATTCGGGGGCATTTTCATTGTTTTGTGTGGCGCATATATATTGGCGCTCTCTTGTACCAATATTCATGTGTCCAAATAAATAAATAAATAGATTTCATTGGTTTACTGACTTCACCGACCGTCATCTTCCTCTTTCTGTCTCTTAGAACACTGCGGTTCTCATGATGAATCTCTTACCATACATCTCTTTCATTGATACAACACCTCCCGATTTGCAGAACTAAAATGTTTGCATAATTTTCAAAGTGTTTCTATTGAAATCACGAACCTATCTAAGTTAGACAACCATTGTAAACCTGAAAGCACTGGATGGCCATTAGCTCAATACCGTGGGCTGATTGAATTTAGACTTATATATCACTGGATTCCGGCTCAGTGGGGGCTAAACGTTCGCATTCGAGACCTAAAGTTTTGAGTTTAATTCTCAGTTTCAAGGGCATAAACGTGGACTGTTGAGGAGTCCCATCGTGGCATAGAACAGTCGTTCATTGCTATCGGTTTTTAGTTATTGTCTAACTTAGAATCGATTTGTAATCTCAACGAAATTCGACAATCTACACAATGCCATAATGAAAATATATTCCTAATCACTAGTGGTGGAATCGATATACGGGTGGATAAACGAAATGGCCTTAAATACAATCTTGCACAAAAGTTCATCGGTTTGTTTATTATTCACACATTACAACACTCTAAATTCATAAATAAAATCAATACACCAAAACTAAACAAAAGAAATAATAAATGTAGAGGTCTGTGCTCTAGAATTATTTGTTGAATAAGGATATATCTGATATGTTTATCAGCATATTGAAGGCTCTCCACACAAATTTTTCAGGTAGATTAAGAGGGCATACTAATCTGAACATCTTTTACTCAGTCGTAGTGTAACCCTAACTTCACAGAATCAGATTTACAACGCATTGGTGAAAGCAGTTATGCCGTATGTTTTTGAGATTTGATTACTGTTATGCTGATGATGTTCATTGAATCTCTATATGCTTGATCATCATTATCTTTGAAGAATTGTTACTTCCTTTTTTGTGTTTTATCAACAAAACTGTCGTCTCAGAATTCTGATTCAGAAATGTGATACATTCACCCATTCATTATTATCACACAAATTAACTTTTATACAATCCATTAAGTGCTTGAGAACTTCCGCATAGAAAATTATCATTTACTGTTTGTTCTTTGAAAAGGAATTCATAGGAATAGTACTGTAGTGAAGGAGAACATAGGTGAGGACAATCGAATTATATTTAGCACAATCCCCCAAATGCCCTGGTATAGCCGAGAGTGGGGTGAGTCTGCTCTCCCTCTTGAAATGCTCTCACATGGCCACGCGTATATAACCTTTGCCAGGGAAGTCCTACTCACTGACTTCTTGTGGTGGGGGTGTTGTTTACGAAAATGAGAGGACGAAGAGCGAATGTCCGGCGCTTTAACCGGATTCCAAACCAATGGTGCACATGAGACTGCATCTCCTTACGATGCTCCACTGCCTTGTGGATCAGACCTTCATGTCGAAGGCTCGGGGAGTGGCCCCCTAAGAAAACCACCTGCCTCAGTTTGGGCACCCGGGCAGTATCACAGCCCGCACACACACAAATATGGTGTGGCGCATATATATTTGGTGCCCCCTTGTACCAATATTTATGTGTTGAAATAAATAAATAAATAGCACAATATTACAGAGTTACTTGGTAAAATAGAAAAAAAACATACTATAATATCTAATTTGCAAAATGTTCGTTAATTGTCTCGGAATTTATTGTTCTTGCATTTCTATAGTAATTGCTTCCTATTCCCGTTCTTCCTTTCTTGATCTTCTCAATCTTCTGCTGCAAGACATTACATTCCTGACTCACGTTATATACTACTTAAATCAATATAAGTAGCATGCACCACACTACTCCTACTACTACTACCTAATTTGAACACATAAATATTAGTACAAGAGGGCACCAAATATATATGCGCTACACAAAAAAAAACAGAGTCTTGAATACGGATCTCGGATAGACAACAAACGTCGATATTAAAACTTTCCAAAGACATAGCCAGCCCTATCTGTTGTCCGACCTGCATAAATGTGCGAACGTTGAAGGCAGCCAATTTGAATAGTGCACGTGGTTTCAGAAAAAAACTGCTTCAGTATTCGTATTTGCTGGTAGCATACAATTTTCAACCAGGCAGTGACTCGAGAATGTTTAGATAGAATCGAATTTCCACCATAGACGAGCTGGTGTATGAGTGGAAAAATAGCGATATATAAAGTGGAAATAAAAGAGAGTGACTAAATGACGTAGCAAATAATAACAATAATAATAAATGTGAATTGTTTGACTTTAAATCAAAGCGAGAATAGAGTTTTCAGTAAATACCATCGTTTTCACTATATTTGTGTGTGGGCTGTAATACTGCCCGAGTGCCCAGACCGAATCAGGTGGTTTTCTCAGGGGGACACACCCCGAGCCTTTGACCTAAAAGTCTAACCCATAAGGCAGTGGAGCATCGTGAGGAGATGTAGTCCCATGGTACCCGGTGACTAACAACGAGTAGAACTTCCCTGACAGTGACTGTAAACGCGTGGCTATGTGACAACATTTTGAAAGGAAGAGCTGACTCTCTCCATTCTCTGCTGTATCAGGGCATTTAAGCAGAGAACTAAACGTATGATGGAGGTAGGATTCGAACTCACGCCTTTTCAGACTAGTGTCTAAGACTAACAGCACCTTGGACCGCTCGGTCACTCTAACTTGTAGCAAATGATAAACGAAATCATTTTTTTTCTTATAAATAGTACACTATTATTTATTTATTTAAACACATAAACATAAGTACAAGGAGGTACCAAATAGATATGCGCCACATAAATCATTCGATTTGTGTGAGGGCAAGGATACTGCCCGGGTGCCCAGACCGAAGCAGGTGGTTTGCTTAGGGGCCACACCCCGAGCCTTCGACTTAAAGGTCTGACCCACACGGCAGTGGAGCATCGTGAGGAGATTATTATTATTTATTATTATTAGCTTTATTCAGTATTATAATTTTGGTACAATATAGAATTCTCAGCGCAAAGTATTTCAACAAGTTTCCGTTTCTTTCTTCTTAGTCGGTCCTGGCGATAAATATTGAGGAATCGCCAGTTAGATGTTAGCACTTCAGTGAATGAACAACTGAATAATGTACATTCTTTTCGTCGTACATTGCCAGCAACCATATTGTCTCTTATTGAGTTTTCTGTAACTTTGACAACGAAAGGTTGTACACTTTTCAGAAACGCAGCAGAATAGGTTATGCGATTAATAAACATAATGATATATTAAAACAAAACAACAATAGAAAACTTGTTGAAATATCTAGATGGCAGGAACAGGTAGCCCAGATGTTCAAGCAGTCCCATGGAAGCCGGTGACGAACAACTTGTTCATACGCCATTTGTTCCTGCAGAATACTGGATCCCATATACACTATTGGTTTGGAATCTGGTTAAAGCGCCGGATATTCACTTTTTGTCCTCTCATTTTCGTAAACAACAGTGATGCTACGAGAAGTCAGTGAGTAGGACTTTCGTGGGAGAGGCTGTATACGCGTGACCATGTGAGAGCATTTCGAGAGGGAGGGCGGACCCACCCCACTCTTAGCCGTACCAAGGTATTCAGAGGTCAACACAATATCCAGTTTAGTTCATTTGTTTACATATCTTATACATAGTTTATTACTGTCCATTAAATTACATTAAACTTCATTGAAATTGTATTTTCTAACTAAATTTTTTGTTTTTTTTTGTTTTTGTTTTAGTGATATCACTCAAGAATTATTATCAAAATGTTTATATACACGTTTATTAAAACCATTAGATTTATTAATTCGTACTTCTGGTGAAATACGTTTAAGTGATTTTTTAACTTGGCAATTATTAGAAAATGATACAATTTATAAATTTATTAATAATTATTGGCCAGAATTTTCATGGTGGAATTTTCTTTCATCTATTTTACATTATCAAATA
This sequence comes from Schistosoma intercalatum, assembly GCA_944470365.2. Classification (NCBI taxonomy): domain Eukaryota; kingdom Metazoa; phylum Platyhelminthes; class Trematoda; order Strigeidida; family Schistosomatidae; genus Schistosoma; species Schistosoma intercalatum. The sequence continues at coordinate 1,618,147 of OX103732.1, read as the reverse complement.
TCATATCTACAATTATCAGTAAGTATAAATTGTATGTTTTTTTAATAAAAAAAATGATAATGATTATATCATGGATTGATTGAGATTAGACATGTACACTATTGGATGTTGATTGGCTCGGTGATCCAGTAGGCTCTGGGTTCGAATCCTGCGGGAGGAGGGCGGAATCGTCGATGTGCACTGCTGAGAAGTCCTACAATAGGACGAAACGGCCGTCCAATACTTCCATGTGTTCAATGGCGGTGGTCTAACATCAATCAGTTCATGATCTCAATCATAACAGAAATTTGTTTGTTTTGTTTTTTTTGTATATTTCTAAAGTGTGTTTCATTCTTCTTCCTATCGAACGTTAAATGATAAAGTATTATTTGACTTTTAATTCACAGAACTAATTTTTTATGTTAATCATTAACAACTTGAAATCTGGTATAGGGATTGTGGAGATTATTAAATTTTTGATTGAGATCATGAAACGATTGATGTTAGACCACCACCTTTGGAAACCTGGAAACACTGGACTGGAAGTTGGTCGCGCAATTTCGTGGATTGTTTGATATTAGACACTATCACCATTGGATGTTGGCTCGGTGGTCTAGTTGGTTAAGCGTTCGCGCGCGAGACCGAAGGCCCTGGGTTCGAATCTCGCGAGCGGGATCGTGGATGCGCACTGCTGGGGAGTCCCACAATAGGACGAAACGGCCGTCCAGTGCTTCCAGGTTTCCAAAGGTGGTGGTCTAACATCAATCGGTTCATGATCTCAATCAAAACAGAAATTTGTTGTTTTTTTTGTATATTTCTAAAGTGTATTTCTGTTGGAGATGTTAGATCCTCAGAACTTCACTTGTGAAAGGATCTAATTTTGTAATTTTATTTAGAAAATTTGAATTGCTTTGTTTTTCACGCCAAAGGCGCTATTGTCACTTTCATTCATGTCGTGTTTTCCACTGGGAAATGTTTTCAATGCTATTAGTCGGTTGAGTCTTTTAGTATACTATTTTGTAATCTTTCCCGAAGACGGTTTTGTGCTGTATATATTTACGTTTTGAATTGTGTTTGTTGTTATCGCTTGTTTTATGGCTGTTTGCAGAGTATACTTCCCCATTCCAAGGTTGGAATTCTCCCTCTAGTTAGCGGGGCTGGGACGCATCAATAGCTAGCTTACTGGTCTTTAGTCACTGAGTCTTGTTTTCTCGTTCAGAGATCAAGTGAACTCGTGATAGCTTCAACTCTAGCAATTTCATTCTTCTTCCTATCTAATGCTCAGTGATAAAGTATTATTTAACTTTTAATTCAGAAAACTAAGTTTATGTTAATCATTAACAACTTGAAATCTGAATTAATTATTTATTTGAACACATAAATATTATTAAAAAGGGGCACCGAATACATTAGTGCCACATAAGTCACAATTCACTGTGATACTGCCCGGAGCCTTCGACATAAAGGTCTGATCCATAAGGCAGTGGAGCAACGTCAAGAGATACAGTCTCATGGTACGTGAGTGACCAATAATTGATTCATACGCCATTTGTTCTTTCAGGATACTGGAGCCCATATACACTGTTGGTTTGAAACCAGGGTTTTCCAACACCCCTATATGGATCCTCCATATCCACCAACCCGGTTAAAGTACCAGACATTCGCTTTTCGTCTTCTCAATTCCGTAAAAAACAGTTATGTCACGAGAAGGCAATGAGTAGAACTTCCCTGACAGTGACTGTAAACGCGTGGCTATGTGAGAGCATTTTGAAAGGGAGAGCTGACTTTCTCCATTCTCTGCTGTATCAGGGCATTTAATCAGAGAACTAAACGTATGGTGGAGGTGAGATTCAAACTCACGCCTTTTCAGACTATTGTCTAAAAGCAGCAGCACCTTGGACCACTTGGTCAATCTAACTTGTAGCAGATGATAAACGAAATCATTTTATTTTCTCATAAATAGTACACTATTATTTATTTATTTAAACACAAACATTGGTACAAGGAGGCACCAAGTATATATGCGCCACATAAATCACTCGATTTGTGTTGGGGGCTGGGATACTGCCTGGGTGCCCAGACCAAAGCAGGTGGTTATCTTAGGGGGCCACACCCCGAGCCTTTGACCTAAACGTCTGACCCATAAGGCAGTGAAGCATCGTGAGGAGATTCAGTCCCATGGTAGCCGGTGACCAACAATTGGTTCATACGCCATTTGTTCCCTCAGGATACTGGATCCCATGTACACCATTGGTTTGGAATCCGGTTAAAGAGCCGGATATTTGCTGTTTGTCTTCTCAACTTCGTAAACAACAGTGATGTCACGAGAAGTTTGTGATTAGGACTTCCCTGACAGATGCTGTATATACGTGTCCGTGTGAGAGCATTTCGCGAGGGAGGTTGGGCCCACCCCACTCTCGGCCATACCAGGGCACTCGTACACTATTATGTTCATGAATTACTTGATTAAGTAACTTATCGAATCCGTTTTTTTCTTCTTTTTAGCCATTAATTAATTCTAAACGAATGATGAATAACAAATTGAATAATATTCATAATGATGATTCTATGAATAATAATTTCATATTGAATAGGATACATTCAAATGAAAATGAAGCACATCAACAACGTATTAATTCATTTTTAGATTATTTAGATCAAACATTTTGGCAAAATATGACTAGTTTAGCTACTTCATTTTAATGTAAACAAGATTTCCTCTCTCTCTCTCTCTGTCTATGTGGATGTGTATCTGTGCAATTCCTTATAGAATGAATGAATCCATGATTTCACTTACCCATTAAATGTACAAATGATTTTACACTTACTTACAATGTATGTATTTAAACAAAAAAGAAAGCAATATTATGATATAACTTTTGTTTTTATTGACTTGATCAAATCTATTACGTAATCGTGTAACGCGTTGACAAACTTCACTTATCTTGGAAGTCTGATCAGCCCTAATGGGTTGGTGTCTGACGAAATATCAGCACGGATTCGAAAAGCTCGTTTGGCTTTTGCCAACTTACGTCACCCATGGTGAAGGCGAGTATAGTGCGCGGCAGTTCGTTCTGCTCTATTTTACGGCTGTGAAACGTGGCCATTAAGAGTAGAAAACACTCGTAAGCTACTAGTATTTGACTACAGATGCCTTAGAAATATTACTCACATCTGCTGGGATCACCTGGTAAGTAATAGTGTTGTCAGACGCAGGGTATTATGGAATGATGGTAAATCAATTGATGAGGTTGTGAATCTTCATCGACTGAGATGGTTGGGTCACGTGTTACGTAAGCCTGAACACCGATTACCACGACGTGTAGTGCTAACCGGTGTTGGAGATTGTTGGGAGAAAGTTGGGGGCGGTCAAACCAAAACGTGGAATCAGTGCTTAAAGTCACTAACTTCTGGTGTCAGCCATGTTGGTAGATGCAGACTACTTGGTTGGGGTCCGCGTGACTATCGTAACCAATGGTTGGAGACTCTTGGTGACATGGCACAGAATCGATCACAATGGCGTCGATGTATACACTCTCTGTCTTCCCTTAAACTAAGAGATTAAAATCGCTTCATATCTTTCTTTCTTCCTATACTATATCCTTATATGCAATCTTTCTTTTATATATTACCACCACCACTGAATTAGCTACTTTTATGAATCCGATGGTCATCTTGTTGTGTTAATGAGGTATGGCAAGTTGGACCGATGCATATATGTGCCTTGTCCTACGTTGTAGCTGACTGACTGGATCGCACAAGTCAATTCTCATTGATTAGATATATCATGAAGTTTCCTGAGAAAGGTTATTTTGATACCAATTAGATACTTTAAACCCAGTAATTCAATCATGAAACTCTTATTGTCTTTCTAGACAATAGTTGTCACCAGTGGTCTAGTTGGGTGAGCGCCTGGCACGAGACTGATAGGTCCTGGGTTCGAATCTCGCGAGGGGCGGGATCGTGGATAGGCACTGCTGAGGAGTCCCACAATAGGACAAACTGGCCGTCCAGTGCTTCCAGGTTTTCCATGGTGGTCTAGCTTCAATTGACCCACGATTTCATTCAGTGAAATTTCTAAAATCTCCACAAACCCCCTTCTGATAATAGTTATCATCAACAAAAAGTTTTAGAACTGTTAGAGTTTTTCTCTACAAATGACTAACAATTTGTAAGTATCAATACCTAATAATATATATGTAAATAGCGTTCGCGCGCAAGACCGATAGGCCCTAGGTTCGAACCCGGTGAACAGGATCGTGAATGCGTACTGTCGAGGGGTCCTGTACTAGGACGAAACAAATGTTCAAGGCTTTCCCATAGTGGTCTAGATTCAATCGACTGATGAATTCAATTATTTACTTCCTATAATATCCATTAAATTGCTTTCTGATATTAATGGAATTACCAATATTTGGATTTATTATAGAAGCGTTAATGCAGAGAATGAAAGCTTCAATCTTACCAAAAAGCATGAAAAGAAAAGTGTATTGTTTATATGGAAGATGGATTCTTCATAATTAAAAAAAAAGTACCTCCAATATAGTCAAATAATTAGCAGTCAAATTTACCAACCACTTAGGAAATTTTTTAACAATTATGAAGATGAGGAATCAAGTAGGGGAAGACATGGTATTGACGACAATAACGGTGAAACTATAATTTATGGATGACCTTTGAGAGACGTTAAAGTGACCTTCAGGATATCCATCTTAATTACTAGGACTAAATGAGGCTTATAAACTAGCGTGAGGAATTAGAATTATGATTTATAGTTAATGGTTAGGAAGTAGATTTAGAAATTTTCATTACCAACTGATATCAATTATAATGCCAGAACTATTTAGTCAAATGGATGAGTGAATTTCGTGCCAAAATCTAAGACCTATTATCCTGAATCTGATTGGTTCGTCCATAAATTATAGGCTCACCAATCACTAGTCTAATTGCTGATGGTTGATAGTCATGTAAACTATACGGCCTTGTAATCTATCTCAGATCATCTGTAATTCCATCAACTAAATCTGGCCTTTACGCATATAGTATGTTGTTGATTACCTTACCCAATAAATAATAGACTATGAGTATGTAACTATAACTGATCCTAGATTGGTGGTTGGAGGTAGTCAACAGGAAACCCTGGACCCGGGTTTCGTGCTACTTGGCACTTGTCAGCAAGGTGTACCTGTAATCTTGAGGGAACGTTACCACTGTGAAGCTGGGTGACACGAGATCGAATCCGCCAGGGAGCACCAGTTCCCTCAAGATTACAGGTACACGTTGCTGGCGAGTGCCAAGTAGCACGAAACCCGGGTCCAGGGTTTCCTGTTGACTACCTCCAACCACCATCTAAATCTCAATACATAGTGCCCGCAGTGTCGAGTCACCTAGGCTTGTGGCCACATTGCAACATGATCGATAGCATTCGATCTGCACTAATAAGGACTAGACAAGTATGACATTGATCACCACCCAGTGATCAATCAATCGTGATAACTGATCCTAAAATTACACAATACTAGGAATAGTTTTGTATTGGATAATACTTTTTAAATGAACAATTCATAACTCTTGAGTCACTAAGATGTTTGTGATTACAAACCGTTATAAGTGTGATTTGTTCGGAAAATCTTATTGACAATAACATAACACTCAGATCAGAAACTGATTTCATCTGGACAACTATTAAAGGATAGATAGCGCTGGACAATTGTAACTTCTCAGCAGTGTACATTCATACTTTGTCAGGAATGGAACCCCCCCCCAAAAAAAACCTCGAAGTACTTATCCTATCAAATATCAACTAACAATTTTCCTAAACAGAACTCAATTAGTAAAATGACTATCCACATGTTTATATTACCAAGAAATTGCAAGATAATCGAGTAGCTGTATATTGTTGAATAGCATAACAATACAAATATCAAGTTTTAGGTTATACAACAGACCAAGGAAAAATAAAGAAACTTTCACTTACTATTGATGAATTCTCCCTGAAAAATATTCACGATCCAAGTAGTCAAGAAGTATCAGCTGGCCTATACACTTTTAACAGTGTTGTTCTAAGCTAAATTGAATTATAAACTCGAAATCGATAAGCCATAGTTCATTTTGAGATGATGGAAAAGATTTGTAGCACAGATGGATGATTTTTGTGGAGTTTTTTTCCCCTGAGCTGGATGAGGTTTGGTCGTGGAGCTTTCATCACAAACTTCTATCTGAAGTTTGTGTTGCTGATGATGATGTCGTTCAAAAGAACGATGAAAGATCCACGATCAAACTATCCAGCTCAGAGAACAAAACTCTACCAAAGCCATAGTTCATTGTTTTGTTAACACATAACCAAATTCTGCTTTGGTGAGTCAAATGTATACCACTTCACTATGCATGTTATTACAGACTTTCTGCAGAATCAGGATTAATTTAACAATCATTAGAAAGTAGCTTATCTCAATTCCTAGACGAGATTAGAGATATTCAATTGGTTGTACAATTTGCTTAAACACGATTTGAATGACTTGATAAGATGATGAGCTATTCTGATGGAACATACATTGTGGATTATCTAAGAAGTTAAAGATTATAAGAGAAAAAATATCTTTTGCTTTACTTCATTCAATGTGATTGTGATAACAAGATAGATTGTAATTTATTTTATTAGTTTAACACAAAGATATTGGTACAAGGAGGCACCAAATAGATATGCGCCACATAAATCAAATGAGATTTGTGTGAGGGCTAGGATACTGTCCGGGTGCCCAAACCGAAGCAAGTGGTTTTCTTAAAGGGCCACTCTTGGAGCCTTCGAGCTGAAAGTCTGATCCACAAGGCAATGGAGCATCGTAAGGAGATGCAGTTCCATGGTAACCAGTGACCAACAATTAGTTCGTACGCCATTTATTCCCTCAGGATACTGGAGCCCATGTGCACCATTGATTTGCTTTGTGATCCGGTTAAAGCACCGGACATTCGCTCTTCGTCCTCTCATTTTCGTAAGCACCACCCCCCGCCACGAGAAGTCAGTGAGTAGGACTTCCCTGTCAGAGGCTATATACGCGTGGCCATGTGAGAGCATTTCGAGAGGGAGAGCGGACTCTCCCTACTCTCGGCCATACCAGGGCATTTGGGGGCTAGATTGTAATTTAATTGGACACCAATTATGAATAGAAAAGCTGTTAGAAATAGAATCTTATTTTAAGATAGAAATTAATGAGATTTAATTCTTCTAAACAGAATAGTAACAAATACAACAATCTTTATCAGTTAATTATAACATAGAGATTATGAAACAGATTAAAATTGATTTTTTTTAAGCATCTATCTAAAGGCTCCAAACGATTGATCACATGTACCAGTATTTGTATGAGGTCTATCTTGATCTTGAACTACAAGAATATATATTATATATATATATATATATATAAACCATGTGAAGCCTTAATATAATCTATAATACCTGTATTTTAATTAGACTACTCGATGACGAGGTTCATCTCAAAAGATAATCCAGAACAGTGGTCTTGAGACATTATCAGAGGATGGTTCAGAATAGTAGCCAGTGGTGGCAATTTTCTTATGTTGTAAGTCAGAGGAACTTCTTTAACAGAAAGAACCATTTCTGGTCGTATTTTTTGTGGAATGAACTGTTTCTCCCGTTATTACTTTTTCTATTCAGACATTAATTTTTATTCATTTTGTCTTATTCACCTTCCTTTCTTTATCTCTTTACAATCTGATTTTTATTGTGTGGCGAATATACACTTTGGTGCCCCTTTGTATCAGTCAGTAACAACGTAGAACTTCGTACGTACGTACATCATTTTTCGAGTTGCCATACCACATTTGCACAGAGATGCAGTTGTAGACTCAAATTCCGTAGGGGTAGAAGTAGTCAGACTATAAGCAGTATTCAGAAAGATTAAGGCTTGAAAATGTTATTCACGGAGTATAATACAGTGAAATAAATTTGGAAAGAAAATAAGGGACATGAAGAAGATTAGAATTTGGGAGAAGCTAGCTATACACCACTATATTGAATTCAATAAATACAGATAACCAGCTTAAATTAAGCAATACTATTGTCCGTAATTTTACATTTTCTTCTTACATCAGTTAGCTATGTGCAACATAAAACGTGAAGTATATGTGTATCGCTTCAAATTGACATTCTGTATTAGCATAGCGAAAAAAAAGTTAGGTATAAAGATAAAAGATATGACTCATATTCTCAGGGAAGACAAAGACAGAATGTACATGCGCTATTGCAAACGACACTGAGTTATATTATTCAGTCTTTGATCATTGGTTATGATAATCACGTGAACTGCAACTTTATCTATTCAAATGGCTAAATTCAATTGTCAATCATTTCAATGACCGGTGTCATATTTTGATTTGATCACTTTTAGCTTTCTTCCAGTTAGTCTACTTCTCTACACTAGACAACATCTTCCATACATTAAGAACTGATAAGTTTTTGGAAATCAATTTGATTTAATTATTATTTTTTTTTTTTTACTGAACGATATTATTCTTAAGTTCTCTGATTTATTGGAAATTTGTAAAAGATCTAAGATGAAATGTTGTCTATCCATCGAATGTTTTATATTAAAACAAAGTAAGAAAGTCAATGAACAAGATGAAAAGCAAAGACATAGAGTTCATTTCAATTACATTAGTAAATTAAATATTTTTAAAAAAAAAAAAAAAAAAAATACAGTACAAAAGAGAATTAATGAGACTGAAGAATGACAATGAACTCGAAGTTTGGAAGAAGGTAGATAATGAATGCGATTTTGTATTAATCAAACTTATTTCAAGTCATAAATGATACAAACACTCAGTGTCTTCAATCATAGACAATGAATATCCCAAGAGTTCCAACTAACTAATCCACTTACTATTCATATGCTTCACATTAACATTCAGAATAAATAAATCGATGCTATTTCTCTACTTGAACACCATTAACATAACTTACCTTTATGTCATCTAGCATTGTACGTTGAGTTAGCCGAACCTTAGGATATGTATTACGCAAAGTCGTTGAACTATCATAACCTTATGAATCAAATTGTTATTTTATCTAATACTCTTGACCTATGATCATATTCCAATAATTGAATTACCGTTGTATTCAACTGCCATTCCTAAGTTTAAAGTTAATGCATCCAGCTTTGAGTGACACTGTGTTAAAGACTTATAATACTAATTAGCTGTTCGGACTGAAATACAAGCTGTTTCATCCTAGTCTGTGTGATGACTCAACAGTGCAAAACTATAAGCCTGTTAGTGTTCGAACCTTAAAGGCTTCAAATATCATGGAAAGAGGCGTTAAACACATTTCAACACAAACTTACATACACAACTTGATCATATCAAACAAAACAGATAAATAAACGTTACGTACCGAGTAAACATCCCGTCGTTTTTTTTTGTTGTTGTTGTGGGTTACACAGTTCCAAAAAGTGAACAACAACAACTACTACTACTACTACTACTACTACACAGAATACATATTTATTTTATAAGTGCTCCCTCCTCCTCCCCCCCTCCAAAAAAAAACAGTTTACGAACATATATAAACAATGGTGCTCATTTATTTCTCTCTACATTACAAATAGATAGATATGTACACTCATCTGTCAAGAAGAAAGCGTAGATAAAAACACTAATTATTATAATCGATTAACAAATAGTGTCACAATAAAGTAAGTACTAATGCTACTACTCTTATTTACTATTACAAATCTTTGCATAATCCAAATTTGCATCTGTAATTTATCAAGGTTTATTACCGCCATTTAATCTCCATTTAAAGGATATGTACACATATTGTAGTATTTTTCTTTCTTTGAAAATCAAGTATTTCAACATAAATATACACATTTACAACCAAGCAAGCCATGAAATTATCATTATCGTCCAGGAAAACCACCTCTAGAAAAATTTCGATATCGAAAGGGTAAGCCAATAACACCACCACCACCACCGCTGCCGAGAGGTGGTGGGGCGGGAGGAGCGACAATAGCACCGCCAACAACACGAGGCGGAAACATTGGTCGATTAAATGTTTTCATTTGTCCTGAATTAAGCATAAAAGCATTAGGATTACAAGATATCGGTGGCATAGTTGTTTGATTACTGTTGTTATTAGACCATTGCATATGCATAACACCACCACCACCACTGATGACACCAGTAGAAGGATTAGCACTACCGAGAATACCATCATTATTCATTGGTATTCTACAATTATTCAATGGTAATCCAGACCCCATTGGACGAAATCCAGACGATTCTAATTGTAATTGATGATGAGGATGTCGTTGTTGTTGTTGTTGTTGTGGTGGTGGTGGTGGTAATGGTAAACGTTGTTGTATTTGTTGACGTAGTCCAGATTGTTGACATGTGAACAATGGACCAGGTGGACGAGGAGATATAAATGTTTTTTGAGTTAATTGCATTTCATAAGAATTCAATGAAGACGTATTATTATTATTATTTGAATTGGATGGAATATGAGGAATTTGATTGGATTGAACAAAGTGACCTTTTTTTTATTAAATAAAAATGAATAAACATCAAATCAAATTGTTCATACAATGAAGTGATTGAATCAAAACAATGAAAATTTCATTTATGATAATTACTGATAATTTTGTGTATAGTAAGAAACAAGGAAAGAAAGATAGAAAGTAATTTTAATCTCATGATATAAGGGAAGACAAAAAGTGTATACATCTACACCATTGTGATCGATCGATTCTGAGCCATATCACCCAGAGTATCCAACTATTGGTTAGGATAGTCACGCGGACCCCAACCAAATAGTCTGCATTAACCAACACGACTCAGGCTAGAACTTAGTGACTTCAAGCATTGATGCCACGTTTTCGTTTGACCGCCCCTAAATTTCTTCTAACCATCCCCTACATTAGTCAGCATCGTATGTCGTGGTAATCGGTGTTCAGGTATACGTAACACGTAGTCCAACCATCTCAATCGATGAAGATTCACAACCTCATCAACTGATTTACCATCATCCTCTAATACCCTGAGTCTAACCTCACTATCACTTACCCGGTGATCTCCCTATCCTTAGTTCAGGTGTTGACGCAGACCAGTCCTAGAGCAACAACTTGCATTCAGAGGGGAAGAAACGCATTCCAAACATTCTGGCATTGTTGCTTAGTGCTACCAAAAGACTCTGCATTTTATCAGTGTCTTCACCAAACAGGACTATGTCATCTGCGTATTCTAAGTCGATAAGTGGACCTCCTGGTAGGAGGTCAATACCAGAGAATTTAGTCGACGAGAGCGTTATTTCCATCAGTAGGTCTATGGTGAAGTTAAACAAAAATGGAGAAAGTGGATAGCCTGGACGGACACCACTTGAGGTTGCAAAAGCAGATGACAATTCGCCATAAGCTTTGACTCGACTGATAGTGTTCGAGTAAAGAGCCTTCACAAAGTTTATGTACTTCTGAGGTACGCCTTTCAATGATAGACACTGCCACAGAATCTCGCGGTCTACCGAGTCAAATGCTGCTTTTAAGTTAAGAAAGACCACCATTGTCGGACGCCGATAAGTATTCCTATGTTCTAGAATCTGACGAATGGTGAATATGTGGTCGATGCTGCCACGACCAGTTCACAAGTCTTAGTTAGGCGTCTGATAATCATTGAGGTCAGTATTTTAGATGCTATATTGGTCAAACTAATCCGTCTGTGGTTATCACTGGATGATTTTGACCCCTTCTTATCTATTGAGACAATCAGTGATTGCGACCAGTTAGATGGGATAACGTCCAACTCCCAGATCTTAGCTAAAATATTAGTCAAGCTAATAGTATATAAACAAAGACTATAGCACAGTTCCTTCATTTAATCAAAAGTGAGTTACTATAAAAGTTTGAATTGTCGTACAAAATATTTTCTATTTGCAATTAGAACTCCATAATTGTAAGTAATACAAGATCGTGTAAATATTATTACAGATCGTTGTATTATTTAGTTTAATAGCTGAATCAAGTAACAGTTGTATTATACCTAGTCTAATCAATCGATATGCAATTACGAGATTATGGGATAGATTAATCGTATCCCTTACAAAATATTTCCCATTTATTGCAATACAATTGTCCCATCCAAATGTCTTTTGTTGAACACATTTTTGGAATTTCACAAAAGTTAGGGTCGTTATCATTTCTGATTTTATCGTCTTTATATCATCCAGTTCATTAACAATCCACTAGATAGTCGATCAGCGGTCGGAAAGTACAATAGGTGGTGTAGACGTTCGATTTTGTTCTATAACAAGGACAGTTAGTATTCCTTCCGATCTAGGGTTATCCTTGTTGTCTTTACAGTCCTAACTGTACAATACACTTGATCCAAAGAGTTGATTAATTTCAATGTATATTATCTCCATAAACAATTCTCATTAGTTCATGAATTTTAAAACTTTTTTCTTGAAGCTAGCAGTAGCTCATCTAGTGTACTTATCATACAGAGATCATGTACATAATACGAGTGCGTAGAACGATGACCTAATCCAGACATGTTAGCAGAAGCATCCGTTCCTTGAGGTCGATCATACCAAGTATAGTAGTTTAGGAGCGGTAGGCTTTAAAGCAGTAAACTCATCATCTAGGGGTTTAATTTCACTGCTGAATATACAGTGGCGTGATGCCGATAAGGTGTTCCCCTCAGACAACTAGCATTTACGGCGATGCTGCTTTTGTACAACGAAAGTAAGGGACTAAAAAAGATTGGCCCTTAAAGTAGCTCACTACTTTGCTCCGAAGATTTCCAGTCCCAGAGCTAAAGTCAGAAAAGTATGAAGGTAAAACATTGACAAATGCTCACAAAAAGGGTGTGTGCGTGTGATCAATCTCAAACAGTTATTCTTTGGGCTATACAGTCGCGCTTTCAAGTTGTCGAGACCATCTCCTTTCTAATCTAGTTTTATTTTCAGATCCCTTAAGTGTTCTTTCATGGTGTGAGCAACCGGTAAGTGAAAAATACTTTCATACCTCCAACAACATTCGAGATCGCTTTGTTTTTAAACTTCATACAAGACAATTTATAAGAGTTTAACAAAAAGGTATCGACACTGTGCAACATAGAACATTCATATATATTGGTTTATTTGGTTGTTTTTATAAAACATATTGTGGAAGGTAACCTCAGTCAATAATTAAACCGATATAATTATGGAAAATATATTGTATGAGAAAGGGAGGGCAAAACAGGTTAGTCATTTAGTTAGTTAACACTACTGAAGATGTAATAAACGCAGTTTAAAAACGGATGTAGTGTATCTTTTTTAATAGCAGACGAACAAAAACACTATACACTTAAGGACATACCAGCAGGAATATTTGAACTTGATGGTTCGGAAAAACGTACATCTGACCAAGAAGATGAATGAGGTGGGAGCATTGTATTGGGACGAGGTAATGTCGACTGATTATTGTTGTTAAGACCTGGTGGAAATGACATGTTGTTGGGAAATCGATTTTGTTGATTTACTGCATTCATATAAGGTTGTTGTTGTTGTTGTTGTTGAGGTCTAGTTTGATCAGCTGATGGGTAAGTGGGGGAGATAACAGAAAAATCAATGATAAAATATTTTGAAGAAGCACATGGAACAATAGCTCCCTTATATGATTGGCTAAAATTACTTAAGGGTTGTTCATATCTATTCTTTTTATAAAAAACAAAGCTTCTATACTCATGATTTTAATACCACAGTAAGTCATTTGCCAAAATATAAAGATTTGTATACTCGGCTTTTAGCTACACTGTTTATGTAAGGTGAGGGCTAGTGATAGCACTAATTAACTATGGAGCGGTTGCTTCGAGGCTTAGAAATTCAACTTTGAGTCAACGAGTTGTGAGTTCTAATCTCTACCAACATACATATGTACAACAGCAAAGTGCACTGAAATATGGCCTTTAAAAATGGAGAATATTCGTAGGTTAGTAGTATTTGATCACATATGCTTTCTAAGCACTGCTCGTATATGCTTGAACCATCGAGTGAGCAATGTTGAGGTTTAGATGCAGAGTACCAGATGAAGATAGAAAATCAATTGATCAGGCAATAAATCTACACTGACTGAGGTGGGTTGAATATGCACTATGTATATCCAGCATCGACAAACAATAGTTGTAAATGTAGAAATATGTTGGAAGAAAGTGAACGCCATCCAAATAAAAACATGACATCAGTTCATGAAGTCATTAACTGCTGGTCTAAAACATGTTTGTAGTAGCAGATTATCTGATTGGAGTCCGTGTGATAACCGCAATCAGTAGTCAGAGACTTTAAGTCACAATGAAGCAGAAATATTCACTCTTTATCTTCCCTTCCGTTTAATCTTTACAAAGCATATTCCCAATGTTTAATCTTTCTTATTATCATTACTATTGCATTATTCTAATTTCTTTGCAATCCATCTCGTTATGTTAATTAGGTATGGCAATTTGGGTAAATGCACACCTATATTAGGCTTTATATCGGTAATGTCTGTTTGTTATTGTGAAAAATTGTCTGATGTTTGTGAAAAGAGTTTGAATATCAAAGTACTGTTTGTTTTCTAATTGTTCAAAATAACTGTACATCTTCTCCTTCAATGCGAACACCGGCATACAAGATCATCGGAAAACGACACCTTACAAATTATCTACAAACAACAGGTTCTTCTAGTATTCACTATACTATAATTCAGTTCTTACAATTTCACATTCTTCGCAATAGATCACTCCATACGATGTTGCATTATTTGCTTTTAACTCGAATAGAAACTTCACAGGTTGAAATCATGAGTCAGTTGAAGCTAGACCACCATTGAAAACCTGGAAGCACTGGACGGCCGTTTCGCCCTAGTATGGGACTCCTCAGCAGTGCGCATCCACGATCCCGCACCACGCGGGGCTCGAACCCAGGACCTACTGGCTTCGCGCGCGAGCACTTAACCACTAGACCACTGAGCCGGCATCCAACGGTGTTAATGTCTAACTTCAACCAATTCACGAAGTTGCGCCACCGTACACCAACGAATAGAAACCCCTTCGTTTTTCTTGTTTTCAGGTATTGATGTTTCTAGTATGTTATTATTTGTCACCCTATATATCCAAGAATATTGTATATAATATTAATACACAATTATTGTACACACCTGATAAATCAATTGCTTCTTTTGTGAGTAGAGCTACTACACTTCTACTTTTGGACTATCTACAGAGGTATGTAGATATTTACGTAGATTTGTTATGTCATACCAACATCACAGACTGATCTTATTTAGATAGCCATTCAAAAACATGAAGCATTTGATAGCTGTTTTGTCCTAGTATAGGACTGTTGGAGGTTTAATCATATCCAGTATGTGGCAACTAGTTCCTAACCGATGATATCGAAATACGATTGCTCTATCTTAAAAGTTAATTGAAATTATAAATTTCAACCAACAGATATCAACTTAGAGGTCTAAAGTTTAAGTGCTCTCTACACAAGACCTGAAGGCTATGCGTTTGATCACTGATGTAGATGAGGATAGCTAAGAACTTCCCAAATAGGACGAAACAGCTGTCCAGTCTTTCCATTTTTTTCATATTTATCTAATTCAGATTAAAATTGAGAAATCCAACAATCTCCACGATCCCTTTACGGTAATAATAATAATAATAATAATAATAATAATAATAATAATAATAATAATAATAATAATAATAATAATAATAATAATAGTAGTAGTAGTAGTAGTAGTAGTAGTAGTAATAATAATAATAATAATAATAATAATAATAATAATAATGTGTACTTACGTGGAAGAAAAGTATGTGGCAATAATGGTGGTCTGTTGTATGGTCTAAGCCCGGCAAAACTTGAAGTTGACAATTCTGGCCTCGGATTTTGTTGTAATAATTGCTGATTTACAACACGTTGATGATTCGCATTAATTCCAGGATTCCACTGACATTCGGATGTAATGGTTGTTGAATGCGGTTGGGATGATATAGTGGTAGAGGGAGGGGGAGGGGTGATTGACGGTTGTGTAGGTGGTGGCGGTGGAGGAGGAGGGGGTGGAGGCGGTGGCGGTGGGGGAGGTGGTGGAGGAGGCGGTGGCGGTGGTGGTGGAGGTGCTCCAGAAGTAGCTGTTGTATTGTTCTGCTGAAAATATAATGGTTGTGTTGGGACTGACATACGTGGAACTGATGCTTTGAAAACAAGAGTAATAATGAAAAATAACAAGTAATTTAGTGAAATTTAAATCCAATTTATCAAATGGCTATGAAATGAATAGGTGAAGTAAGAACATGGATGGTATGTAAATGCAACAAAATAGTAACCGTTTGACTGATTTATTAGTATGAGCAATTGTTGCATTTTCACTGCCTCTCCTTCAACACTAAAGATAATATAATGT
Source organism: Schistosoma intercalatum (assembly GCA_944470365.2). Taxonomy (NCBI): domain Eukaryota; kingdom Metazoa; phylum Platyhelminthes; class Trematoda; order Strigeidida; family Schistosomatidae; genus Schistosoma; species Schistosoma intercalatum. Next base: position 1,601,729 of record OX103732.1, on the reverse strand, counting down.
GAGATTTGAGTTTTTTATTATTACTTAAATCCATTCGGTGGTTGAGCATACGTAACACCTGTCCCAGACATCTCAACTGATGAAGTTTCACTACTTTATCAATTGATTTGCTATCCTTACCTAGTACCCGTTTCCTAACAACCGCGTCACTTACTCGGTGGTCCCAGGATATACGAGCATCGTTTCGAAGACACATATGATCGAATACCAGTAACCTACGAATATCCTCTACTCTTACTGGCCATGTTTCACTGCCATAAAGTAGGACGGAACGAACTGCTGCGCAGTAAACCCGTCCTTTGGTTGGTAGACGGATATCTCGCCTACCCCATAAACGACGCGGTTGATGAGACTCACAAGATAAGTGAAGCGGTCGACATGTTCAACTACTTTACTCCCTATCATTAGTTCAAGTGTCAATACCACCCAATCCCGAAGTAACTTTTGCATTTCGAGGGGGAGAATCGCATCCCGAACCTGCTTGCATTATTGCTTATAGTGGTCAGAAGACTCGGCTTCAAGCTACAATCCAAGTGTGAGGACTGATGATATTACCCGGTTGCTTGAATTAAAGGTGTAGTGGGGTTCGAACCTACAAACTAGTGGCTAAAAGTCCATGAGATACAAAAACTTAGTTAGTATTCAGATGATGATTAAAATATAAACAAGACTACCTGGTTTGTTTATTGAATTAATTTGAATAACCAGTGACAGTGATTATTAATTTGGAACGATGTATAGAGCTTTAGATAAATGATTCTCTTTAACTGATACTAATTTAGTGGAGCAGTAGTTTATTGATTAGTAAGGTATTCGAGTTTCAGCCAATAAGTTGTAGTTTCGAACCTTACGTTATCTACTTTAGTTTGAATAATCAGATATTATCAATAATTAGTCTTTAGATTTAGATGATGTGGCACGTAGCCAACTAAACGTATTTATTTTTACCTGATAATGAGTTAATAAGTACATTCATAAATAAGTGGAAACCATATGTGATACCTATTTATATACTAATCAACTTCATACAGATCAAATGAAGAATATGAATTAAAAACCAATTCTACTAGTTAGTTATATGAAACGTAGAACCTGTTATATATGTCAATGGATTCCAGTTGTTACATCATATCAACACAATCATATGAAATTATCAAGATAAATATCAGAGTAGTAAAAGTAATAATAGTATCAGTGAGATACTTTGACCTCGAGATGATAGCAACCGATGGTTAGCGACCTTAAATGACATGGCTCAAAATTCGTTTGTAATGGCACATATGCATCCACTCTTTGTGTTCTCCCAAATTCTAATCTTCTGAATCCTCCTTGTTTCTTTTTTTCTCTTCCCAAATTTATTTCACTGAATTATACTCTTTAAATAACATCTCCAAACACTAATGTTTCCGATTACTGCTTATACTCTTATTACCTCTACCACTACGGGATTTGAATCGACAAGTGCATCTCTGTGCTAATGTGGTATGGTAACTCGAACTGATGTATGTACGTACGAAGTTCTACGTTGTTACTGACTGACTGACTGAGTATCAGTAGTTGCAGAAAATATGATATGAGAAGAAAAAACTGAATTCATATAATACAAAGTAAAAGATGATTTTTAAACTCATAATCACAAAGAAGCTAAAGAATGAATTATTTCACTTAAAGTTTCTAACCACTGGTCAATATAATTCACAAGGATCGTAGACAGGTAGCCTGAGACCTACCATCATGGCTCAGTTCAACAGTTGAAAATTTAATCATAGACACAAGTGAAACGTATCCTAATCACTTCAGTCACTGCAGATTTACTAATTGATCAATCAATTTGCTATCTTTATCTAGTCCTCAGTTTGTGATCTCAAAATACACAAACGATCCTTTAAAGTCATCTATAGTCAAATATTAATAATCTATGAGCAACCTCTATTTTTAAGAGGCCACATTTCATAGCTATAAAGCAACGCTTCCAAGACCTCATGGTCAAAAACCATTCGGCCTACTCACATCTACTTTCATAGACTATCCTTCACAACAATAAAGTAGGATAGGACGAGTTACTGTCCACTATACTTGTCCTTTAGTCGGTAGATGGACACTCCACATACACCACAAGTGACACAATTGACCAAAAGTCAACCGAACTTTCCGAATTCGTAACGTGATTTCATAAGACACAAACACATCACAACTGACTAGACCACTTAGATAAATGAAGTGGTCAATGCACTAAACTACTTCACATCCTAGCATTAGTTTAGGTGTTGGTCTGGACTAGTCCTGATGCAACATTTCGCATTTAAGAGACAAAGCCCACTTTAAATGCGCTTGCGCTATAGCTCAAAATGATTATAAGACTTCGCACTTTATCGGTGTCTCCACTAAGTGAACCTTTTTCCCCTGTATTATTTTTATGATGTTAGTGTGTATTGAAAACTAACAATTAAGTTAAGATTAATCAAAATATTCAACAAAAATACGAAAAACATACCCGCTACTAAAGGTAGGATTAATGGGACTGACCGAGGAACCATCGGCTGCATTGGCGGTATAGGACGAGTTAATATCATTGGGACAGACGGTGGTACAACAACAGGAGAATAAACTGATACTGATAAATTTGTCGAGGTGTTTGTTGTAGATTTTTGAGTGGTTGGTGTTGTTTGTAGCCTCTTAACAGACTTTACATTAGGACTACTAATCGATTGTGTTTTACTATCATTATTATCATTACTGTTCATCATGATCAAACCTCTAAGTCGAGGATCAGTGAGAGATTCTTCATCAACTTCACCACAACCAGCTAAAAGATCATCGAATTGGGGACGTGTTAATTTTACAACTTCTTCTATCGGTAAATAAGTACAACCTTCATCAGTATCCCAATAATTGGTGACGTAATCTTCTCTTGATTTAATACCGAGATTTGGAGCCCAGGCTACTTTAATTTCTCGACCACTCAATGTAGATTGATCCATGTGAGTCACTGCACGATGTGCAGCTCTTCGAGTAGCAAATGTAACAAATGCACACCCACGTGGTGGAATAAAATTACATTCAATTACTTGACCTTCAGTTACTTCTGAACAAAGTGCTGTTAGCTTGCTTTCAGCTAATTGTTTATGTAAATGACCAATAAACACTGTATGCGATAAAATTCCAACATGATCTGGTTTCAATGTAGGCAAGCCAAGATGTTTTCTACGACGTTCACGATGTTTTGGGTCGGATTCAGTTGGTGATACTGATTCATTTTGAAACAGACTATCGTCAAAACGTCGACGAACAGGACTCAGAATAGGTGAGTCTGAAGCATAATCATCAACAAATTGATCTGAGTGTTCAGGTTCATTGTCGGATACATCAAGTTTATGTGATTCAAGAAAAATATGTCGATGATGATGAGAATGAGGAGGATCAACACGATCATCGTACGAATCGAGACTAGTAAAGAGGAAACGATAAACGGGAGTTGCAGGTTGAGAAGATTCACAAGAATAAATTCATGTCGAAAAATAACTCACTAAGAAGAATTTTCGACTAACCAATCAACATATTAACAGGATATAATTTATCATCAATGTGAGACCATCTAGAACAAAGTTGTATCAATTCAAGTTACCACAATATCTTAAACCAGCAATAGTGAGAGAGGAAATAAATTAGATGATAAACAAGAAAGGGGGGAATAGTTTAAACTATAATCGGAAATATCAACGTGAGAAATAGAACAAATGAGACTACAGAATAATAAGGTATAAAATGACATTTAACACAAAATTTGGATAAAGATAAAGAATGAGCGAATCTGTGCAACTGGAACCCATATTGAATCATGTCAAATAGTCTTTGACTATGCATATGACCATTAAGTCGTGGACCACTAACAGGAAGTCCATATCTAGAGTGGCGATAGAGTAAGCGAAAATCAAATATTATAAGCAGAGATTATGGTAGCTAGCAGACACCCTAACCATTTATTTCCAAGTTCGAACCGCACTCCATCTACTCCGATTTGGACACCTGGGTAGTAACATTGGCTTTCACAACTAGATTGCGGCTTATACCTAAGTACCTGGTGAATAAGTAAAATCTATCTTTTGTATATCTATCAAAACGATACAGTTCAACACTTAATGATATTATAAGCTGGTATCACAGCTTACTTCAGTTACTCCTAACTTTCTTCTAAACCATCCCTATACTACCCAGCATTTTGCATTAAGGTAGTCAATGGTTGAACATACGTCACAGATGTTTCAGATACAGTAGCTGACGACGATTCATAATTTTATCAAACAATTTATCATCTCCGAGTACCCTACATCCAACCTCAGCACTGGTAACTCCGTTTTCCTGTCATATGCAAGAAATGTTTTTAGGATGAACAAACCAGACTGTTACGCAATATACTCGTGTCTTTCATAGCCATACAGTCATTTCAGGTACATCATAGATGATAAAAGCCGATAAACATTTCTGAGTCCATCCTAAAATTTCGTTAGCTACTACTACCCCACAAGATCTGATGAGATTTCTAAAAAACGTGAAGTGGTTAGTATGCTCGATCAATTCGCTCTCTATTATAAGTCAGAGTATGCGTTGATTTAAATCACTGTTGAAGTAATAACTCGCATACAGAGGCGGAGAAATTCATCTTCAACATTTCTGCTTCCAATAAACATTTCGTTTGAAGATAGAGCATATAAAAGAGTAACGCATTAGGAAATTTAACAACAACAAAAAAACAAAACAAATAGGATTAGTTTTCATTCAACGCTGATGTTATACTCAAAAATAAGATACTACTAATACCCTGAAAAAATAAGTAAACAATACACAACCTACTGTTAATTAAAAACGTTAGGGGCGGCCAAACCAAAACGTGGCATCAGTGCTTGAAGTCACTAACTTCTAGTCTGAGCCATGTTGGGAGATGCAGACTACTTGGTTGGGGTCCGCGTGACATCGCAACCAACAGTTGGAGACTCTTGGTGACATGGCTCAGAATCGATCACAATAGCGTCTGTGTATACACTCTCTGTCTTCCCTTAAACTGTGAGATTAAAATCGCTTCATATCTTTCTTTCTACGAACTAATTCTTTCTTCCTGTATTATATCCTTATTGCAATCTTTCTTTTATATATCAGTACCACCTCTGAATTAACAACTTTTATGAATTCGGTGTTCATCTTGTTGTGTTGATGTGGTATGGCAACTTGGATCGCTGCATATATGTGCCTGGTCTTACGTTGTAGTTGACTGACTGATTAATTACAAACAATTAGCATTAATTATATCAGGACAGAATAGGATAAAAGTAGGGACAAATACTTACCGACTATATTTATTACGAACTCTTTGACTTGATGAAATATTCCAATCATCACAATTTCCATATTCTGAAACAAGTCGATTTGTATGTTCTCGAAATAGATGAACTTGATCATTATTATGATTAATATTACTGTTATTTCGATCGGAAAATGAAGAGTTATCTGATGGTAAAAATCCATCTACATGACTAGTTTCTCTATCGAAATTATGCATTGGATGCGAATCATAAATATGATGTTTACGTGAACCCTGACAGATATTGGAATCATGAAAAGTAACATCTAAGAACTGATAAAACAAATTATTCATAAAAATAGTGTAAACATAAATAACAAGTTACTTATAAGCAAAATGATATGATCATATATGCTGAAAACTTCATCTGGAATCAAACAAAAGATAATTTTTTAAAAAGGTCTAAACTGTCCGCTTAAACTTGAGTTCAGCGGTTCGAAACTCGTAAGGACACATATGTCACTAGATGTTGTTGAGTAACCAGGAGAAGAAACACGTTCAAGAGTTGCAGTTGAATTCAGAACATAGGCTTCGTCCTATTTGGGACTCATCAGCTGAGTATACCTGCATTCCATAGTTGATTTCCACTCCGGGACTCAAGCTCAGTACCATTTACATCAAACGCTGTCAAGTTATCCACTTAGCTACTAAGTCCAGGTAGCCAATGGGTTAGGTTGTGCAATAAGGTGAAGTTCAATTCATTTCTATTGGTTGTTTGAATCTTCCCATTGATGTTCAGGAATGCAACTGTTCAACTCTTGAGTGCAGGTACATCCAGCTGACAAGTCCCAAATAAGGCAAATAGGTGTCCTGAATATCATTGCTAACTATCATCTGTCTGTGCTTATGGTGCTTGTGACTTAATGGCAATATCGAGGTAATGTGTGCAGGATGTACATTTGCCAATAAGAGACTGATTAATTTCAGTCCTAAACATCAATGAGAAGATCAAAATAACCAATACAAAAGGTCTTAATGACAATGTTTAATATTCTGAAGTATTAAATTAAGTAGCAAAACACCGTAATATATACAAACCCATAAACACATCGTCAATGTACCGCATTCAACAGGTATAGGTTAGTGTATGTGAGACTTTGAACCCGATTAGTGATGCTATCTCCGTTGCGTTGAACCTAAGTAGATGTAATAAAGATCTAGTCCACAGAGCAGCGGAGCAACACTAGATGTTATCTAGGGGGAGTTAGAGACCAAATTATGTTCATATGCTATTCGCTTCTCAAGAATTCTGAAGTTTATATCCGCGTATTATTTGCAAGCAGGGGTTTCCAACTCTCCCAGTTAATCTATTCGTATACACCAACCCCGATGAAATGCTGAATCTGCTTTTGTGGTTTTTTACAACTCAGAGGAACGCTGAGATGTGATGAAATTACAAATACAACTGAGAACTACGATAATGCTTAAAAAATTCCATAGTAATATAATGTAACAACACATTGCACAGAGGCAACCAATCAACCACACCAGGACAGTGTACATAAACTTTTGAAATGAAATTCAAGGTGGACAATTTAGTAGGTTAAGATAAATTGCTTTTGACATGATATTTGTAGCTGAATCCTTGATAAGCAGACAGAAAGACATTACCAGTCGATCATACATAATAATCACAATTTAACTTACTTTAGAGTCTAAATGTTTTGAACTAGCTCTATTTGCAATTTTATTCTTTTTTGTTAAGTGAAGTTTTCTATCACATGACTGTGGTAAAATTCCAGGATCATCTTCAGCATCTGATAAACATGGAGGTGTTGTAGGTCGTATTAATCTATTTGAATCATTTCGAATACATGTGTCTGTTTTTAGTTTAACTGAACTAACTAAACCACCACGGTTATCTGTAGGCTAAAAAAGTAAGAGACAAAAAAGACAAGACAATACAGTTGAATGGAACATTGGGGACCGTCTAATTGTTTGATGTTAGGCAAATGAGGTAAATCGATTGGAAGACCCTTTATTAGTCTGCACGAACAGTGACTTGTTTAAAATATCCAATGTATTGCAATCATTTGTTAACTAGCATAAAATCTAGAGCCACAGGGGAATTACTACAGACTGTCATCAATTAACCAATATTATTGTGAAAATACTGGGCCATTTATGTTAAGGAGATTTTAGGAAAAAACAGTCGAATTATTAAAAAGATAAGAACGCCTACCTAAAGAAGTATGTGAAATACATACTGTTGTCAACCACTTTTATTTGACTTACGTGTAACGGAACAGAGGGAAAAACAACCTGACCAAAGAAATGTTCTTGTTTTCAAATTAACTCTGCATCATGTCTCCGCATCAATATTGGTTGTAACGTGTATTATGTATACTTAACCAGAGCCTACCTTGACGCGTGATTTTTGCCGGTAAACGTAAATAACAGCCTGCAAAATCAATGACTAGTAAAATAAGTTAAGTCAATAATTGTAGGTTAGGTGGCTGTGTTCCATGCAATAACCACGATCAGTGGTTAGAGACCCTAGGTGGTGGTATGTAACAATTGAATCCACTTGTTATCTTCCATTGGATCGTGAATTTGAAAATTACCTTATGCTTTTCTGTTCCACAAATTCATTCTTTTTGAATCATACTGTTGAAGATTACTATTCGCTAATACCAAACATTTTAAGAATTAAATATTTGGGAAAGCCATCACTCATTTTTAAGCAATCCAAAATTACAAAGAAGAATCTATCACATGATTTATACTAACTAGTCTTACAACGAAACACACTATCCAATGATGGAATTTTCTCCACCACATACGTAACAATATGAATTAAAATCTAGGGTAGGGAAAACCTTTCACCTTGTTAATCATTTGCCCTCAAATGCCCTGGAACGGCCGAAAGTGGGAAGAGTCAGCTCTCCCTCTAGAAATACTCTCACATGGCAACGTGCATACAACCACTGCCAGGGATGTCCTACTCACTGCCTTCTCGCGGCATCACTGTTGTTTATGAAATTGAGAGGACGAAAAGCGAATGCTCGGCGCTTTAACCGCGTTGGTGGACGCGGAGGATCCATCTAAGGGAATCGGAAAACCCTGATTTCAAACAAATGGTGCACATGGGCTCTAGTAACCTAAGGGAACAAATGGCGTGTGAACCTAGTGTTGGTCACCGGCTACCATAGGACTGCATCACCTGACATTGTTCCACTGCCTTGTGGATCAGACATTTAGGTCAAAGGCTCCGGGTATGCCCCCCCTAAGAAAACCACCTGCTTCAGTTTGAGCACCCGGGCAGTATTACAGCCCTCACATAAATCGGATGATTTATGTGGCGCATATCTAGTTGATGCCATCTTGTACTAATGTTTATGTGTTTAAATAACTAAATGTTAATCATTTAATTAAAATGATAATTTGTAATTCAACCTTATTCCTGATCAATTCATTTATGAAATTTATATATAATTATTTTCAATGAAATTCCTCTAAAAATACCAAAATACTTTATGAAATTGAACAATAAACAAATAAACTTAATAAATCATTTAAAACACAACAACAACAACGAACCCGAACTAGTTTTGTATCATCTTCCAATTGACCAGCTGTTACACCATTGATAGATCGGACAACAGTATTTGATTGTTGTTGCTGATATCTTGAGTGTTGTTGATGGTGATGGCGTTCAGCTCGTGCTTGATTTAGTTGTTTTTGTAATACACGAGTATGCGCCAATGTATCAACCATCGATTGTATTCGCGCCAACAAATTTGGATCAATCACACTGAGAGATGAACAAGAAGAAAAAACCGAAAATAGAGTAAAATCATTGTAATTGCAGAATAAAGAGAACAGTAACTATGAGAATGTGATACAATGACTTCTTTAAATGCAAAGTTTTATCAATATTTTGGACGTAATGAACATCCCATTCACTTACGCATCAACGAACAAAGACTAACACTGAAACGATGTGATGTGATACCAGTTAATACAAACAATTAAGGATATGAATTCGACTGAAGAAACTCGGAATTTCGAACCAGGTAAACTTCAAGTTTACCAGGGGATTTCTAAAATAATGTCATTCAGGTCAATCGCAAACTACATCAATACAGTTTTAACCTATGAACTCATAAGGAAGAGATCAACTTGTCGCAAGACTACAGCTAAACTAACAAAACCTACGAAAACAACCACTCACAAACGTGACCACTGGAATGAACTAATAGAACACTTGTGAAATAACCAAAAAGCTTAACGTAACATAAGTAGGCGCTGAAGATTTTGAAAAGAAGGACAATCAAAGCTTCCCACTGAAACTATCTAGCTCAGAGAACACAACACAAAAACCAAACACATTGTAGCATTTCATAAGGACATAAACAGGTTATACATAATAAGTGAGTAAAACAGATTGATTCTGGGGAAGCAATTAATACATAACGCAAAGTTTTCTCATGTTCAAAGTAACAGGACAGTACAAAAATGTGGTCAGATAGAAAGTTTTATTTGTTCTTGTGTGTGTATGTATGTATATGTGAAAGAAATCCGACTAAACTACATTGTCACAAACAGTTCAGACGGTAAAATTGAAGTGGTCAGCTTAAGTGAATATTACTTCATCGAAAAGTGAAAAAATTTTCAGCACATTCTATGATTTCCCTATATTTAACTAGTAATGTTATCTAAAACACAAAACATTTTGATACACAACAGGGGACCCAGCAAAAAAAAATAGTCTCCATATAAATTAGAAGGATAACATTGTTAAAAGAAAGGGAAAAAGGTAGTGATCATTTAACTAATAAATGAAATGATCAACCAAAGTATCTATTCAAAGGTACACTTCCATTACGAACATAATCAAGAAGTTCCATTTCACTTTTAAGTATGAAGAATGAACACAGTCTATCCAATAAATGTTCCAACTAAGATCATAAATACATTAGTTCATAAAATTTAAGTTAAGTCAATCCTATTTCTTTTAAAATACTCTCAATTTATGGGAATACATTTGCCTTAACTCTAAACCTTGTGTTCAAAACATTACCAGAATTCTTACAAAAATAAACCAGGTTGTTTAGCTGACTTGTTTAATATTTCATATCATCATTCTAGTGCTAATGTGCAAAGGAGACCTTCCTAAATTCACTTCATCAATAATGATTTGAAGAGTAAATTAACGGTCGGAATGTACAGTAGGCCATATAAGTCCTATGTTTTCATCAATGCATGAGGTTGATAGTTGTTCTAATCTGATCGACACAATGTACACATGACCTTTTAGTCAGACTAACGTCGTAGAGGGACCAAAGATGAAGAAGATTAGCGTAGCTTACTCTAGATTTCAATATATGTAGACTGACCTCATTTGGCTAAAGCTAAGAACTAAGCATGGAACTAGCCAATGCTTAGTAGTCGATTACTACAAATTAATACAACTTTTAAAAACATTGACTATGTGGTACACTTTATAACCAGCTTAAATTGATGTAAATTATTTAGGACGACGAGGACAGATGCTAATAAAACCACCCAAAAAAATATTAATGGTAAAGAAAACACAATCGTAGTTGTGTGGCGTGCTTCGTTTCTAAATTAGGACTGATGCATCAAACTACTAATGATAATGGACTGTGTAATTTCATCCGTTTTGAAGTGAACTTTCTAGTTATCACCAAAAAATAATAGCTTGATTGATTTGCTTCAAAAGTAGTCAGCAATATGCGTATCCATGTTTCCAATAATCCTTTTGTTAATAAGCCATATCGTGATTTGATTAACATCGAATTAATTGATTGATAGATCTGTCCTACATTAGTATGACTAACGATTGTTGATTGACCTGAATGCCAGACTTTTAGGAAATTTCTAGTATCTGAAGAACCTCTTTAGTTCACAACTTTTTGTATTTTTCCAGACAAATTAGTGTTTCTTACTTGTCGAAACCCATGGATGGAAGAGGGTATCATTAAGTCAATCATAACCAACGTGCAGTCTGGCACAAACATGCATTTGCCTAAGTCGCTGTATCACACGTTAGCACGATGACAAAATTAACAAGATAAATGGCAAAATGAGTCCAGAAAGTGCAGTAACTTTGTCGTCGACGTACTTTTAGAGATAACACTTTCCTCGTCTAGATTTCCAGAGGTTGAACTCCTACCGGGAGATTCACTTTTTGACTTGGAATATGCGGATGACATAGTTCTATTTGGTGAAGACGCTGACAAAATGCAGAGTCTTCTGACCTGTTAGCGGGACATAGACTAGATTAAAGCATGCTCAATGCATGATTGCTTTGGTGCACGCTGATTGGCTAATTCTTATCCAATCAGCACTAGTCGATAGTTGGAGAATATTCTGGAATCTTCTTATGTAAAAACTATAAATATACTGACGTTTTTTCCTACTGGCTTCTGACTTGCTATTTGGAATATAATCTCTTTCCTGTTCAACCGTGTTCTGATTTGGGGACTTGTCGAGTGAATCGGTGTCCAAGAATACTAAGCAATAGGAATAGCTGGGTCATTAACTCGTAAGAAAAACTGAGATTATAACAGTGGCGACGGGGAAAAAGGAAAACAAATTCAAGATGCCCATATCAGATGACCAGCTTAACCGAATACTACAACAACAGCAAGCACAACTTGATTCACAAATGCGGTTGTTAGAGACCCTGACTCAACAGCTCAACATTCACAGCTCGAGTTCACATGCTATATCAAGTACGTCTTGTGATGCAGTTGCTAGCAGCATCCCAGAATTCATCTATGATCCCGGAAGTGGAAATACTTTTCTCACGTGGTTCAAACGTTGGGAAGATACATTTAGAACAGAATTCTGTAACCAAGACGATGCGTGGAAGACCCGATTGTTGGTACGTAAGTTGGGAAGCAGTGAACATGCACGTTTTGCTGACCATATGTTGCCAAAGTTACCTCGAGAGCTCAGTTTCGAGGAGACGGTATTTCAGTTGTCAGAGATATTCGGCGAGTCATCCTCGTTGTTTAGTATTCGATATCGGTGTCTAAATTTGGTGAAACGCGAAGCTGATGAATATGGTGTTCTAGCAGACATTGTCAACAGAGAATGTGAACGTTTCAAGTTACGCTCGTTGACGGATGACCAATTTAAATGCTTAATATTCATCAAAGCTCTTCAGTCACCACAAGATGCTGAGATCAGGACGAGACTTTTAGCTCGACTGGATCAAGACCCAAACGTCACACTCAGAACATTGACAGATGAGTGTAAGCGTCTACAAAGCATCAGACACGACAACGAGTTGATTGAACAGGTAAATCCTAATTTAACCTGCGGTAGTGTAAATACTATTACTAGGTTAAAAGTTCAGAAGCCGGTAACAACTCGTAACAAACCAAGGACTGCATGTTGGTTATGCGGTGATTGGCATTATGCACGATTCTGTCCATTCAAGAAGCATAAATGTCAGGAGTGCAACAAACGTGGACATAAAGAAGGTCATTGTCCACCGAAGCGTACGTCTCAGCCTAAGAAGAAGCATAAACGTCCTCGACATGTGAAAGCAGCCGAGTCTAAATCTCTTTCTCTGGTAGCTGTTTTTCAAACAAACTATGATATTCGGAGAAAGTATGCTACCATCCAGATAAACGGCATATCAGCTCGTCTTCAAATTGACACGGCATCAGATATCACGTTAGTGTCTAGAGAAACGTATAACTTGCTGGGTAAACCGCCAATGAAGCCATCTAAGAAAACGGCTAAAAACGCATCAGGTGGTGTGCTAAAACTGGTTGGTGAATTACAGTGTGAATTTTCCTTCAATGGAACTAACTGTACAGGAATATGTTACCTAACAGAACGGCCGAACCTTGATCTTCTTGGTCTAGATATGCTAGACAAACTTGGAATAATGGATATACCAATTAACAGTGTCTGTAACGTATCGTGTTCATCATTGGAAACCCCATTACTTCCAAAGAAGACAGGTGAACGGTTACTAGAAAAACTGAAAAGAAAGTTTGCCTCTGTTTTTCAGAATAGCCTTGGCCACTGTACCAAGATGAAAGCGCACTTACCAGTGAAACCAGATGCCATACCTATTTTTCGCCCGAGACGTCCTGTACCATATGCTGCTCTTGAGCTAGTCGACCAGGAACTTAATCGCTTGCAGCAGGCTGGTGTAGTCCGACCAGTTAACTACTCTGCATGGGCCGCACCGATTGTAGTGATTAAGAAGGCCAATGGGACTATACGCATATGTGCCGATTTCTCGACCGGTTTAAATGCTGCATTAGATGTATATCAATATCCCTTACCAGTTCCGGAAGACCTGTTTGCCAAGCTTAATGGTGGGACATGTTTCGCGAAAATAGACTTCTCCGATGCTTATCTCCAAGTGGAAGTAGATGAAGATAGTAGAGAGCTTCTGACCATTAACACTCATCGAGGGTTATTTCAATACACCCGTCTACCATTTGGCATCAAGACCGCACCCGCCATCTTTCAGCAAATAATGGATACGATGCTAACAGGTATACCTGGTACAGCAGCTTATCTAGATGATATCATAGTTATGGGTTCAACTGACAGTGAACTTTCTGATCGACTACACCAAGTCCTTAACCGAGTGTTGGAGTATGGTTTCCAACTACGTGAGGAAAAATGTATCTTCTTCATGCATTCGATCAAATACCTTGGTTTTATCTTAGATAAGAACGGTCGCCGACCAGACCCTGCCAACATCGAAGCCATTCATAAGATGCCTGCACCAACTGATGTTTCTTCATTAAGATCCTTCTTGGGGTTAATCAGTCATTACAGCACATTCTTGCCTGAAATGCACCGAGTGAGAGGTCCCCTAAATGAATTACTATCGAAAGATAAACCTTGGCAGTGGTCATCAGAATGTCAAGCATCTTTTGACAGAGTCAAATCAATGCTCAGCTCAAAGATTCTTTTGACGCACTTCGATCCCAGCTTGGAAATTGTTGTTGCATCTGATGCCTCTAGTCATGGAGTTGGAGCAGTGATATCTCACGTGTTTCCGGATAAATCAGAAAAGACAATTGCCCATGCTGCTAGATCACTTACTCCAGCCGAGCGAAACTACAGCCAAATTGAAAAGGAAGCTCTTGCAATCATTTTCGCAGTCAAAAGATTTCATAAAATGCTCTATGGTCGTACATTTACTCTACTGACAGATCACAAACCTTTGATTGCAATCTTTGGTTCTAAGAAAGGAATCCCTGTCTATACGGCTAATAGACTACAGCGCTGGGCAACAATGCTCCTGAGTTATGATTTTAATATCAAGTATCAGTCGACAAATACTATCGGTCAAGCTGACGCTCTCTCCCGATTAATTGGAGTTCAACATCCTGGACCAGAGGATATAATCATTGCCTCCACAGCAGTAGACCCAGAAATACGAAGTATAGTGGCAGATGCCATTCGAAACACTCCAGTGTCGTCAGATGAAGTCAGGGAAGAAACGCTTCGAGACCCAACACTACAAGAAGTTAGAAAGTTCCACCTAGAAGGGTGGCCCTCGAAAATCTCTTCCACAGACCTTCAACAGTTTTACCAGCGAAGATTCTCTATTTCAATCATCGATGACTGTCTGCTGTTTGCCGAACGTGTCATAATTCCCAAGAAGCTACAACCAGCAGTGCTTGAACAATTGCATGCAGGACATCCTGGAATAAATCGCATGAAAGCACTAGCACGAAGTTATGTATACTGGCCGCATTTAGACACCCAACTGGAGCAGCTATCCCGTTCGTGCACCAAATGTGCATTAGCAACAAAAGCACCGCGAAAAGCAGAGCTGCAATCATGGCCAATACCACAGTCACCGTGGCAGCGTATACATTTGGACTTTGCTGGTCCACTTCATGGACAAACTTACCTTTTGGTGGTTGATGCATATAGCAAGTGGCCAGAAATTTTTCTCATGGAATACCCGACTGCAAGCTGCACAGTCAGTAAACTACGTCAACTATTCAGTCGTTTTGGAATCCCGGAATTGATAGTTAGTGACAACGGAACACAGTTTACGTCCGAAATCTTCTCACAATTTTGTCGGCAGAACGGAATCCAGAACATCCGAATACCTCCATACCATCCCCAATCAAATGGCCAAGTGGAACGCTTTGTGAGTACATTTAAAAATGCTCTAAAAAAATCCAAAGGGGAAGGGACCACTAAAGATATCTTAGAGAGGTTCCTGTTTATTTATCGTTCTACACCGAACCCTCAGACAATTAATGGGCTCTCTCCAGCAGAAGCTCTACTTGGCAGAAAGATACGTACACATTTCGATGTCATCCGTCCTACGCCAGCTACTGAACCCCAACGAAACCTATCGATGGAGAATCAGTTTAACCGACATCATGGGGCACAAAGACGATTGTTCACGGTGGGACAAAAAGTGCTTGCTATGGACTATCGTGGGAAACATCCTACATGGACAGCTGGTCGGATCTTGAAAAAGAAGGGGAGTGTGGTTTACGAGGTGTCAGTTGGCTCAGAAGTTTGGGTACGTCATGCTAACCAATTGAAAGCAACTTCGATAGCCAGCAACAAGATTCAATATCGATTACCTCTTGATGTTCTGCTAGACACCTTTGAAATCAAAACGCCGGGAATAGATACATCAGTTTCTGTGCAAGAAAAGAGTGATATTTCTCTATTGTCTAGACGATGGACTAATCGAAAGCACAGGCCAGTCACTCGGTTGCAGTTGGACCCTAGCACCAGATCCTACGAATCTGCTCAGAGGGGAAGTGTTAGCGGGACATAGACTAGATTAAAGCATGCTCAATGCATGATTGCTTTGGTGCACGCTGATTGGCTAATTCTTATCCAATCAGCACTAGTCGATAGTTGGAGAATATTCTGGAATCTTCTTATGTAAAAACTATAAATATACTGACGTTTTTTCCTACTGGCTTCTGACTTGCTATTTGGAATATAATCTCTTTCCTGTTCAACCGTGTTCTGATTTGGGGACTTGTCGAGTGAATCGGTGTCCAAGAATACTAAGCAATAGGAATAGCTGGGTCATTAACTCGTAAGAAAAACTGAGATTATAACATGACCACTCTAAGCAACAATGCAAGCATGTTCGGGATAGGATTCTCCCCCTCGAAATGCAAAATGTTGCTTCAGGATTGGGTTACATCGACACCCGAACTAGTGATAGGGAGTGAAGTAGTTGAGTGTGTCGACCGCTTCACTTATCTCGGAAGTCTCATCAGTCCTTGTGGTCTGGTGTGTGACGAAATCTCAGCACGGATACAGAAGGCTCGACTAGCTTTTACCAACTTGCGTCATTTATGGAGTAGGCGAGATATCCGTCTATCAAACAAAGGACGGGTTTACTGCGCAGCAGTTCGTTCCGTTCTACTTTATGGTAGTGAAACATGGCCAGTAAGAGTAGAGGATATTCGTAGGCTACTAGTATTTGATCATAGGTGTCTTCGAAACGATGCTCGTATATTCTGGGACTATCGAGTAAGTAACGCAGTGGTCAGGAAACGGGTACTAGGTAAGGATGGCAAATCAATTGATGACGTAGTGAAACTTCATCAGTTGAGATGGCTGGGACACGTGTTACGTATGCCCAACGACCGACTGCCTCGACGTGCTATGTTCAGTTGTATAGGAGTAGGTTGGAAGAAAGCTAGGGGCGGCCAGACTAAAACATGGCACAAATCCATGAAGACACTGACAAGTGAACTGAGTCATATTGGTAGGTGTAGACTACCAGGTTGGGGACCGCGAGATGATAGCAACCGATGGTTAGAGACCCTGAATGACATGGCTCAAAATCGTTTGCAATGGCGCAGGTGCATACATTCTTTGTGTTCTCCGAAATTTTGATCTCCTTATTCCTCCTTGTCTCTTTTTTTTATCTTCCCAAATTTATTTTACCGTATTATACTCCTTGAATAACATCTCCAAACCCTAATGTTTCCGATTACTGCTTACACTCTTACTACCTCTACCACTACGGAATTTGAATCGACAACTGCACCTTTGTGCTAATGTGGTGTGGCAACTCGAACTGATGTACATACGTACGAAGTTCTACGTTGTTACTGACTGACTGTGATAATGAAAAAGACTAAACGTTGAGGAAAAGGTTTGAGAAGAAATGAAAATGTATGTATGAAGGGATACTAAGAATTAGGATCTAAGGGGAGGAAAAAAGGGTTAATGCATTTCAGTCAGTGACAGATTCTGACAAATGTCATAAAATGTATCCAGACACTGACCTCGGTTATCCCATGGGTTAAAACCACGTGGTCTGAATTCCCCACCATGACCTGGTTAGATAGTTAATGAGCTTATGGACCGATGTTGCCATTAATTGGCTTGGCTGTTCCTACTTTTCTTCGAACTTACTAATATACCAACATCATCCGTCAATATAGGTGATGGCTAAGCGTGTAAGTCGTGATAGGTAATGGGCATGAATTCAAAGCTACAACTTGTAATTGACAGTTTAAGATTTAAATTACAAAGCCAACAACTAAAAAACACTATTAAGTGTAGTTGAACTTAGAGTTAAAACTAAAGGTCAACTGAGTGACAGATTTGTGCTCAATTAGAATGAAGCTATTTTTTTATTAAATAGGAGAATCCAGTGCTATATATGTATAACTTGATTATATCAAAGAACAAATAAAAACAACCTACTTTAAATCTTCATTGGCTTGTTCATTAGCAAGTTGAACTGTTGCTGCTTCTGCTCGTCTAGTTAGTTCTGACATAAGAATATGAATTTGTGTCAGCACCTCCGGATCAATTGTTTGTTCTTGATTAAGTAATGCTGATTGTTCAGCAATCTTTTTTTGTAAAGCCTATAAAAAAGGTTCAGAGAAAATTTAAGCCATGGAATCATAAGTATAGCATTACTCTGTCCATTTTCCTAAAAAAAAACGAATTTAGTTTGAACTATTGTACTCGTTCACTAAACGGTGGAGAAATGAATATACGGATAAGTTATGAAAGATTGGTAAGAAATCAGTATTTTAATTTTCTTTAAAACCAGAAGGAAAATATTCTTCTATAATCTTTGTTAAGTAGTCGACATTGTAGGAAAATTAGACAATTAGGATTATTCATTCAGCAAACAATTACATACAACGTGGAATCTGGAACATATGTACATCGGTTCAAATTGTTACGTCATATAATTCATCAAAAAAACGAGGTCTGATATACAAAGAACTGACATACTAATTTTATGAACTTTTACGTCGGAAATTTTTTAAAATCTAGGGTGTGGATACAAAGCCCAGCACAAGTTAATAGTTTTTTTATATTGGAGACTTAATAATCCCATAAATTTCCCTTATCTTGAGATCGAATCCGAGTATGTGGACAAAAGTTTGAACTTTAAAGTTAGTCTTCTATTATCCTGAAATCGGACAACCGGTAGTAATATAACTAATCGATAACTGGGTGTTAGTTGTCTGAAAACGGCTATCTAAGCCGCTTCATACGGAAGAATATGGAAAAAGAAATCGAGACAAGGAATCCGATAATTTAGTCCAAAAGAGGTACCTTCATATGAACATGTAATTTAAAGGTGACCCAACTTCTGATATAATGAAAACTCAGTTGACGGCAGCGATAAAAAGGACGTTCTATGCAACAAAGCTGTGGATAGTGTTCATTAGTAAGAACCTGCTTTCTGTATTCGTAAAGGATAAGCTTTCTCGTCTGGTCGTCTCCATGTGCATCTAAAAGTTCACCTGCTCAAGTGGAGCAAGGTATATAAGTCGTAGCCAGAGTCTGCTTTCAACTCGGATACGAGAATATGTTGCAGTGTGGTTCTACAAGGGCAAGAGGGAGTTAGAAGTCCAATTCTTGAACATCCAATTGACTCTAATCACTCTACCGACCCACAGGTTGACTTTAAGGTTGATGAATGCAAAGAATATGATCCAAAAAGACTGAGTGAATAGAAGATTTAAAACAAGATTTATACAAAGACAGAATTAATATGTTTGAACAAATGAGGCCGATTTCCAGCTCAGTTCCTTAGGGCTTCAAGCTATTTATCATCTTGGGGATGACAGAAAGTCTGCAACTTTTCGCGTTACTAAGTTCAATAGATAGTGAACTGGACTTTATTCTTCATTCCATTTACTCCTGTAATAACCAACATTCAGTATCTCAATTAACCTCTAACTGGATGTTGAACAGTAACTCCCAATGTATCCTGTGTAGTCCCTAGTGTCTGTTCTAAAAGCTTAGTGAGTTGTCCTAATCTCTAGGTTTAGCAAACCAACACTTTTCAGACTTAAATTTTAGATGACTCCTTTGATGTCGGTCAACCCACTATTTATTTTACTCCTATAAAATGTGAAGACCATTGACTTACTTGTTTTTAATTTGACTATTCACCCTAGTGTACGTGACAACAGCCTGATTCCATTCAAGTTTGTAGATTTTTTTCAACAAGACGGGATACGTGATGTTAGGCTTGCTAATTTTTTGTTTGTTAAGCACAGAAAGCTGAATAAAACTAGATGTTTTTACTACCACACTCTGACAATTCTAATTACCCTACCCGCCATCCTAATCTCAAGACAGCTATGTACACGGAATAGCACCTGTCACAAATCTTGGAGTTACCACAAACCCCATAGAAAGAAATGGGAGAAAGGAAGAACAAATAAACAGTGAGACTAACAGTGGGGAGATGGGAACAAAATAGAGGCGGAACAAACGAGTGAATACGACGAAGTGAATTCATCTAATAAAACGTTGGTTAAGACAAAGATTGTGTATGGGATTTATCTGAATCAGTGACAAATTTCTAACTAAAGAATAAATATGAATCCGAAACTCAGCCCTACTTTAAGTATTATAAGGATTGGGATATAAAGGGTGGTTTTGACTTGTTAGAACTGTAGTTCAGTGATCAAGACTTCTAAATTTCAGCCACTGGGTTATAGGTTTGAACCTCACGCTGCTTACTTCAGTTTAAGCAACCGAGCAATATCACCAACCCTCATATATGGTATAGCTCAAAGTCAAGTACGCGAACCTTTACTCAGTAAATTGACGAAAATCTGAGGCCCGGAATGTAATTTTTTAGATAATCAGTATACTGCAACCCTCATATGCAAAGTCTGACGTGTTAATGCTAAAAGCACGAGCCGCTCAAATTAAGGAAAGGGACCTGTGGAAACATTAGTAAAATATTGTGACAAACTTAATACTGGAAACTAATGCTGTCATCTTTTTATGTAAAGTTGAACTTCATTCGTGAAAACCCTTAAGATTCAAGTTTACTACATGAGTCAACCTCGTATATATTAATGAATTACTGAACACTAAAAAATGGCTAAGACCAACGGGATAATTTATACTATAAGTCTGGTCAATCTATTCTTTTATCGGAAAACTATTCTGACTGTAAGTGCACTGCACGTACCCACGTTATTTCAAACGATTTAGATAGATATAACGACATGAAATATGGAAATCGTTCAGTTTCTTCGAAATGTCACAATAAAACTCACTTGTAGTTGAAGTAGTTGAACCTTAGCGCTTGTGTTCCTTTGGGCGCAATCACTAGCGATCTCAGAAGCAGATACTGCATTATCGTCTCTAGTTACACAGTTGTCTACAGTTGGGGGAATTTCTGTGGCTTGTGAAGGGACTGAAGATTCAATGATTATTTGCTTCGTAGAGGAATTGTTTAGTGATTCACTGATGACCTCCTTAGCTAAAACAAAATAATTAATGAACATAAAGACTTACCTTTTCCAACAACCTGTGGATTTTTGGGATCCGATATAACACCGCACAGTGCCTTTATAACTTCATCTGGAAAGACAGAACTTTTCTGCCACAAATACAACATGCGCATTAGCATTGGCTTATCTTTCTCATTGCAATTCATAAGAGAAATAAATACAGGCACTAGGTTACGAAGGAATCTGGGTCCATAAACATCCTTCTCGCGATAAAAGTACTGAGATTGTCTAACAATGGCATCGATTACATACAATCCAGGGACTTTATATTCCGGTGAACATTTCGCTATAAACTTCTCAACAATCTGTACCACATGTTTATAATATTTCAAAGCCTTTATAGCGGCCCTTGTTATCGAAGCCATTTTGGCTCTAGAAACCGGCAGTTGTGAATCTGTTAATGATTTTAACTAAACAAGGTAAATCGTATGAATTACAACTAACCTCGGTGTTGAAGGCCGCAACCAAGTCCATTTCCTAACATAAGGTTTAGATTTTATGTCAGCCAGTTGCAAAGAACCTCAGGAGTCTAGTGTACCTTACAGACGAAACAAACCGATACGAGTAAACACGAAAACTTGTATTACGCGCAACGCCTTGCACATAGAATTATACCAATTAACAATACATCTAACACGAGAATACACAAACATATTAAAGTGTTTATGAACTACTGAAGTATAGCAAACTAAACGCTAAACGTCAGGTGGCGTTTCTGTCGGCAAGTTTCGATGTTTATTGGCAGTAAGACACCCTTGAATCCCAACAGAAATCTGTATGTAGAGACATGGGGAATTGTCGGTGGATTGCAACACAATGATTTCCCGAGTGCTTTTTAAAGCATTAAGTAGACAATTCTTGTAACACATATCCTCAACTTCTCACCATCTTCCTCTTACCCTGAGAAAAGCGCCAGTAAGATGGAAAAAATAGATAAGGTCAAGGAAAGTAAGATTTGTAATGGATAAACGTACTGCGTGAACTCCCTGGGTTTCCGAAAGTGGTTCTGACTTGAAACGTTACGTTTTTAGTTGATAGGTTAATGGGCTTTGAGATTTAGGGGTACGTACGTATTATTGAGGAATCTCAGTGGACATTCCAGGGAACTGGTGCCGGCATTCATGTACTGAGTTTAACACCAAATCTCTTACCGTGTCATCCATAAAAAGGTCTTCCAAGAGTGCCTTATTCAACAGAGCACGCGTTTGTCAAGATAATATGTTCAGAAATCCCAAAATCTTAGATAAAACTGCAGACGCTAGTAATTGGGGGATTAACAATGCAGCTATATCGCAAAATCCCCCTTGACACACCGGAGAATTCCTTCTTATGTCCACCGGTAAACTGAGGCAAGAAGAAATTGCATTGGTAAACAGACCCCCGAAATAAGTAGTACAGGAAGTCTTAGACATTGATGCTGATGTAATTGGTTTTACTGGAGACATCCTAACTGAAAGCGCATCCGCACCAGATTTCTACTGTTAACGCCGTTCTACACATCCCTTATAGCAACTGGACAGCTTAGATCAAACACCTCAATATAATGACTATCTTCCAAATATACCTTCAAACTACATCATTCTTGACTTTTGATTTGACTGGATTTGGGTTCCTTAAATTATAAAGGTGTCATGGACAAAAGTGTTGTTAGGCTTCAAATACCCGTGACATCCTCAAAGCGACGGGTAATTTTAGGCATGAGAAGGCCAGAAGATATAATAACAGTATCCTAAAAACTGAGGATGGGATAGCAGATTATAAATAATGGCTTTGATAAACTTCAGAATTTCGGTGACGCGCAGCAACTTCCTAAAAAAACGTGAAACTATTCTGAAAATATCAACGGTATGCTAATGAGATTTATTCGAAATTATACCATACATTTTCCGTCTATATCTAGGCAATAAGACTACTTAGAATACACTCCCCTATTAATGGAGGCCATGGACTCAATAAAACTGGAGTGCTAAAATCATTCATCGCCAGAACATAAACCATCCAGCAACAAATCTGTAGTATAAAAATTATGGCCCATCATTAGTGTCGTTTAATAAGCGTCATGGACGAACATTCGGAAGCAATGGAATGCTTGAATGTATGGGTGACAACATATGGCAGAATAAATATGGAAAAGTGTAATGACTTGAGAGGTTTATATATATCATGTGTTAAATTCCCAAATCAGAATTTTACTACTCATTTTTTTACCCCACGTATTGTATCTTAATCATCCTATTCAAACAGCCAACAACTATCTCAAGCACTCATTAACTTATTTAAATGAATTATGGGACCGAATAACATACCAAGTAAGAAATTAAACTCCAAGCACAGCTATACATGTAGCTTAGGGCGAAGAGAACAATACATGATTATTAAGCAGTAATTGAAGAATAATAAAGCGTATTACAGCAGTTTTTGACCTAGTAGATGTTAGCAATAAAGAGAATATGGTATTACAATGCTACAACTGCCTACTAGTCATGGAAAAAACACAAATAATAAATCAAAAAGTAGTTCCAAAAGTTCGAGCCTTTCCTTTACTCGTCCTGTTGTAACAAAGACCACCAAGTCTAGTTTGTCTACTCCCGAATTATCGGCTTATAATCGAAAAGCTCACTTTTAAACTAACTTGGATAGGAATAATCGTATTATGACCATGTTTGGCATAGTTGCTGCCAAGACACCTTCATGGAATAGTAACATTTCTGCTCCTGTCAAATTAGGGTATCAGAACTCCCTTGACGCGCAAACTGCGTAATCTACCAGTCCATGAAAGCAGTAAAGTTAGACATTTATATACCTCTACAACACTGAATAAACCAGTCAAGAGATGATCAAAGGTGAAGTAGCGTAGCGACCGCCCATTTCATTCCAAAAGGAGCCTGACATAAGTGGTGAATTTCACTATGGCAAGTAAACACTAGTATTTTCCTGACTTCCAAGGGGAGTGAAGAATACGACATCTATTGGGACAGTGGAATGGCACTGAACCTTCGCAAAATGATCATTGGAACGAAAAGTATATCTGCATTAAAAGACTGATTCCTAGACTGTAATCGGCTGATAGCGAGATAAAATTCAGTGAACATACAGGCTACATGACTTGGTTATACAAGAAAGCCCATAACATATAAATCTTTCATCTTAATATGGAGTACTTTGCCAGCATGACTAACTTGTTTTTCAAAAGTATTGAATAACAGGACGGACTATCAACGGATTTCTTCGTGACATTATATCAATCAAACAGTCACGCTGTGGCCGGTAAACTGTTTTGGTCTATGACTGCAGATTTAGTAGCTTGAATGAGCTCACTAGTAAATGTCACAATCCAAGAATTTCCAATCAACCGTCCCGGACCCACCTATCCAGCTGATGCTATTTACTTGATCTTGATATCTGTCTACAATTCATGGCGACATGTGTCCTTCAATGTGCCTCTTTTCCCTCTGCAGTGAAAATTTCAAGTTAGAGTTTGCCCTGTGATACGGTTTAATGGTTTCTGTAAAGTGTGTCATATCCACCTCCATCATCTTTCCCAGTCTCCTCTTCATTTGGAAGCCGGTCTGTGTGGCACAGACTTTACTGTCCTTTGTATTTTGTACATTTTATATAATCTGTCATGTCCTTAAGTTAAAACCCACTAAGTTAGAGAGTCTGTGTTTTGATATGTTTTAATGCGAGTCACTCATAAACGCTTTGTACGCTACCCAAATGAACGTATTTTGGTCTTATCAATAAAATTCGGTTCGTTAGGTCTATGATCAATTCAAACACCAGAATTTTGGTCGTTACACTGTCCCTGCTTACACACAGGTTTGTACATTTTTAAAATAACTAAACCCTCGAGGTAAGCTGCCTGTGGGACAAATCTTTAATTGGTCCGCAATGATTATTGTATACCTATTTGAAAGTACACATGCTTGTAAAAGTGACTACGTAAGGCTGAATGCGCGTTTGTCGCCCTACACTCTTATTTCCCAACCGCACGTGAACATTTATTGTCCGAAGCCTTCAGTAGTTTCCTGTCTCAGACATACATATTCGCTCACGAAACAATATTCATCAATTCTCCTGCTTAAATATCTGATATACCTACTTTTGTCATCTAGATGGTTCAACAAGTTATTTGCTCTCTTGTTTGTTTAAACACACCATTATGCCTATTAGTCGCATAACCTATTCATGTGCTTTTGTGAGGCATTTACATTTCCCTGTACAAGTTACAAAAGGGCCCAATCAGAGACACCATGTCTGCTGACATGCATCGAAAAGAATATATATTAATCAGGTGTCGATTAAATCAGCCTGGAGTCCCGCCGGGGGCTTTTGCAGGTTCCAAGCCCGGATAAAGGAGGAGGGTTGGGCATGGGTTAGCGTCCCCATACCGCAGAAAACTAACTCGCCAAAAAACGCTAACCAGAAAAATTATTCAAACCTTTTAAACTCTGACTCGGTAGTCAGAAGGTCTTCATTTAGAAGAACTATGACGCCTCATGATGAAAGCCAAATTCCTTCGGAAGTTACGAAGCCGATGCCCCTTCTGACAACCAGAGTAACCATTTATTTAGGTACATGGAATGATCGTACAATGTGAGACACCGGGAGAACTTTCAAAATTGCTGCAGAAGTGAGAGGATACAACCTAGAGGTACTTGGGATCAGTGAAACACATTGGACACAAGCTGGACAACAACGACTAACTACAGGAGAGCTCCTGTTATACTCCGGCCATGAAGAAGAAAATGCACCACATACACAAGGAGTTGCATTAATCCTGTCCTAACAAGCGCAAAATGCACTTATGGGATGGGAATCTCATGGATCCAGGATCATCAAAGTCTCCTTCAAAACAAAGAAAGAAGGCATTCCAATGAACGTCATCCAGTGCTATGCACCTACCAACGACTACAATGAAGACGCTAAAGATCAATTCTACAATAGGCTGCATTCAATTATCGAGAAGTGCCCAACAAAGGACCTGACCATTCTGATGGGAGATTTCAATACCAAGGTTGGAACGGACAACACTGGATATGAAGACATCATGGGACGACACGGACTGGGGGAAAGGAACGAAAAGGGTGAGAGATTTGCAAACCTATGTGCCTTCAATAAACTGGTCATAGGCGGCACCATATTTCCACATAAAGGCATACACAAAGCCACGTGGATTTCAATTTATCACACTACACAGAACCAAATCGACCGTATTTGCACCATTAAAATGTTCAGGAGGACGATGAAGGACGTGAAAAACAAGAGAGGAGCTGATATAGCCTCAGATAATCACTAACTGGTTGTCAAGATGAAACTGAAACTTAAGAACCATATTGAAATAAAAGTGAGGCTGGATGTTCCGATTAATGACTCTCTGAAGTCAAATAAAAATTCTGGGGTCATAAATAAGAGAAGTTGTAGCTTTCCTGTTTTCCTGTATTCCATATGTGAACGGTTTCAAGTATTTTCAAGCTTTCTTTCTTCATTTAGTGATTAAGTAGTAGTGGTATTTTTATGAACTAGTGATTCTTTTTACTTGATGACCCACTTATTACAAATTCCGAGTACTATGCGTCGACTTGTACTCATCTTCAATTGTTGGTGGGCCAACATTGATTGGGAGGTCCGTGGTTGCTGCTTTGATGTTGGGTGGGTTCAGTGGCGCTGGTCGATACAAGAGTTCTTTGAAGTGTTCTATCCACACGTATAAAGGCGTTGCCAAACTCCCAATACTTGTAGCATCTTTATTTTCCTCAGAAATGTTCCCTTCAATTCATTCAGATTTGGATTGATTTCCCCTTCTTCCTTTGCTTCTTTTAAACCGTAAGTGTCTTGTAAGACCAGTGAAATGTCATTAGTCCCTAGTCAAATCCTTTGGCAATCAGATGACTGAACATCGCATTTTTTGTCGACCCTCGTCAAGGTCAAGGATAATCAACCCTCACTAATCAGTCACATGCCATGTAATGGCTACTGCGTTTGTGGCTTCACTCTGTTCCTTGTACCTACTCTTATTAAAATATTTCCGTGATAACGTCATTTGTGTTTTATGGTCCTTATAATTGTCATAGCACCTGGATACCACGGGAGTGTAATCCACGCTAAGTACTAACTGTGAGGTGCGACTCCGACATTAACTGGTTGGTCACTCTATTTTCGCTTAACTCGAGTAGACTCAAATCATTCGACACAAATCATCTGCATTGGTTACCTACATTTGAAAGTAAATAAGCCGTTTGCGTTAACACGACTCGTAGTATTTACCAAGGGTTTACATATTTAAAACCACGAAAAAATGTAGTCGTTTAAGATGGAATTATCAGTTCCTCATGTTACGGATGTGTCAAGTGTAGCGTAGTCGGTCATGAAGGAAGAAGGATCACAACACTGCAAACGTCACAACTTCTATAAAAGAAATTGTTCCAAAATATTTGCAACTAAGTGAATAGATACAAGAAAACATGACCGTAAACACTAACTACGATAAGTTTAAATGACTTGTTAGTGTTCAGTTTATTTCCAGCCTTGTTTCGCCCATCCCTTCTCGAGTTCAAGGTTAATTTGAAAACTTTTCAGTTCCGGTTTGATTTTGTAAATACTAGGAAATTGAGTGACCTGGGTTAGTCCTGGGAATGGTGGTAACTCAGTTGATACAACTTTCTTTTGCATACGTTGACAAATGAATTGACGAGACCCATTCACGTGAAGGTCTATATTTATCTGGCAAATAATTTTTTGAGCCTGTGATGTTTTCTGAAAACGACAATGCCCCACATACACAAGGAGTTGCATTGATGCTGTCCTAACAAGCGCAAAATGCACTTATGGGATGGGAATCTCATGGATCCAGGATCATCAAAGTCTCCTTCAAAACAAAGAAAGAAGGCATTCCAATGAACGTCATCCAGTGCTATGCACCTACCAACGACTACAATGAAGACGCTAAAGATCAATTCTACAATAGGCTGCAGTCAATCGTCGAGAAGTGCCCAACAAAGGACCTGACCATTCTGATGGGAGATTTCAACGCCAAGGTTGGAACGGACAACACTGGATATGAAGACATCATGGGACGACACGGACTGGGGGAAAGGAACGAAAAGGGTGAGAGATTTGCAAACCTATGTGCCTTCAATAAACTGGTCATAGGCGGCACCATATTTCCACATAAAGGCATACACAAAGCCACGTGGATTTCAATTTATCACACTACACAGAACCAAATCGACCGTATTTGCACCATTAAAATGTTCAGGAGGACGATGAAGGACGTGAAAAACAAGAGAGGAGCTGATATAGCCTCAGATAATCACTAACTGGTTGTCAAGATGAAACTGAAACTTAAGAACCATATTGAAATAAAAGTGAGGCTGGATGTTCCGATTAATGACTCTCTGAAGTCAAATAAAAATTCTGGGGTCATAAATAAGAGAAGTTGTAGCTTTCCTGTTTTCCTGTATTCCATATGTGAACGGTTTCAAGTATTTTCAAGCTTTCTTTCTTCATTTAGTGATTAAGTAGTAGTGGTATTTTTATGAACTAGTGATTCTTTTTACTTGATGACCCACTTATTACAAATTCCGAGTACTATGCGTCGACTTGTACTCATCTTCAATTGTTGGTGGGCCAACATTGATTGGGAGGTCCGTGGTTGCTGCTTTGATGTTGGGTGGGTTCAGTGGCGCTGGTCGATACAAGAGTTCTTTGAAGTGTTCTATCCACCTGTTTTGTTGCTCTTCAATGTGGGTGATTACCTTGCCTTCCTTGCTTTTCACTGGTCGTTCTGGTTTGCGGCGATTTCCAGAGAGTTTCTTTGTCGTGTCATACAATTGTCTCATGTTTCCTTCTCTTGCAGCCTTTTCCGCCGCCGTTGCTAAATCTTCCACATATTTACGTTTGTCGGTTCTGATGCTCCTCTTCACTTGTTTGTTAACTTCTGTGTATTCAGCTTGTGCCTTGGCTTTTTCTGCTCTTGTTCGACTGGTATTGATTGCTGCCTTCTTGTTCCTTCTTTCTTGAATCTTATCCAGTGTATCAACAGTGATCCATTCTTTGTGATGGTGCTTCATGTGACCCAGGACCTCATGACATATTGAAGTGATTGCCTCTTTGATCCCCTTCCAGTTGCTCTCCACAGTAGTTCCTTCTCCATTGAGTAGATCATGAAAGGCCTGGAACTTGTTGCTGAGGTCTATCTTGAATTTGTTGAGTTTGTTAGTATCCAGAAGAATGGCCGTATTGAACTTTTGTGATATTGTCCGTCCTGTTGTGCAGTGCTTCTTGAGTTTCGATTTCATCTTGACAACCAGTTAGTGATTATCTGAGGCTATATCAGCTCCTCTCTTGTTTTTCACGTCCTTCATCGTCCTCCTGAACATTTTAATGGTGCAAATACGGTCGATTTGGTTCTGTGTAGTGTGATAAATTGAAATCCACGTGGCTTTGTGTATGCCTTTATGTGGAAATATGGTGCCGCCTATGACCAGTTTATTGAAGGCACATAGGTTTGCAAATCTCTCACCCTTTTCGTTCCTTTCCCCCAGTCCGTGTCGTCCCATGATGTCTTCATATCCAGTGTTGTCCGTTCCAACCTTGGCGTTGAAATCTCCCATCAGAATGGTCAGGTCCTTTGTTGGGCACTTCTCGACGATTGACTGCAGCCTATTGTAGAATTGATCTTTAGCGTCTTCATTGTAGTCGTTGGTAGGTGCATAGCACTGGATGACGTTCATTGGAATGCCTTCTTTCTTTGTTTTGAAGGAGACTTTGATGATCCTGGATCCATGAGATTCCCATCCCATAAGTGCATTTTGCGCTTGTTAGGACAGCATCAATGCAACTCCTTGTGTATGTGGGGCATTGTCGTTTTCAGAAAACATCACAGGCTCAAAAAATTATTTGCCAGATAAATATAGACCTTCACGTGAATGGGTCTCGTCAATTCATTTGTCAACGTATGCAAAAGAAAGTTGTATCAACTGAGTTACCACCATTCCCAGGACTAACCCAGGTCACTCAATTTCCTAGTATTTACAAAATCAAACCGGAACTGAAAAGTTTTCAAATTAACCTTGAACTCGAGAAGGGATGGGCGAAACAAGGCTGGAAATAAACTGAACACTAACAAGTCATTTAAACTTATCGTAGTTAGTGTTTACGGTCATGTTTTCTTGTATCTATTCACTTAGTTGCAAATATTTTGGAACAATTTCTTTTATAGAAGTTGTGACGTTTGCAGTGTTGTGATCCTTCTTCCTTCATGACCGACTACGCTACACTTGACACATCCGTAACATGAGGAACTGATAATTCCATCTTAAACGACTACATTTTTTCGTGGTTTTAAATATGTAAACCCTTGGTAAATACTACGAGTCGTGTTAACGCAAACGGCTTATTTACTTTCAAATGTAGGTAACCAATGCAGATGATTTGTGTCGAATGATTTGAGTCTACTCGAGTTAAGCGAAAATAGAGTGACCAACCAGTTAATGTCGGAGTCGCACCTCACAGTTAGTACTTAGCGTGGATTACACTCCCGTGGTATCCAGGTGCTATGACAATTATAAGGACCATAAAACACAAATGACGTTATCACGGAAATATTTTAATAAGAGTAGGTACAAGGAACAGAGTGAAGCCACAAACGCAGTAGCCATTACATGGCATGTGACTGATTAGTGAGGGTTGATTATCCTTGACCTTGACGAGGGTCGACAAAAAATGCGATGTTCAGTCATCTGATTGCCAAAGGATTTGACTAGGGACTAATGACATTTCACTGGTCTTACAAGACACTTACGGTTTAAAAGAAGCAAAGGAAGAAGGGGAAATCAATCCAAATCTGAATGAATTGAAGGGAACATTTCTGAGGAAAATAAAGATGCTACAAGTATTGGGAGTTTGGCAACGCCTTTATACGTTATATTTTTCTAAAAGAAGTGAACCAAAACAGTCGAGCCAGAATTTAGAAATGAAGAGGTTCGTGGATGTATTTGAAAAACTATCAATTTGCTGGGCAGCGTTTAATCTAAGCTGGGTAACGGTTGTAAGAAATGCGTAGCAAGGTATACCCACTCGTGATCTGTTGCGAATGCATGACCAAGTGTCTTCAGCTGCATGTGCCCATCAAAACTAATGGGGTCAGCATCAAATGTCGAAGACTTACAAAACTATTTATTTTAGGGATTTATTTCCCACTACAGAAATAAGGAAGAAATTGAGACAGACTCGCCAAAAAGTCTTTCTTGTCGCCTGCCTTGGGTTAATTATGAGACTTTTTTGCTTTGTCTAAGCATAGATTGCAATATTTTGAAATTAACGATGAATATTGGCTGTTAGTGTCTGCTTTCCGCCTGATTTAACGATATTCTGTCTAATCCAACCTCATATTCACGAGAAATGATTTTATACTCGCATGTTCTACCGTTAAATACATTAAAAATTATATGCTCTTGGCCAAATTGCCTCCTATATTTGCTTTTATCTTTATCAGGGGACAGACGTTTCTACCTAGTGAACTACATCTAGAAGTATGCATGATAAAAGACATTTACCTACAGGAATGTAGATCCAGAAATGGAAAAAAACAAAGCTACAAGTTCATGACTTATAAGGATTTTACGAAGTATATCTTACTTACTTACTTACTTACTTACTTACTTACTTACTTACTTACTTACTTACTTACTTACTTACTTACTTACTTACTTACTTACTTACTTACTTACTTACTAACTTACTAACTTACTTACTTACGCCTGTTACTCCTCGTGAAGGAGCATAGGCCGTTCACCAGCATTCTCCATCCAACCCTGTCCTGGGCAATCCTTTCTAGCTCCGTCCAGTTGTAATTCATCGTTTTCATATCTGCTTCTGTTATCCGACGTAATGTGTTCTTTGGCCTTCCTCTTTTTCGCTTCCCTTCAGGATTCCAAGTTAGGGCTTGCCTCGTGATGCAGTTTGACGATTTGCGTAATGTATGTTCTATCCGTTTCCATCGTCTTTTCCTAATTTCTTCTTCAGCTGGAAGTTGGTTTGTTCTCTCCCACAGAAGGCTATTGCTGATGGTATCCGGCCAATGGATGTTGAGTATCTTGCGTAGACAGCTATTTATAAATACTTGTACTTTCTTGATTGTGGTTGTTATAGTTCTCCAAGTTTCAGCTTCATATAGTAGAACTGCCTTGACGTTCGTATTGAAGATTGTGACTTCGATATTGGTGGACAGTTGTTTTTAGTTCCACATGTATGTTCTTCAATTGTAGGAATGCGACCCTTCCTTTCCCAATCCTCGCCTTTACGTCTGCATCTGAACCTCCTTGTTCATCGATGATGCTTCGTAGGTATGTGAAGGACTCTACATCTTCTAGAGTTTCGCCATCAAGAGTGATTGGATTGCTGTTTTTCGCTTTGAATTTGAGGACCTTGGTTTTCCCTTTGTGTATACTGAGGCCTACTGATGCAGAGACTGCTGCTACACTGGCTGTCTTCATCTGCATCTGTTCGCGTGTACGTGATAGAAGGGCTAGGTCATCTGCGAAATCCAAATCGTCTAATTGATTCTGAGCTGTCCATTGTATTCCGTGTTTTCCTTCAGATGTTGAGGTCTTCATAATCCAGTCGACCACCAGAAAAAAGAGGAAGGGAGAGAGTAAACAGCCTTGTCTGACTCCGGTCCTTACTTGGAATGCATCTGTCAGCTGTCCTCCATGCACTACTTCGCACTGTAGTCAGTCGTATGAGTTCCGGATAATAATGACAATCTTCTCAGGAACTCCGTAGTGTCGAAGAAGTTTCCATAATGTCCTCCTATGTACACTGTCGAATGCCTTTTCATAATCAATGAAGTTGATGTATAGTGATGAGTTCCACTCAATTGATTGTTCGACGATGATCCGTAGTGTTGCAATTTGGTCTGTGCACGACCGATCCTTACGGAATCCAGCTTGTTGATCTCGAAGTTGGGCGTCTACTGCATCTTTCATCCGGTTCAGCAACAATCTGTTGAAGACTTTCCCTGGTATTGACAGTAGTGTTATGCCTCTGTAGTTTTCACATTTGCTCAGATCTCCTTTCTCTGGAATCTTGACGAGGTGTCCTTCTTTCCAGTCCATCGGCACTTGTTCCTCCTCCCAAATCTTTTCGAATAGAAGATAAAGCATGCTTGTGGTTGCTTCGATGTCTGATTTCAGTGCTTCAGCTGGTATGTTGTCGGGTCCTGCTGCTTTCCCGTTCTTGATTTGTCTGACGACCATTCTAATTTCTTCCGTCGTTGGTGGGTTGACATCTATAGGAAGATCTATGTGTGCTGCTTCGATGTCCGGTGGATTCATTGGAGCCGGCCTATTCAGGAGTTCCTCGAAGTATTCTACCCATTTGTTACGCTGTTGTTGAATTTCGGTGATTGGCTTGCCTTCCTTGTCTTTGACCGGCCTCTCTGGTTTACTGTATTTCCCTGCTAGTTACTTCGTTTTATCGTGAAGCTGTTTCATATTTCCTTCTCTAGCAGCTTTTTCTACCGTCGTTGCTAGTTCTTCCACGTATTTCTTCTTGTCGGCTCTAATGCTCCTCTTCACTTGTTTGTTTGCTTCTATGTATTCAGCTTGCGCTTGGACTTTCTCTGCTCGTGTTCGGCTGCTGTTTATTGCTGCCTTCTTGTTCTTCCTTTCTTTGATCTTGTCCAGTGTTTCTGTAGAGATCCATTCCTTATGATGGTATTTCTTTAGACCCAGAACCTCTTGACACGTTGAAGTTAATGCTTCTTTGATGCCTTTCCAGTTGTCCTCCATGGTAGTTTCTTCTTCTTTCAGTAGATCTTGTAAGGCTTGGAACTTATTGTTGAGAGTTATCTTGAATTCATTGAGTTTGTCAGTATCTCGAAGGAAGGCTGTATTGAACCTATGTAGTGCTGTTTGTCCACTTTTCCAGTTTTTCTTTAGCTTTAGTTTCGAATTGGCCATAACCAGGTGGTGATATGAAGCTATGTCAGCATCTCTTCTGGTTCTCACATCTTCCATTGTCCTTCGGAATTTTTCGTTGATGCAAATATGGTCTATCTGGTTCTCTGTAGTGTGGTCCGGTGAGATCCATGTAGCCCTGTGTATACGCCTGTGTGGAAATATTGTGCCCCCTATGACCAATTTGTTGAAAGCACATAGATTTGCAAATCTTTCCCCATTTTCGTTCCTCTCTCCCAGTCCATTTCATCCCATAATATCTTCACATCCAGTGTTGTCTATTCCGAATTTGGCATTTAGATCTCCCATCAGAATGGTGAGGTCCTTTCTTGGACATTTCTCTATGATTGACTGCAGCCGCTCGTAGAATTGATCTTTAATGTCGTCGTTGTTATCATTGGTGGGTGCATAACATTGGATAATATTCATTGTGATCCCCTCCTTCTTTGTTTTGAATGATGCTTTGATGATTCTGGATCCGTGAGATTCCCATCCTACAAGTGCATTTTGTGCTACTTTGGACAGCATAAGAGCGACTCCCTGAGTGTGTGGAGCATTGTCCTCTTCGTAACCGGAGTATAGCAGCATCTCTCCCGTAGCTAGCCTTTTCTGTCCAGCTTGGGTCCAGTGGGTTTCGCTGATTCCCAGTACTGCTAAGTTGTATCTCCTCATTTCCATTGCTATTTGACTGGTCTTCCCGGTTTCCCACATTGTTCGAACGTTCCATGTACCTGTAAAAATTTTTGCTCTGGTTGTTAGAAGGGGCATCGGCCTCGTGGCTTCCGAAGGAACTCGGCTTTCGCCATGAAGAGTCATAATTCTTGTATAATTCGTATAATTCGCCTCTAACCCTAGAAGCCTATTCCGTTATGCAGCCTCTCTTCGTCAAGCCAAAACAGGAGTTTCTCAACTGCTAGGTCTTAACGGCCCGACCAACAACGATGGCGACGCCGCTAACCTTCTGGCGGCCCATTACTCTCAAACATTTCAACCGGCTGACATCAACTTTATTGACGACAGCTTCATCTGCAATTCCACAGGACTTTCTGAAGTGGACCTAAGCGCTGACTTGGTGTTCCGGAAACTGCAGCACTTAAGACTTGACACTTCTCCTGGCCCGGATATGGTTCATCCTGCCATACTAGGGGAGGCAGCCTCAATCCTGGCAACGCCGCTTAGCGTGATGTTTTCACACTCGCTTAGCCGAGGCAAATTACCGGAAAACTGGAAGTTGGCTCACATCACACCAATTTTCAAAGGTGGTCGACGCAATGAACCTTCAAGTTATCGGCCGGTAGCTCTTCTGTCGTTACCTTCAAAACTCATGGAGTCCCTGATATGCGACGGTTTAAATGACTATCTACTGTCCTTAAATTTCTTCTCACCCCAACAGCATGGTTTCAGGAAGGGTTACTCTTGTATAACCAACCTGCTGACTGCGGTGGACAGATGGACAAGCATCCTCGATCGCAAGGGAAAGGTTGATGTCATTTACCTTGATTTCTCAAAAGCTTTTGATAAGGTTAACCACTTGTGTCTTATCAACAAGCTCAAACGACTAGGTATCAAACCACCTCTAATCGACTGGCTTACTTCATACCTAAAAAATCGACACTTTAAGGTTAGGGTACTAGGGCCTCTTCTCTTCTTGATCTACATAAATGACCTTCCTCAACAAGTAACGTCAGACTTACTACTTTTTGCAGACGACGTGAAACTTTGGAGAGAGATACGCAACCAAGACGATATACAGGCACTTCAAGAGGATCTGACTCGACTTCAAAGTTGGGCAGACGATAACGGACTTATCTTTAACACTTCAAAGTGTAAAGTAGTCCATCTGCGACATGTCGCAAACTACAGTTACAACTTAGGAAACTCCTCTCTAGTAGTATCCCAAGTCGAAAAAGATTTAGGAGTCCTGGTGCCCCATGACTTAAAGTCTTACGCTAACTGTGACAAAAATGCCTTCCGAGCAAACCTTGCACTGGTAACGTTGAGGCGCATTTTTGGCCAGTTTGACGGAAGAACTTTCCACACAATCTTCAATAGTTTCATCCGTCCCCATTTAGAGTACGGAAACATAGTACTCCCCCCCTCACTCCAAAAGGACAAGGTCACTTTGGAGCGTATCCAACGGCGATCCACGAAATCAGTTCGAGGACTCAAATCTAAGCCTTACGAAGAACGCCTCCGTTCACTAGACCTTTACCCACTAGAATATAGGCGTCTTAGAGGTGATTTATTAATGGCTTATAGTATTCTTAACACTTCTGGACATTCTCTTAAACACCTACTTAAGCTTAGTTCGAATAATAACCTAAGGGGTAACACCCAGAAACTGGAAACACAACATAGCAAGACGGAATGTAGACACAACTTCTACTCCTTAAGAGTTGTCAAAAGCTGGAACTCGCTGCCGGCCGAGCTAGTCCAAGCGACTTCTCAGGAGTCCTTCAAGAGGCAACTTGACCTATTCTTAAGGACCAAGGACAGCATCACACTATGATTTACCAATTTCTTTTCCTCTTTTATTGTTAACATACCTAGGTTCCTGCCTGGAGGATTTGGTGATCCCCTGCTACTAGACACGGAAGCCCGTTAAGCGAAAGCTTCTTCTATTCCGTCCACAACCATTTGAACCATTTGAACCATTTGAAGACCTTCTAACTCCCAGGGCAGAGTTAAAATGGTTTGGATTATTTTTTCTGGTAAGCGTTTTGTTTTAGCGAGTTAGTTTTCTACGGGATGGGGACGCTAACCCCATGCCCAACCCTCCTCCTTTACCCGGGCTTGGGACCGGCAGTAACCTTATAAGAGCTACAGGCGGAGTTACGAAGTATATCTTAGCCTGACAAAACACCTAAATTGGCGGCTATAATTTTAGTCGTCACATAAATTACAATGTACCGAGATGCCGAAACACCAAACATTGCTGTTACATTGATAAGCCAGCAAAAACAACAGAACAAAACACACCCGTCTTCATGGTTCATTATAGAATCAAATATGACATCCACACCATTTTGATTGATTGTCAGGTGCGACGTCAAAATTACGAATGAGAGTGGAGTTTATTCTCAGTCGTTAGTTCTGTTCAGCGAAGTCTGCTCATGCAAACTTGCTGGACTCATGAGAGCGCCTTCGCATTTGAAGAGCGCTGATTTGGGTTATAAGCGTTACTCAGGTTGTATGTTAGTCAGGTTGTTGAACGGTAGTGATGCGAGGTGGTATTATCAAACTTCAAATCATTTAAGTTTCCCTGTGTAATAACTTTTAGATGTACCTATAAACTCGAAGCCCGACACCTAACTGGTGTTCGCCAGGGCTACCCACTATTCCCATTCCCACCTACTTTAGCCATTAATGCGAACTCTGTTGTAATAACATTTCCAACCACCTTTTCAGAAGTTCAATATCCTACCATATGATTCACTTGACTTAGAACACAAGCATCACATAGTTCTGCTTGGTGAAGACACTGACAAAGTGCAAGGTCTTCTAATCACTCTGAGCAATAACGCAAGATCATTTAAAATGTGTTTTGTCTCTTAAATACAAAATGTTGCTTTAGGACTGGTCTAAACCAACACCTAAACTAATGATAGGTTGTGAAGTAGTTTAGTCCATTGACCACTTCATTTATCTTAGAGGTCTAGTCAGCTGTGATGTGTTTGTCTGGTGATGTGGCGTTACGAATCCGGAAAGTTCGGTTGACTTTTGGTCAATTGTGTCACTTGTGGTGTATGTAGAGTGTCCATCTACCGACTAAAGGACAAGTATAGTGGACAGTAACTCGTCCTATCCTACTTTATTGTTGTGAAGGACAGTCTATGAAAGTTGATATGAATAAGCCGAATGGTTTTTGATCATGGGAGCTTTGAAGCATTGCTTGCGTTTCTCCGAACGACCGAGTTAGCAATGTTGATGTTTGACAAATGTGTCAAATTGGTCGGTGAGTCTATAAATCTTCACTGACTAAGGTAGTTGGGACGTATGTTACGTAGGCCCAACCACTGCCTGTCTCAAAGAGTAATGCTTGCTGGTACAGTATTAGGTTGGAAGAAAGATAGGGGTGACCAAACAAGGACGTGGTATCAGCCTATGAAGTCACAGACTGTTGTCTGGACTATGTAGGCAGATGCAAACTCCTTGTTTGAGTCCACATGATAACCGCCACCAACGATCGGAGACTTTAAATGACAGCTCAGAATAATTCACAACAACGAGGCAAAATATCTCCCTAAGAAAACCACCTGCTTGTGTTTGGGCGCCTGGGTTTTATCCCAGCCCTCATATAAATCAGATTATTTTTGTGGCGCATATATTTGGTGCCTCCTTGTGCCAATATGTGTTTAAATAAATGGATAGAATGCATTTAGTCCCTAGCTACCTCTTGGTTTCAGACTTCAGTATCCCTTCATCCATAACTTTCCTGTCTTGTCAAACAATATTCTCAATGCTTAATCTTCTGGTTTGTCACTTCTACATTACTTCTGTCTTTTTATCTCGTCGTGCTAACCATGTATGAGTACGTCGGGAGGATTCAGTGTAACAAGTCTGGTACATATTTTGTGTACTCGGCTTTGAGGCATATTATGTGAGCCTAGGGATGACGCCCCACTACCCAAACAAAGACGGACCACGGTTCAAATCTGTAATCTAGTGGTTTCTAAGACAGTGGTTTTAATCAGCAGGCCACTGTTGCACATTTAACATCTTAGTACTACTTGTATGAGGTTTAGCATTGGGATGTTATCAGTAAACTCAAGCTTTTAGATAATTTTGCATCCAGAGACTACGGCTAATTCACAAAATACAGTGTTTATAAACAATATGTTTTCGGTATCTCATAAGTGGTTTCACTTTCCGCTTTTATAGGAGTTTGTAGATAGTAGGAATATGGGTTTATGCTAGGTCTTACAATCAGTTACCCATCTCAAATTACTCATACTGGAGCTTGGATTTAATCTTTCATCAATCCACCCGGGTCTAGTAAATTTGAAAACCAGTGTGCCAAATTATTACACATGGATTCGAAAAAGTATGTCGCTTTATCACACTTTGTATTTTACGGAGTGTCTTGTAAATTGAATAGGTTTTT
The DNA here is from genome assembly GCA_944470365.2 of Schistosoma intercalatum. NCBI lineage: Eukaryota > Metazoa > Platyhelminthes > Trematoda > Strigeidida > Schistosomatidae > Schistosoma > Schistosoma intercalatum. The sequence goes on along the minus strand of OX103732.1, from coordinate 1,562,567 downwards.
GATTAAACAAACCATGCACAAAGTGTAACCTTTTAGAGCTGTTATTAAAATTATCAATGAAATTAACTGGTTGATGTATTTGTTGAAACCTCTAAGATAAAGTATTTTATCGTGTTCTTCACCGCAGAAATGAAATCTGGCTCCAAAATACAATAATTTACACCTCTAGATACGTACAACGTTTATTTACCATGTTGACTTATCATCGTCTGTTAAAAACTTCAAGAAAAGATGCTAGTTCCGGATTATGGTTGGGACTTATCGTCCCTGCTTTATTACTTAAAACAGATAATAAAGCACTCGCTTATGAATTTTTTCTATCTTTAATTACTGTACTCTTCTTAACGAAGAATAGTCATTTTAAACATGCTGTCATTCCTATATGTATATGGCTGAATTGTCAACATTTTCACCATGTTAGTACGGTGATTCGCCCTTTGTTTACAGTTATGTTTGTTTTATTTTTTTCTTACAAATTACTAAGTCTATTCCCTTTTTCGTTTACGTTTGGTGAAACTATACTACTTGCTCAACTTTCTGCAATATTTCTTCTTACTGAATGTAATTTTGTAGTACCATTTTTAATACTCTTTCTAATTGAACGATATTCTATTAGATTCTCAGTGAAAATTGCTTTTTTTGTGTTAATAACACTTACTATTTTGACTGGATGCTTTTGGATTTACGCTTGTCGTGTAAAGATAGCTACTAGTTTCATTATCAATCAAATTGAATGCTTTATTGTATCAACTAATTTCATTTTATTGATATTTTGGCTATGCTTATTTATGCTATGTGTTTATATTACTATTGTTTATCGTTGTTCTGATCATAACATTTATCGAATCATGAATAGTAGTACAGTTAAGCCAGAATTTTGTGATAGTTCAATTGTATTATCCGATGAATTGAGCCTATCTGACCAAAGTGAATATTATGAATTATTTAGCGAAAATGAATTAATTAGAAATAGTCGTACAACGTGTGATTTATTATATGATGACAAAGAAGAAACATTTCAACTTCGTAAACTATTTCATTTTGCTGCTGGTATTGTATATTCATCTGGTTTGCTCTATTCACCATATCTTCTTTCATTGATGTCTGTCGCATTACTTATTGTATTTTGGTGTTTTGAATGGATCCGAAGACGAGGGGTAAGTTTGTTGATACTTTTAGTTAGACTACGTTGATTATGATTATAAATACAAGTAGGTTTTGAGATCGATACTCAATGTAATCACACAGGGGCTTGTTTGTCAAGTGCATTGTAGTGTCTTGTCAGACTGGATTGTTACCTACTTATCTACCTATTTAGCACCAAAGCTAAACGGTAGAGAATAGTTGTAGAATTTACTCTGATGTAGTCATATCTAACAGATAAAGACCTGTGCAAAAGCCATCACGGCTTTAAACAGGGCGTTCACTCAACCAAGGAAGATTGTCCGTCAGGGTATTCCTAGTGTGGTCGTATTTGTTGTACTGTGCATAACAACACAGAAAATTTCATATAACACCGCTAAAAGGATGTATTACACAATTTAGAATGATATTTTGAAGTAATAAAGTGATGCCAGATTATATAATCAATATTGTTTGGAAGGCACTACAGTTAAAGACGGCTTAGACAAGCATTTTTCACTTACGAGATTTCGTTTTACTTTCAGGGGTAGTGTAGCTGAAAACGACCTTAGAGTCATCATTGACTTCTATTTTAATCCTTAGGCCATCAGGTTGGGTGATTTTTAGAATCTCTTCAAAAGAGTCGTGACAAATCAACAGACGTGAGTCTTACAGAGCTATCCCTCAAAATTTAGTGTAATGCTATGAACTGATCACCTATCCTTTTATTCTTAAATCTATGCCAGACCTTTTGTGTTATACCTAGTTGAATTCTATAACAACTAACACATTATATACTAAGGATACGTATTAGTAACCGACAAATCTTTATCTTATAAATACGAAATTAGTATAAAGTGGAACTATATAGAATAGTACTCCAGCCCTCTACAACATAGGGCATGATACATATCTACATCGGTTTTAGTTGTCACACCGTATCAACATGGCCAGAGAAGATTATCAAGGCAAGTGTCAGAGTAGTAAAAGTAGTAGCAGTATTAGTAATAGTAATAGAGGAGAGTAAACGATTCTGGGACTCAGGATCCAAGAGGAAACAAGGAGTGAATTCACTTGTGCCATTGCAAGCGACTGTAAACCACGTCATCAAAAGTCTCCAACCACTGGTGATGGCTGAAACGCGGATCCCGACCACATAGTTTATATCCATCTGCATGATTCAGTATAACTGTCACTGACCTCACAAACTGGTGCTACATTTTGACTTAACCCTCCTAACTTTCTCCCAGCCTACTCCTACACCAGACAGTACCTCCCTTCGAGGTATTCGGTTGTTGGAGATATATAGTACATGTCCCAACCACCTCAGTCGATCGAGACTCACTACCTGGTTAATCGAATTTCAATTTCTACCTAGCAGCCTATGCCTAACCTCAGTATTACTCACTCAGTAGTCTTAAAATATACAGACTATGCTTTGAAGACACCTATGACCGAATATTAGTAGCTTACGAATATCATCTATTCCTAATGACCATATTTTGTATCCATAAATTAAAAGAGAAAGCACTGCTGGATAATAAGCTCGACCTTTGGTTGGTAGAAAAACATCTCCCGTCACTCAGCTTATTCGTAAACCGTAAATACAATAAATGTACGTCAGTGATCATTTGATAAAATTAGTTGTTCATGGGTTTTTTAATCACGATGAAAATTTCTTAAATTAATGATAAAGTATGATGTTACTACAGTTCATATCTATGTATTATGATCATTAAGATACTATTATAGGGAAAACTAAAGCATACTCATGTTGAAGATCAAATTATTGCGGTAGGATTTAGCTAATGAGTAAATATATGTTCACGGTCTAGTGTAAAAAAAACATTTAATAACAATTCTTTGGTTATATTACCTGTCTGAATCAGTCAGTGGTCTTGAGTGCTGTTAGAGGTATGAGGGCGGTTATCACTTCCCGGTTGTCTGTCTGAATCAAATCTTGGATTAACTCATTCCTTGTGGTTCTCCATGTGAATATTAAAAAAATCTGAGTTTTTCGCGCACCTAGTATTTATTGAGATATATAATGCTGTTTCTGTCTCGTTCTATCTTCAGTTTTTTAGAATTCTATTGCTCAGATTGTAATGCTTATCATTTGTATGGTTTTAAAGCATAACTACTACAAGCAGCCTTTTTGTTGAGTACGGTTAAGTGTTTCACCCAGTTCAGTTGTGAGAATAATAGTATTTCTCTTCTAAATATTTAGCGTTTTTTTAGCGAGTTAGTTTTCTACGGGATGGGGACGCCAACCCCATGCCCAACCCTCCTCCTTTATCCGGGCTTGGGACCGGCAGTAGCCCCCGGAGGGACTCCAGGCGAAGTTCTTCTAAATATTAATTAATTTATATGATCGTATTCCCCCGATCTGACGTTTCAAACAACGTAAATGATTCAGTTATTAGAAAAGGTATCTAGTGATGAAATTGATGTTTTAATAGACCGGACTACTAACCTTGTTCCAGTTTCATTTTATCTCAAGTAGGCGGCTGTTGTGTGATAGTCACAAATATATTTACATTTCATTGTACTCGTTTCCTATCTAGATCATTTTATTCTTGTCTAAATATAAAGGGTGCTAAATAATTTAAAAATAAAATCATCTAATTAACTGTTAAACTTAACTCAATTATCCAGTCATCAATCTGATTTTTATCATTTCAGTAAAATTTCCTTTTTATTTTAGTCTTAGTCTACTAATATGTCATTGTCATCTAAATATTAAGGTACTCGGGTTTCAGTCAGTAAGTCAACGATTCGAACTCGATCACATCTACTTCATTTTAGTCTACTGAGTAATATCATTTAACCGTACGAAAAACAATATGAATCGAGGTCAATTGCATAAACTTGTACTTAATAAATGTGATACGTGTTACGTATGCCTGAACACCGACTACCACGACGTGCAATGCTATCCGGTATTGGAGATGGTTGGAAGAAAGGTAGGGTCGGACAAACCAAAACGTGGCATCAGTGCTTGAAGACACTAACTTCTAGTCTGAGCCATGTTGGTAGATGCAGACTACTTGGTTGGGGTCCGCGTGACTTTCGTAACCAATGGTTGAAGATTGTAGGTGACATGGATCAGAATCGATCACAATGGCGTCGGTGTATACACTCTCTGCCGTACCTTAAACTAAGAGATTAATATCACTTCATATTTTTCTTTCTACGAACCAATTCTTTCTTCTTGTACTATATCTCTATATGCAATCTTTCTCTTATATATTACCACCTTTGACCTAACCACTGCTGTGAATCCGGTGTTCATCTTGTTGTGCTGATGCGGTATGGCAACCTGGACCGATGCACATATGTGCCTGGTCCTACGTTGTAGCTGACTGACTGATACATAATAAGTTACTCTGGGCAACAAACTGACGTAATTGTACATAATTTCAAACAAGTTTTCAATGTAATACTTAAACTAGAAATTGTTTTTAAATTTTCATTTCTAAATTGTAGCCATCTACTCTTTCCTCCTACCTTAGTACTTTGGTTAATCCATTTCGTGATAAACGAGATTCTGGTGACATTCTATTCACACCTATTGCTCTTTTACTCGGTTTAAGTATTCCTGTTTGGTGGCCACAAAATAGAAATACTAATGGGAGTATAATTAGTATTGGTAAGTAAATTAAAGTTTATTGGTTTTATAGAACATTTTGCTTAAGAGAATTATTTATTTGAACTGAACACAAACATTGGTACATGGGAGCACCGAATACATAAGGTCCACGTAATAAAAATGAGGCCAGTAGTAGTTATCATTGATTTGTGTGAGAGCTGTGATACTGCCTGGGTGCCCAGACCGAAGCATGTAGTTTTCTTAGAGGGTCAGACCTGGAGGTTTTGACCTAAAGGTCTAATCTACAAGGCAATGGATCAACGTTAGGAGACGCAGTCCCATAGTAGTCGGTGACCAATAGTAGTTTCACACGCCATTTATTCCCTCAGAATCCTAGAGCCCATGTGCATCATTGGTTTGGAATCAGGGCTTCCCAACTCCCCTAGATGGATCCTCTGTGTCCACCAACCCGGTTAAAGCACTGGCTATTCGCTTTTCTTCCTCGCAATTTCGTAAGCAACAGTGATGCCACGAGAAGGCAGTGAGTAGGACTTCCCTGGCAGTGGTTGTATGCACGTGGCCATGTGAGAGTATTTCGAAAGGAAGAGCGGACTCTCTTCAACCTCGGCCGTAACAGGGCATTTGAGACTTTAAGAACAAAAACTAACGACTATCTACAAAAGTACAACAATAAAATATAGAGCACATTCAACTCTGTAAATCACATTAGAACTCCTATTTTTAACATTATACAAGATCATAACTACTAACACTAAGTTCAATCCTTGTTGTGTAAATTCAAACATTGACCCACCAAATATCAAACATTAAGTCTACTGATAGACGAAAGTAGTATTTAGCAAGTATTTTTACAGGTTAGTGAAGTAGTTCAGTGGTTACTGATTCTTTTGTTTTTTAGATCACAATTCATTAACATTCATGGGCTTGTGGTTAAAAAAACTATCCTAATTGTGAAGTGTCGATTTAGTTTGCAAATTTTATAGATTTTCTTATGACAGAGAGATAATCTGTTCATCAGTGACTAGCTCCATATGGATTCCAAAATTTCTACTGAAAAGTGACTCCTGTTGGAGTTGAACCATGTCACTAATACGATTAGAGGCTGATGTTACCCATAGTTTTCCATGTACCCGAAGTGTATCGTATCTAACACTCAGTCGTCTCTCCTTTCCTTTAATGAGTAAGTTCTGAATTTCGAAGCATATTTTTTATCCGGCATTTTGGTTTGGGTTTCATTGGAGAATAAGTTCAGGAGAATTGAATGATCGTTACGTCGCTATATAATGCGAATTGACTGAATTCATGGGTGTAAATTATCGAATTCTAAACTAATGGTTTCGAAAGTTATCATATTCGTACAGAAAGAAAACTAGCAGTCCTGAGCACAATTTCGTGTCCGGTGGTCATAATTAATGCTCTACTTCGTCCAAACTAGTTAATATATATACAATTAGTAAAGCAATAATTTGACAAGATCTATACACGATGACCACTTTTTCAGTTGCTGTGCTAATTACTAGTAAATATACAGTTAAATTGTGAAGATTATATATTAGTATGTTCATCAGTGACTAACTCCATATGGATTTCAAAACCCCTGTCCGATTATAATCATCATATGCTCACTAGTGACTGTCTCTAAGAGTTATTTCCTAGAGTTCTGGTGAGAAGCCGTGGCTAGTGGAGTTCAACCGTATCTGTTGTGAGATAGTAACTCACTGAAGACAATGGTGTACGATGGCGCAACTTCGTAGATTGGTTGAAGTTAGACAATAACATCATTTGATGCTGGCTCAGTGGTCTAGTTGGTTAAGCGCCTGGGGCGAGACTGATAAGTCCTAGGTTCGAATCTCGCGGGGTGTGGGATCGTGGATGCCCACTGCTTAGGAGTCCAATACTAAGACAAAACAGCCGTCCAGTACTTCCAGGTTTTCCATGGTGGTCTAGCTTCGATTGACTCATGATTTCAACCAGTGAAATATTTTAATGTTTGAACTTTATAGCATGAATTAAGACAAGCGAAATGACTTTCAACTATCAAGTTTCAGTGAAAAACTGTGCACATTGGCACTCGTACTATTGATCAAATGACATTAACACTGATGACTGAGCAACTATGTATGCGTTTCTTTAGTTGTTAGTGTGTAGTTAAAAAAATTTTTTTGGCAACCTGACTTAGAGCTTAGTAACTGTGTTTATGAAACCATTCAGTTAAATAGTTTGATCAATTCTGTGTGTTTTTTTAAAATTAAGTGTTATTAATATTCGAATATCTATTATTATACGCATAAGCTTAAGTCAATACATAGATTTCGTAAATAAGCTTTTTAAAATTTATAACCAGGCAACTTATGTTACGAATTGGATGTGAAGCCGTCATCATGGTCAGGAGTTCTATCAATAGCTATAGGCGATAGTTTTGCTGCATTAATTGGACGAGCTTATGGAAAGCGTCGTTGGCCTGGATCACATCGAACATATCTAGGATCTTTTGCTTCATTCTTTTCTCAAGTATGTATGTATGTTTGTGTATATAGTAGTAATATAGGCATGCATTGATTTAATGTTAAGAAAATTTTGTTGAATGATCCACTGGATTGTCGTTTTTCTTATCTCCTCACTAAGAAGTTTAATCACTAATTCATTATTGCCACTGAATTATTTTCGTAATAATTTAAGGATTTCGCTACTGTGATTTGTCAAGAAGTCCTTCCATGTGCCATTGGCACGACTGGAAAAAGGTGAGAGCTAATGCTTCCTATAAAAATGTTTCAATGTAGATTTGTCATTTTAAGTCTCCTGAAACCGGGCCCCAAACTACATTTCGAGGCTTTCAGTGTTCGGACCCTTTAGTATAGTAGCACATTAAGTCATGGATTGGGCGAGTGCCTGCTGGCGTGTATACCCGTATATTAACGTGGGTTGCTGGTTAAAGGCTCCGTCCTAATAATCCGACCACAGCCTAGTCCGGTCTAGATGACTTGATCGGCATGCTGTAGTGCGTTGCGCTCGAGTCGTGGCTTAATGAATTTAGCCTTTGCCTGAAAAGTTTTGTCCGCCTATTTCTCACACCGAGGGTATTTCCTACAGTAAAGCTCTTGAAACCCAATTCTCTTAAAGTGGCTGGATAGCCCCAATTCAGCGGACCTGGAGCTTATTGGTTATGGTGCGCTCAACGTTCAGCCACTAACTCCTCGGTTCAAACCCCACTCGACTTACTTTGGTTTAGGCGACCAGGTTGTATTATCATAACCCGTCATTCTTAGGATATGACTTATATCCGCCTGTAGCTCTTCTAGAGTTACTACCGTTCTCAAGCCCGGGTAAAGAAAGAGAGTTGGTCACGGGGTCGGTAACCCCATCCCATAGTAAAAACACTAACCAGATTAAACAAATTAAATCATTTGTCGAATGATTTAATTAAATTCTCAAGAATTCACAACGCCATCGAAATATTCTGGTTTCTCTTTTTGAATGTATACGTGATACAAGTATTGTTTGCATTACTAGTAAATTACTATATTAACCGAAGTCGGAATTTTGATTTTACTTTCTCTGTGCAAGAAATCTGCGTTTAATCGAAGTCGTCAAGATCAACGGACTTGCTGAATGTCTAGAAACTTCATAACTTTCAGTCGTAGAAAATAGATTTAATATTTCTTGTAATCAAAACTATGATAGTGTCATTTAGAATTAGTACTTCCCACTAATCTATCCCAGCTCTCCGTGTAATAAGTAATCGATAATTATCAGCGGAGATGGAAAGTGGCTAGCAGTCAAATTTGCAACACGAGTTTCGTCCCATTTGGCAATCGTTAGCTAGGTAGATCTGCATTCTGTAGTTGATTTTCATTCCGGGACTCAAGCTCAGCACTGTTCACATCAAACGCCATTGAGTTTTCTACTTAGCTACTAAATCCAGGTAGGCACTGGGGTTAGGTTGTGCAATAAGGTGAAGTTCAATTCATTTCTATTGGTTGTTTGAATTTTCCCATTGATGTTCAGGAATGCAACTGTTCAACTCTTGAGCGCAGGTACATCCAGTTGACGAGTCCCAAATAAGGCAAATGGGCGTCCTGAATATCACTGCTAATTATCAGTCAGTCAGTAACAACGTAGAACTTCGTACGTACGTACATCAGTTCGAGTTGCCACACCACATTAGCACAGAGATGCAGTTGTCGATTCAAATCCCATAGTGGTAGAGGTAATAAGAGTATAAGCAGTAGTCGGGAAGATTAGGGTTTGGAGATGTCATTCAAAGAGTATAATCCAGTGAAATAAATTTGGAAAGAGAAAAAAGAAAGGGACATGAAGAATTCAGAAGATTAGAATTTGGGAGAACACAAAGAGTGGATGAACCTGTGTCATTGCAAACGATTTTGAGCCATGTCATTCAGGGTCTCTAACCATCGGTTGCTATCATCTCGCAGTCCCCAACCAGGTAGTCTACACCTACCAACATGACTCAGTCCACTTGTCAGTGACTTCATGGACTTGTGCCATGTTTTGGTCTGGCCGCCCCTAGCTTTCTTCCAACCTACTCCTATACCATTGAACATTGCTCGTCGAGGCAGTCGGTGGTCGGGCATACGTAACACGTGTTCCAGCCATCTCAGCTGATGAAGTTTCACTACTTCATCAATCGATTTGCCATCCTTACCTAGTGCCCGTTTCCTAACAACTGTGTTACTTACTCGATGGTCCCATGATATACGAGCAATGTTTCGAAGACATCTATGATCAAATACTAGTAGCCTACGAATATCCTCTACTCTTACCGGCCATGTTTCACTGCCATAAAGTGGGACGGAACGAACTGCTGCGCAGTGAACCCGTCCTTTGGTTGATAGACGGATATCTCGCCTACTCCATAAATGACGCAAGTTGGCAAGAGCTAGTCGAGCCTTCTGTATCCGTGCTGAGATTTCGTCACACACCAGACCACAAGGACTGATGAGACTTCCAAGATAAGTGAAGCGGTCGACACACTCAACTACTTCACTCCCTATCACTAGTTCGAGTGTCGATGTAACCCAATCCTGAAGCAACATTTTACATTTCGAGGGGGAGAATCCTATCCCGAACATGCTTGCATTGTTGCTTAGAGTGGTCATAAGACAGCGTCTTCACCAAATAGAACTATGTCATCTGCATATCCTAAGTCACCAAGTGAACCTCCCGGTAGAAGTTCAACCCCTGGAAATTTAGATGAGGAGAGTGTTATCTCTAAAAGTACGTCGATCACAAAGTTGAACAAGAATGGGGAGAGTGGTGCTTATGACTTAATGGCAATATCGAGGTAATGCGTGCACGATGTACATTTGCCAATAAGAGACTGATTAATTTCAGTCCTAAACATCAATGAGAAGATCCAAATAACCAATACAAATGAGTTCAACTGATTCAGTTCATAAAATAATATTGCATTCGTATTTGCATTTTTCTGTCATGAAAATAATGTCATCAGATTGTTCACAAATATTTCTAACGCACTAGAAACTTATCTAATTATTTGTAATAATTTAGTTTGAAATGTTAAATCATTGTTTCCTGCTATCAGTTTGTTGCCTTGATGAGACTAAATTTCTAAATATCCGCCATTTGATGATGAACAGATGAGATTTGTCTTGACAATATCATCTCACTGTGCTAAATTGGCTTATGGTAACTTGAACCAATGTACATATGTTCTGTGTTCTGTGTTGCGTTTAACTTACTGAGTAATGGATAAGATTAGGAAATTTGTGCTTGACTCTCTTCTCGCTTGTAACCAATTATGCGGAAAAAAGTGATCTTTTTCTAACTTAATGTATAAAGTTAGGTAAAATAAAAAAAATTTCATTCCACAACAACAATCTTTTACAATAGACATCAGGTAATAGACAGTTTCATTCGTCTCATCAAATGATTTTACTGTTACGAAATCCATAATTCAAATCTTCCCAGTTATATATACTGTAAGCTGTTTTAGAGTTAATCCAATGAGTTGTGTCAATGTGTTGTTATAGGATATTTTTTAAACTTTTTATTTGAACACATAAATATTGGTACAAGAGGATACCAAATATATATGCGCCACACAAATTTCATCATATTTGTGTGTGGGCTGTGATACTGCCCGGGTGCCCAAATCGAAGCAGGTGGTTATCTTAGGGGACCACACCCCAAGCCTTTGACCTAAAAGTCTGACCCATAAGGCAGTGGAGCATCGTAAGGAGATGCATTCCCATGGTAGCCGGTGACCAACGATTGGTTTATACGCCATTTGTTCCCTCAGGACCCTGGAGCCCATGTGCACCATTGGTTTCGAATCCGGTTAAAGCGCCAGACATTCTCTTTTCGTCCTCTCATTTTCGTAAACAACACCCCCACCACGACAAGGTAGTTAGTAGAACTTCCCTGTCAAAGGCTATATACGCGTACCCATGTGACAGCATTTCAAGAGGGAAGGCGTGCCCACCCCACTCTCGGCCATACCAGGATATTTGGGGGCATTGGAATTGATGATATTAACAATGAAGTACAAAACCTTCTTAACAACTCTTTCTAGTCTTTATATCAAGTACATGTTAACAAGTGAATTATATAATCCGATTGTTCAAATGACTCATTTCTTGAATACATCATCCTTTTTTTAATTATATTGTTACATCATTTAGATTATTGCATGGACAATAATATCATATTATTATTCATGGTATTGGTTAACCGGTATTATTCCTTTATTCATCGGTGTACTTATTGAAGCATATATTGATCAAATTGATAATTTAGTTATACCATTAGTTGTTATGCTTATTTTTCATAGTTTATAATCATAATACCAGTTTAATGATACATTTTATGTACTTATTTAGATTTGTTTATTTTCTACCCTTATTTCATGTATCTTTATGTACATAATAAATGAATGTTTTATTTACTAATAATAAAGTCTATCATTTGTTCATTTATGTTTACAGGAATAAAATATTAACAAAAGATAATCATCAATTACATAATATTATTAACTATTCTTATTATTTATAAGAAAATAGAGTTGATATGAAAGCACTATTCGTTGCAGAATATCTACTGAAAGAGTCAATTTTATAAGTGATTATCTAATAGTCCCATCAAGGATATCGTTTTTATTTAAGGGATCAAGTAAAATACTGTTATAACTTGTGACCGTAGTGACTTGACGATCGGATCAATGATGTGTAAAACCATATAAACAGTCTAGAGTCCTGATTGGCCCTACTTCCAGTTAAGTCCAGAACACAAGTCTCAGCCTCTGCGATATGAATCATTATATTTCAAGCATATTGAGTTTATGTACCAATCAAACAGACTGTAGCGGTAAATAAATGCCCAAAATAAATAGCTCTGTAAGTTTTCGACATTGGATGCTGACCACATTAGTTTTAATGGACTCACCTAGCTGAAAGCGCTCGGTCATGCATCCGCACTAGATCACGAATAGGAACGCCGTGCTCAACAACCCATACAATCGCTAGTCAGATTAGATCAGATGATTCTCGATATATTGATAGCATATCAAATATATCTCCAAGCTTCCTTGCTTCTGTCTTTTGATTTCATTTGGTGGGTACACTTCGTATTAGAAGGTGTTACTGGTTTAAGCGTTGTCAAACTCTGAATACCTGTAGCCTCTTCAAGACCACATCGTACTATAAAATAGAAAATAACATTCGTACAATATTTGGCCAACAGGAGAACGACACGTGAAGTAAATATTGACCAATAGGAAAATGATACCATTTCAAGTCTAAGGATAGCATTAGACTTAACAGGATGGTTTTTGGGATATTTTTCTGAATATTCCAACAAATACATTTAAATCATCACTCGGACTCGAGAATCTGCATTTCTGATATCAGTCGGTTCGTAGTATAATGGGGAGACCACCGGTCGTCCATACTCTGTGTAGATTCGCAAACGTATTTTGTGTTCCAAAGCTATTGAATATTTGTCCAGTGAACATCAATTCGTTAACAGTGATGATCATGACATTGGACCAATTCACACAAACTTTCTAAGTGAACAGGAAAGTGATTTTGTAGGCAACGAAGCAGGTTCCGGTAACTTTTTGATTACTTAAAAAGTGAGTCATTCTGAAAAGGCAGTCTTGGAATCATATGTATTTGTCCAGCTTTGGACATCTGTATGGCTTTCTTAACCTGCATTACTCATAAAGCAATTCGTTACTTGACTGTCCCGCAATATGTAAAAGTCGGAAAAATATACCAATACCTCATGTTGGTTTTTAGTTTACCTAAGTTATTTTTATGTTTATCCAGTACTCTCTCTAATATATGTATTTTGTGATGCGACAAACAATGAGGATAGATCTACCCATCCCTATGTATTAACTACATTTTAATGAGATCCTTGTTTTTCCTTATATAAGCGTGCAGGGGAACTAGTTGTGCTAGATAATCCCCAGGAGTATGTGTTTCAGGTCAATGACCAATCATTAGGTCTTTTAATGTGAATTCGGAATAGATTAGACAATCAATTGGTTCCCCTCCGTTAAAATTAATCTCAATGATCCATGGTTCAGTTTGCGTTTTTACGGATAAGGACTGACTATTGTTATGGTTGAGAGAAGTAAAACTGGTTTATCGTGAGTGGATGTTTGCTGAATTTCAATTCGCTGAATAACATTAAAGCGATTTTCATAGTCCACTATCTCGGTATTGAATGATGAATAACAAACAGGAATACATAAATCATAAATGTATTGAAACAAAGGTGTTTAATAATTTTTTGAACATGATACTATATGCAATTGATCTATGTGTCACTATAAGTATCTAAAACGCAGTAGAATAGCACATTTTGATCAGTCTAATGCACTTTTTGTTTTAATTATTTGTGACAACAGTTGGTAGGAATGTAAGAGATATAGTTTTACTTCATATCTCAACGTAAGATTTTCGTTTAGTCCAAGTATCTACAATAATTCTGATACGAAACAAACGTAGCGTCTAAACTTCATGAACAAGCGTTAACGTAACGATATTGTATGACGACTTCATCTGTATATTTACTGAAACAATCATGTTGACTGATTGAACAAGACACATCCTCTAATATCAAGTGCATATACTTTAGAAGGCAAAACCAACTAAATGTTCTAAGGGGTGGAAACTGAAATAATTAAAAGGACATTCAACTAATGTAGTAGAAGATAAGTGTTCAGTCATTGGTGCAACGAAGTATGCAGTTATCTCCCACATAATTAATATTTAGCCATTTAAAATACGCCTACCTGAGTCTGCTACCCTTCGTGAGAGCATTTATCGTCGACCGAAATTTTCCTTTCAACTCTATCCTAGGCTTTTGATTCCAGTTGTTCCAACTTTCTATTCATTCTTTTCATGTCTGCATTCAATTCCATGCTTAATGCTTACTTTGGTCTTCCACCTTTCCCTTCAAGATTCCAAGTTGGGGTTCGTCTCGTGATGTAAACTGATGAACTCTGCAGTATGTGTCCTGTATTTGCTGAATCCGGCCTGCTGGTCTCCGGTTGTTAGACGGAGTACCGGCACCGTGACTTCCGAAAAATCTCGGTTTTTACCATAAGGTGTCATAATTATTCTGAATAAAGAGCCTTCGTTTCTGATATCAGAGTTTAAGTGATTCAAATTGTTTATTCTGGTTAGGGTTTCTTAACAAGGTGGTTTTCCATGGGATTAGGACGCTGACCCCGCACTACCCGGCTTCCGGACTGAAAGTAAGCTCAGAAGGTTTACAGGTAGAGTTTTAGGATCACATATTTGGTGCGGAAAGTAGTGTTATCGTGAGCACGCCTGCATGGCTGAGTAATGTCTCTGTCGACTCGTGTCCCTGAGTTCACCAGTTTGATCTCTAAGTGTTTTATGTCGACTTTAAATCTCGAGAATTACGTGTTCAGCTCCAAAGATCGTGTGACTAGGAACCAGTGTCATCACTAGATACATGTTATCGTCAGAAGTGTGCGTATCCGCAGAAAGGAATGTGTATCCAATATTATGACAATGTGGGAAAAATAGTTCCTGTGATTGTCATATATAAATTCAAAGCATTCGCGCATAAATACCAGGGACTATGTTGTATAAAATGAGCCAAAACGTGCAACAGGATTGTTAGCAATCAGTTAGAAAACGGCAGCCAATAAAGTCAGAATTTGGTGTATTTGCGAACACATTTATTTAACGAACCACAATCAGCATACCATGAGAAAAGTGAACAGTAATAATAGAAGTCAATTTAAAGAGAAGTATTTCAGTCAATACAATATTTGTATACATTGCATGGAACTACGTAAAACTACGAATGGTGACAGAACTTGTTTACAAATTATGTTTATTTCAAACCACACCAAATGCCCAAGAAAAATGACAGTCATTGCACTATCTTCTGTGTCTTTTAATAGAAGACTATACTTGTTTGAGTTCAGTAGATAGCAGCGGTCACTCATCACCTTGTTTCTCTTAGATAACTTATTCCGTCATCTATGAACATTTCTGCGTCTTAGTACTCAGCCTTCATTCATAAGAGCAGTATAACGGTTGGTCTGTATTAATATTTACAGCACGTACACCAGTTAATAACTAAATTTGCCTTGAAAGGGTTCATCAGCAGAGTCAAAATCACTTTCTCAGTTAGTGTGTTCTTGTTGCTTACCACTATGAGAAAAAAGTGTACTACTCTGAGTTTCTTTAATCAACGTTTTAGAAGCTCTTTGTAAAGACTTCAAAGATGGCTATTCTTGGAGAAAACAAAAAAATACATGTTGGCAGTAAAGCCACTGTTTTATATGTGGGTTTGTAACATGAGATCACCCTTCATCTTACAATAAGATGGATAGGAAGTAGATGTAATCGTTCTAGTCGCACATAGAAAAACGTGTTGGAAATTCATGTTTATGGCTTAATGTCTATTGTTTAAAGAAAACCCAGTTTCTACATCTTTGATAAGATAAGTAATATCCTCCTGAACACAGCGTTCTAAATTAGCTCTTAAGTTGAATTTAACTCATCTGTAACAAAAAACGACAGAATTCATGTAATAGAACAATCATACAAACGCCACACTTTTAAAGAAAAAGTGAAATAGGGATTATATCTTTCCATAAACAAATACACCCTTTTGTCACTAAGACCCAAAAAGTAAGGATTTTTCTATTTGACTTAGCAAAGTTTGAAGTTTGACCCTGTGGGCAGTTTTGAATATTGCTTTGGGAGCGAGCTTTGAGGTTGGTTAGAGAATGAACCCAAGTAGACTCGTAGAAGTCAAAAGCAAGGTAATTCTATACAACACGAAAATAATTCTCATTAAAGTTTGGTGCCGAGTTCCGGCGATTCAGTTTCATGGCAGAGGATACACTACAATACAACGCTTTCTATTCCCTACTTGAACGTATTCACATGTTGTTCAACATCCCTTTTGTTATTCAGTATGTCGAGCCGAAAAACGCAGATTTACTACCGATAAGTAATAACAAGAATTTCGAATTAGCTGTAAATTCTTCAAAGCCTTTACTTAGGATTTTACTTCAGCGAAAAGGTGTGTTGATTCTTATGACTATATTCTTGCATAGGTGAGAGTTACGGAGAAATTTACGGGTATAAATCTTCTAAACACGGTCTTATACATCGAGGAGCGGCCGACACTCTTCGGAACTTCGGTGGCAGTGAGAAACATCGTCGATCTGAAAAACCTGTCATAAGTGTTATGAGTGACTTCCACTTGGTCTCATCGATACTGGATGTTGATATTATACCATGGACATTAAGACGGTAAGAATTTAATCGTTTGTAAATAGCATGTTATAATTAATACTTAAGCTCATCCAACTTCCTATAGTTGATGGCTCGAAGTTTTCGAAACATCCTTTCTGTACACGTCAAAATTCTGGAGATTTTTCGGCCTTCGGGTCTTCACAAAAATCACTGTTTATCTGTAATGTAAGATTTTACGAAAGTTATCCGAAGAATGTTACCTTAATTACAGTCGTAATCTTTGATTTGTTTGTCAAAAACGTGCTGTTTTTGATATGCATAAGGATTCAAGAAAATTGTCTAAATATCTATCGACTCGTCCATGCCATTTGTACTGTTTGTAAGGTATCGCGAAGTTACTTTCCACATATAGCGACATATAAACCGTCTCCCTGAGTTATTAAACATAAATTTTGTGGCAGATTTCATCTACATAGAACTTGGCACAAGAGTGTGTTGCTCTAAGTGGCCATCTCAATTCGCACGGCAGAATAAAAATAACAGAAGGGATTGTTGGAATTCAGGATCGACAAGAAAATAAGAAGTAAATTCATGTGAGTCCTTGTGACCGATTTTCATCTATTGCATCCGGAGTCTCTAACCGTCGATCGTGCTTATTGAATGGACCACCTTCAGGTAGACTGGATCTAATTGCAGGACTCAGATCAACAGTTAATGACCTCCTGAGCTGATACCACGTTTCTGTTTCGGCCTTTTAAATGTTAAAGTAGTACAGAATAATGGTCAAAACAATGATATAGCATCATAGCCCCTTACAGCTCATACTTGAGGGACGTAAAGACGTAACTATCCCCCGAAATGTCATGTAATTTTATGTTGCCTGTTATTGATATAATGAGAATACATTTATCAGGATATTAAGATATATTTATGCTATACATTCCAAACGACATATATATGGAAAGGTAAAAGGTCAACCGTACAATTTAGAAGTTAAAGAGAAACAAATGTATCAATTTTCATGTACATGGGGAAATGTGCATAGTGAAGAGCAATCGTGACCTCTTATTAAGGGCGACTGGGCACATACTGAACTGCATTGGTCAAACAAGACCAAAGGCCAAGCAAATATCTTCCTCCATTGCGAAATGCTTGGTTGGGACGAGTCATAGAATTAATAACTAGTCAGTTTTCGTAGTGTTATACAAAAATGTTCATGGACCTATACTGAGGTCTACTAAAGCCTTGCTTTTACGGAAACTGGAACCTCGATTGCCTTGATCTTTCCTATTACCTAATTTGTTTAGTCCGTCTTCTATCTTTTTTTATACAATGTATTAACATGTATATATGTGATCGGGATGTTCGGAATGTATTGCGCAGATATTTCTTGTAATTCTGATAACCTTCGTCTTCACATCGCATTTTCCGAATTTACCAGAGGGATCAATTGTTTTTAATTTCTAATCTGTCACTAACGATTTTTCCCTCTTTCAAGTGTGCACCAATCCAAATTGTCACAGCACAGTAAGAGGAAGTCTGAAAAGTAGTCGAAATAGTGATATTAAGAATTTAAACATGTTCAGTGTGATACAGAGAGTAGGACTGACATATAAGGATGAAAAGTATAAAATGATATTGAGATTCAAGGTTTCTAGAAGGCTAACTGTCGAGTACACTTGTCCTACTGTTATTGATTTTGCACAATGTCATCCATTGTTTCCAACTATGAATTGCAACTATTTCTTAGATTCTAGGTACAAAGCCTTAATTTTTCTTTTTAGTTTAAACTAGTAGTCCGTATCTTCATTGACTGATGCTATGTCTTCACTTGGTCTTTACTAGATTTCTTTCAGCTCACTTCTGCTCCGGTTAAAATCGTTACATGCGCTGATCGAAGTCTACCTACCAAGTTTTAGTGGGGCTATTAGTGTAATTAACCTGGAAGGAATCCTTCCTTGGCGTAGTTCTCGTGTTAGCTGGCACCCATTAACATCAGTTTCCTCAAGATTTCAGACATACCTAGTCTATGAAGTCAACAGATCTTAGTCTGAGGAATACAATAAATCAATCGCACGCTTTTTGATTAAAATTTAAAATTTAACTACCTTTCTAAGTTCTATCGGTTGACATTGTCTCAAGTTGAATAAAGTTGCGTGGATGTACTCCTTGTTACCTTGTAAATCTAGAGAATTTTTGTCATTATACCTTTCATACTGTATTTACTAGTATTTTGCACATTTATTTGCATCCCTCTATGTTAAAAAAGAAATGTATTGTGAAATCCTAAGTGAAACTCAAACCATGCTGACGAGCAAAACATTAGATTTATTTAAGTCCAAATATAACTTCATTCTTGATATTTTCTGTACACTTAGGGTTCAGCTATTTTGAAAATTTTTGTCTAAAACCTCATACCAACTTATTTTACTAGTATTCGTATCACTTTTCTTGGTGGTTCTGATGTTTTTTGAACTGTTCTTGTTGCACTTATCTGAAGTATACCAACTACAATCTTTTTACCCAACACATGGTTTAACATATTTGTTGAGTATTAGTTTATGTATCTTCGAGTTTGAGCAACACGCTGTTAATGTTATGAGGACTAGTGATACTGTTCGGTTTCCACAACTAACAAATAGATGGAGCGGTGTTCAAATCTACGAGGACTCAATGGTTAGGAAGTTCGATTTACAGCAACTAAGTTACAAGTCCAAAGCCCGCTCCGGCTACTTCTGTTTGGCAACCATGTAGTATCACTCACTGCTTCGGTTTGGGCACCCGGGCAGTATCACAGCCTTCACACATATCGAATGAGATTTGTGTGGCGCATATGTATTTGGTGCCTCCTTGTACCAATATCTATGTGTTAAAATAAATAAATAATAAATAATCACTCACTAGCCCACATACTCAGAGTGTAGTTTATAGTCAAGTAAATGAATCTGTACGTAATAAATGAGTTGTAAAAAGTTTAAATTTCTGATCTGTTTGAATGCTAAGTTCCTTAATTACTAAGGCATCGCTTCACTGTTTACAGATTTACCTAGATCTTTATTCTCTGTCCATATATATATGTATATGTATATCCATCTAATTTTTGTAATTCTTTATTTAGTGTAAGCCTGATCCGATCACCTGGTAAACAGTTCGGTTTAAATATTCGTACTGGTGCTATTCAATATTATACTAAAAATGGTTATGAAACTATTCCAGCCTTTTTTATATCTCGTCTAGCTGAAGACGGGATTGCTTATAATACTGGTTTATTAGCTGTGAATGATGAAATAATTGAAGTGAATGGTATAGAAGTTTACGGTAAATCATTAGATCAAGTCAATGATATGATGGTTGCTAATAGTTCAAATTTAATTATTACTATTCGACCAGCTGATCAAAGTATGTGTTTAGTTCCAAGAGAGATTTCACGTTCAAGATTTTCACAAAGTTCTGATCTTTTATATGGTCCACGAAAAAATATTCCAATAACTGGACGTAGTTCACCACTATTATTATCATCATCAACAACAACAACAAATTATCCTCAATCTCAATCACAATATATTCCATCTCAATTATTATCATCATCATCATCTCATCCATTAACAACAAATGTTGTATCCTCAAATAATCATAATCCATTAACTAGAACAAGTGGATTTAATGGTGATTCAACCATTCAAATTAATGAAGAAATTGAAAGTGATGATGATATGAATGTTGGATTAATTACAATATAAATGGTATTCAGTTTATTATTTATTCTAGTTTATACATTCCTATTTATTTCATACATATACACATTTATATATGGTTGAAATCTCATATCAGTTTAGCACAAGGTAATGAACCTTTTTTTGTTGTTGTTGAAAGACATATCGCCTATTGATATATATTAGTACTGTTTTGTTGCTTATTCTTTTTCTATCAAACATTTTGTGTTATACTTAAGGCGGACTCATTGAGTACCCTTCAATACAATGGGTTTATAGAGACTAAATGAATTTTGTGCATTATCTACATGTTGATTGCATCTAAGCCGTGCTATTCATCCTTCTTCTTCTTCTTCTCCTCCTCCTCCTCTTCTTCTTCTTGAGAATTCTCTATAGAGAAAAGTAAATATAAAGTATTATGTAAGAGCGTAACATATCAGCCTAGATACATACATATACATGTAGATAATTTATTTGTGATCATCTTTGACATTATAACTCTTTCTTCTTTCATTTCCATTATAGAATTAAACAATATTCTATAAATAATCTTTTTATTTTTATGAAGAAAGCAACAATAAATTCCAAAGTTTAAAAAAGGGTTTTTTCCCTCCCTCTCTCTCTCTCTCGCGCGCTACTCCCCTATCTTGCCTTTTTTATCTCTGTTCCTTACATCTTGATAGAAACAAACAAACAAACAAACAAACAAACAAACACAGACACACACACACACAGAAACATTCAAACATACAATTAAGCTCATACATATATAAACTATTTCACGTAAATGATTCAATTGATCAACTGTAATTCATTTGTTTATTTTAATTTTCTCTTGGATATCTATTTTTCTCCGGTTACTAACTAGTATATTATATCTGGTTACCTTTTCTGATTATGGATATGGGTTGTTTTCTTTTTTGTTTTGTTTGATATTATTTCACTGGTTTTCTATGGATATATTTATTATACCTACACATATCAATAGACATTGCTCAATCTACTACTCATAAAATTGCACATGAAGTAATTCTTTTTAATTTATATATTTACTTTATCTTTTTTAAAAACAAACAAACAAACATGAGAAACTTGACAAAGTCCTTATGATATAATTTACTTTTGCATCAAGTTGTACTGTTTAGAAAAAAAAAGTGATTTTTAGTATGAGGTAGTTTTGATGAAGATCGTTTAACTTATTTATTGGTAGTTTATTTAGTAGATTAATTGCCCCTAAATGTCCTGGTACGGCCGAGAGTGCGGAGAGTTAGCACTCCATCTCAAAATGCTCTCACATGGCCACGCGTATATATCCTCTGACAGGGAAGTCCTATTCACTGCCTTCTCGTGGTGCGGGTGTTGTTTACGAAATTGAGAGGACGAAAAGCGTATGTCCAGCGCTTTAACCAGGTTAGTGAATATGTAGGATCCATCTAGGGGAGTTGGAAAACTCTGATTCCAAACCAATGCTGCACATGGGCTCCAGTATCCTGAAGGAACAAATGGTGTATGAACCAATTAGTGGTCACCGGCTACCATTGGACTGCATCTCTTTACCTTGCTCCACTGCCTTGTGGATCAAACCTTCAGGTCGAAGGTTCCGGGTGTGGCCCCCTAAGAAAACCCCGTGATTCGGTTTGGGCACCCAGGCAGTATTACAGCCCTCACACAAATCGAATGATTTATTTGACGCATATGTATGTAGTGCCTCCTTGTACCAACATCTATGTGTTAAGATAAATACATAAATAATGTGAGATTAGAAATCGTTTCAAACCAGGGTAAATTGGTTAAGTGTTTTCGCCATAGTGTTCTATTTATTTATTTATTTACTTGAATACATAAACATTGGCACAAGAAGGTACCAAATAAATATGCGCCACATAAATCATTCGATTTGTGTAAGGGTTGGGATACTGCTCGGGTGCCCAAACCGAAGCAGGTGGTTTTCTTAGGGGACCATACTTGGAGCCTTCGACCTAAAAGCCTGAT
Source organism: Schistosoma intercalatum (assembly GCA_944470365.2). Lineage (NCBI taxonomy): Eukaryota > Metazoa > Platyhelminthes > Trematoda > Strigeidida > Schistosomatidae > Schistosoma > Schistosoma intercalatum. Next base: position 1,540,395 of record OX103732.1, on the reverse strand, counting down.
CCACATGACAGAGGAGTAACGTAAGGAGATGTAGTCCTATAGTAGCAGGTGACCAGCAATAGATTCATATGCCATTTATTTCCTTAGGATAATGGAGCCAATGTGTACCATTGGTTTGGAATGAGGCTTTTTCAACTCCCCTATGTGTATCCTTCATATCCACCAAACCGGGTAAAGTGTTGCACATTCACTTTTCATCCCCTTAATGTCATAAACAACAGTGATGCCGCGGGTAGGTAGTGAATAAGACTTCTATGGCAGTGAACCCCTCAACAATGTGTACACATACGAACTCACCAAGGATCGTAATGTACATACCCTAAATCTTTATGGTGAATGGATTTCCAATTTTAGGGATTTTAGACATTATCCGGCTGTTATATATCTGAAGCCAGTTTTCAATATAAACATTCTTCCGAGTAAACTTCTCATTTTAATAATGATGACAATAATCAGTTGACTTTGAGAATTCGCTATGTTCTAGTGAAAAAAACCAACCGAATTCAGTTATATCACGAGCTAAACAATTAGCCTCAATTTCAGTGAGTAGTTATTTGAAGTATTGGCTTGTGCACGCCAACTCAGTGGATCAAAAGTGACACACCCACCTTGAGGTTTTCATGCCTTCGATCATAATAGCCCATTTCAATGTATTTTTTGACTTATAGAACCAAGCCTTAGAAATGTTTCAGCCTCTTCAGAGTAACTTCTCTGACTGATTCAGTTAAGTGGGTTACAGTTGGTGTGAATTATATGTAAAACATTGTTGAGAGCAATAAATTACTATTTAAAGCCCTTTAACTTTCAACTAATAGGTCAGTCAGTCAGTGGTCTTGAGTGCTGTTAGAGGTATAAGGGTGGTTATCACTTCCCGGTTGCCCATACCGTGGAAGGGTTCTTCTGGAGGCACCTGAAAAGGAAATTGGATTAGAGTTGGTCTTAATGACCGGAGAGCGTGACCTCAGTGCCCAAGGGACGACTGATTGAGGTCGGTCACACATGACATGTTCATGAGTAATTTCTGTGATAGCTCCGTACTTGTTCAGACCTTACCGCCGGAGACGGATATCCGTGGGATAAGGCGAGTTGTGCATTTATTAGGTTCGACCTTTTCTAACCCCATCCCTCCTTATGGAAAGGCAGCATCGCCGTCACGCTGGTTGTCTGAAGGAAACACCTTACTGCTGTCACACCTCTGTACAGTCAGCAGTAAGATTTCGCCTTCGGACCTTGGGTTTGTTGCTTTTAGTCTTACCGCTCTTCAACCGATCTGTCTGGCATGGTAGGACCTTGAGGAACGGTTGTTCCAGCCAGTATAGCTCGGTTGCTTCATCACGATAGGCAAGCTCGACCACCACGTCAAGGTAGCAACATTGAACACAAAAGACTGAGACTTCCATGTTACTGTAACTTAAAAATCGGACCTAAGTAAACGTAAAAAGTCATTCTCATCTTTGGATACAAGCAATACTAAAAGATTTACCCAACGATGAGTAATTGCCGCTACCGTTATTGTTTCGTGTGTGGGGATGAATAAGAAAAAAGGGTAAATTTAGCATGTTTTTCTGGTGATGAGAGGAAAGTAAGACTTTCTGGAATGTCACCGCTTTATTCACCATTTGTTCGCCTTTATTTCTTCTTTATTCTTTGCTTGCAAGTCATGGATATCCCAGCAGTACTACAGGACAAAATAGATTTTTACAAGGATTCAACAGACAACACTAGGTGAAAATAATAAAACGATCATTCTACTTATTATCAGGTCGTTGATTCGAATTTCAGTCCATACTTTTCTATTTAAACAGCCCAGTTACACATATCTTGACTTGATACAGAAAAAGTTCTGTAACTCAAAGCTGAATCCACAGATCTATGCTTGCTTAATCAAATTTTATACTTAAATGTAGAGTATTTTATCATATATTGTGTTGACTTTCAAAATCAAAATATTTTTAAATATAAGGGGTTTATAAAGATTACTGAATTCTATGAGTTACATTACAAATTGGTTTATTATTATTTCATCACATAGATATTGGTACAAGGAGGCACTAAATAACATATGCGCCACACAGATCTCATTCGATACGTGTGAGGGCTGTGATACTGCCCTGGTGCTCAAACCGAAGCAGGTGGTTTTCTTAGGGGGCCACACCTGGAGCCTTCGACCTGAAGGTTTGATCCACAAGGCAGTGGAGCAAGGTAAAGAGATGCAGTCCAATGGTAGCCGGTGACCACCAATAGGTTCATACGCCATTTGTTCCTACAGGATAGTGGAGCCCATGTGCATCATTGGTTTGGAATCAGAGTTTTCCAACTCCCCTAGATGGATCCTACATATTCACTAACCTGGTTAAAGCGCTGGACATACGCTTTTCGTCCTCTCAATTTCGTAAACAACAGTAATGCTGCGAGAAGGCAGTGAGTAGAACTTCCCTGTCAGAGGATATATACGCGTGGCCATGTGAGAGCATTTCGAGAGGGAGAGCGGACTCTTCCCACTCTCGGCTGTACCAGGGCATTTGATACTAGTTAAACAATTATTAAAAATAAATAGGACATTAGATGGTTGTTTCATCATAGTCTTAAACTCTTCAGCATTTACTTCCTTAAAAGAACCCACAATGAGACTATAATATATGAACGATCTTTGAGCAACGCTAAAGTCATCTTGAGAATGTCCACCTACTAACTAGAGCTAAATAAGGGTTTTAAACTTGTGTAAAGGATAAAGATTGTGATTTACAGTTGACAGTTAGTGAGTGGGATTAGATTTAGGGTTTTCATCACGAATTAACATTAGCTAAAATGCCAAGATGCTATTTTACTAAATGGATAAAGCATTTCGCACCGAAATCCAAGACCTGTTAATCTTATACTTGATTGGTTCGTCTATAAATTATAATCTCGCCGAATTCACTTCAATTACTATCACAGTGAATATTTTATTTGTCTTTATATATAAGTCAAACAATACCCTACTATAAATGATATGAAGTAATGGTTGTTTAATATTATTGTTACATCGAAATCTTATTCAAAATGAATTAGGAAATATGAATGTTTAATTACTTATTATAAGGGTGTTATAATTTCTCTTTATTACGATCCAGCTATTCTTATTGCTTAGTAGCCTCTGATTAATGTTGGGGATGGTTGGAAGAAAGTTAGGGGCAGCCAAACCAAAACTTGACATCAGTCCACAAAGTCACTAACTTCTAGTCTAAGCCATGTTGGTAGATGCAGACTACTTGGTTGGGGTTCGCGTAACTATCGTAATCAATGGTTGAAGATTGTGGGTGATATGGAAAAGAATCCATCATAATGGCGTAGGTGTATACACTCTCTGTCTTCCCTTAAACTAAGAGATTAAAATCTCTTATCTTTCTTTCTACGAACTAATTCTTTCTTCCTGTACTATATCCTTATTGCAGTCTTTCTTTTATATATTACTACCATTGAATCAACTGCTTCTATGAATCCGGTGTTTAACTTGCTGTGCTAATTGAGGTTTCCAAATCAGTACATGATTGAACAAGAACGAAATTTATATTTCAAATAACAAGGAGTAGATGAAAGTAAGAGAAGCACAATAAAAAGAGAAATTTCAACAGTTGAGATCATGAGTCAATTGAAGCTAGACCACTATGGAAAACCTGGAAGCACTGGATGGCCGTTTCGTTCTATTGTGGGACTCCTCAGTAGTACTCATCCATAACCCCGCCTTGCGGGATTCGAACCTAGGATCTATCAGTCTCGTGCCAGACGCTTAACCAACTAGACGACTGAGCCGACTGGTATCCAACGGTGCTAATGTCTAACTTCAACTAATCCACAATTGTCATCAGTGAATTACTACGAAACGGCCATCCAGTGCTTCCAAGTTTTCCATGGTGATCTAGCTTCAATTGACTCATGATCTCAACGATTGAAATGACTACAATCTCCACAAAACCCCTCCTAATACAAAAAGAGAAATGTTAGTATATTTATAATATAAATATATGAGAAGATACTCTAACATTGATTGGATAAGAAATAATCAATCCATGTACCCCTAAGCATAAATAATCTTGCACGGAGAACATACTTAAGTCCCGCTCAGTCAGTCAGTCAGCTACAACGTAAGACCAGGCACATATATGCATCGGTCCAAGTTGCCATACCTCATTTAACACAACAAGATGAACACCGGATTCATGAAAGTAGATAATTCAGTTGTGGTAATATATAAAAGAACGATTATGTATAAGGATATAATACAGGAAGAAAGAATTAGTTCGTAGAAAGAAAGATATGAAGTGATTTTAATCTCATGGTTTAACGGAAGTCAAAGAGTGTATACACCGATGCCATTGTGATCGATTCTGAGCCATGTCACACACAGTCTCCAACCATTGGTTACGATAGTCACGCGGACTACAACCAAGTAGTCTGCATCTACCAACATGGCTCAGACTAGAAGTTAGTAACTATCAAGTACTGACGCCACGTTTTGGTTTGGCCGCCCTTCCCACTAACAAAAGATTATTGACTTATTTCATAGATTATTTTAACAGAATATACAAAATAATTTTCTTTATAAATCAATTTCATGACATAATGAATAATAGATTTTCGTTTATATATTCCTTATATCTATATATATACATAAATGGATTAGTTGAAGTTAGACATTAACAGCGTTGGATGCCGGCCGGCTCAGTGGTCTAGCGGTTAAGTGCTCGCGCGCGAAGCCAGTAGATCCTGGGTTCGAATCTCGTAGGGGGGGGTCGTGGATGCGCACTGCCAAGGAGTCCCACAGTGGGACGGAACGGCCGTCCAGTGCTTCCGGGTTTTCCATGGTGGTCTGGCTTCAATTGACTCATGATCTTAACTATTGAAAATACATAAATACGTTGGTCATGTTTACATTGACCTTATTATAATTAAATGATAATAAACAATTATGATAATTCACTGAGAATTAAGTAGTATCATGTTAAATATTGATAGTATAATCATGTATTCAATTAGTGTAATCTTTCTGATAGATTTTTTAAAGTTTCATTTCAATAAACGATTATGTTAACGAATAGAGTGTAATGATGTTGTGAGGGAATTCTCAGAGTTCTATTGAGAAGTTGTGATCAGTAGAGTTAATCCGTGTCGGGTAGAGACAGATATCTACCTCGGTACAATGGATGATAGTTGTGCACTTTCGTGGGTTGGTTGAGGTCAGACGTTAAAACCATTGGATACCAGTTCAGTGGTCTAGAGGTTAAGTGTCCACGCGCGAGACTGATGGCCCTGGATTCGGATCCCGCGAGTGGGACTCCTCAACGCACTGCTGAGGAGCCCTACATTAGGACGAAACGGCCGTCCAGTGCTTACAGGTTTTCAGTGGTAGTCTAACATCAATTGGTTCGTGATCTCAATACAAAATTTAATAATCTCCACAACCTTATACTCATAATCGTTACGAATTGCCATAGATGATGATTTCATTATATTGGATATCGACTGGAATTTAATCAGTTTCAACTTGATGTTTTAAAGGTATACTGTTGATTGTGAGATCTGCTGGTCGTTTATCACATTTTGCTGTCATGGGTGAAATATTTATCTATTACCCAGTGACTTTTAGTGATGCACCAATTCAAGTCAATTCCTGATGAGAATGCTGTTATGACGGAATTCGTCACTATGCATCAACTTCCTGAACTATGAGAAAGCATTTGACAGTGTAGGTAGGGGAATCTTCTTTGACACTATGGTGTACCTGAGAAAATCGTCAACATCATCGGGAATTCATTCGACAGACTACACTGCAAAGTGGTGCATGGAGGACAGCTGACAGACTCATTTCAAGTGAGGATCGTAGTCAGACAAGGCTGTTTACTCTCTCCCTTGCTCATTCTTCTGGTAATTGACTGGATTATGAAGGCGTTGACATTTGACGAGAAGCACAAAATGCAATGGACAGCTTGCGTGGAACTAGACGATTTGGACTTCTTAAATGACTTACTCTTCTATCCCAGACACAACAACATTTGTAGGTGAAGACAACCAGTGTAGCAGGAGTCTCCGCATCAGTAAGCCTCAAAGTACACAAGGGAAAAAGCAAGATTCTCAAATACAACACGGAGACCACCAACCCAATCACACTTGATGGAGAAACTCTGCGAGAGACGGAAACTTCTGCGTATTTGGGCAGTATCATCGATGGACGTGGAAGATGTAAAGGAAAGGATTGGCGAAGCAAGGACAACATTCCTACAGTTGAAGAACATATGGCACTCAAGACAACTGTCTGCAAGCCAACATCAAAGTCAGAATCTTCAATATGAACGTCAAGACAGTTCTGTTGAACGGAGCCGAAACTACCACAACCATAATCAAAAAGGTACATGTATTTATAAACAATTGTCTACAAAAGATACTCAATATCCGTTGACCGGATATCATCAGCAACAGCCTTCTATGGGAGAGAACAAACCAGCTTCCAGTTGAAGAGGAAATTAGGAAAAGACGTTAGAAGTGGATAAGATATACATTGTGGAAATAATCAAATTACATCACGAGATAGGCGCTAACTTGGAAAAGAAAAAAAGGAAGACCAAGGAACACATCGCATCAGGAATCGGAAGAAGACATCAAAAGAATGAATAGCAACTGAAAAGGATTGCCAAGGACAGAGTTTGATGGAGGGCGCTGGTGGGCGACCTATGCTCCTTCACGATGGGTAACAAGCTTAAATATTGGAGAAGTTAATTCTAGTTTTCCAGATTATTATTGTTTTGTCATATAATTACTGAATCACTAGATTACTATGTATGTGCATTCCGTTTATTATAAGCTTTCGATTAACCTATGAAATATTATCATAAGACTTAGTATTGCTAATTTGTGACCAGTCTATTACTCATAGTCTTCTCAATTCACAACCACTTTTAGCTTGTTCATGCATAACTGTTAATTTTCATTTTGTGATACAGCCCGATTTGTTATATTCGTATATAAATTATGTCTGTTTGAAATATAGATATGGTAGAGGTTAGTTGCTGATTCTTGAATTCATATCTAGGTATAGAAAGGAGATAGCTAATAGTGAACGAGCAGGGATCTAGCTGCTGGCTCACGGTTAATAGTTCAGGCTGGGCGTGTAATTGGTCAAGTCAAATACACAAAGTTATCTGTGCAAATACCATATGTTATTAATTAGAATGAGTGATGATCAGACTTGTTGTATTTTTATTCCCATAGATACCATATTAACTTCTTATTCTTTCTATAATTTGTTTCATCTCCCTTAAAATTTAAATTCTATCGAATAGACCTTCATCTTTATATACAATGGCTTTGACAAGTGAATGTCTTTGTTAGATTGACAAAGATATATTACTGAAATAAAATTCCACATTATTATTTCAGACTGATTCCTTCTCAATACACTAGAAATTTATGAAGGGGATTAATTAATTTTAGAAGCATACCATAATGGCTACTCAATGTGGTTTATTAACTTTAATTTTAAATTTTACACTACTCGTAAGTAACTTAAAATATTTAGTAAAAAAAAGTACATGAATCGCAAACAAATGGTTTCCACTGTAGGTCGACATCTATAGAATAATTACTAAGACTCAAGTATTATTTAAAAAAAGAAACATAATAGTAAGATAAGATATCCTACCTGGTGATACTGTTCGGGTGCTCAAACCAAAGCAGGTGGTTTTCTTAGGGGGCTACACCTGGAGCCTTTGACCTGAAAATCTGATCCACAAGACAGTGGAGCATCGTAAGGAGATGCAGTCCCATAGTAGCCGGTGACCAACAATTGGTTCATACACCATTTGTTCCCTCAGGATACTGAGGCTCATGTGAACCATTAGTTTGGAATCCGGTTAAAGCGTCGGACATTCGCTTTTCATCCTCTCAATTTCGTAAACAACACCCGTGCCACGAGAAGGCAATGAGTTGGACTACCCTGGCAAAGGCTATATACGCGTGGACATGTGAGAGCATTTGGAGAGGGAGAGCGAACTCTCCCCACTCTCAGCCGTAGTAGGGCATTTGGGGGCTAGATTGTAGAAGTAAAAGGTATATAAGAAATATAAGAATTACATAAATTTACTTCATGTCTTATCGTTTCAATTTAACAACAGAGGATAGTTATAGTCTTGTAGAAGATTTTTCTGTAGGTGATTCAGTGATTTATAATTCCAAGTTCCAAGAATCCTCACATGATGTATATTTGTGTACATCAGACTGTGCATTATTCTTATGAGAACAGTAATCAATGATAGATTTATCACTTGTGAATAATAATTAACATAATCATAGATGATTATGTTCTAGATAAATCATAATAGAAACATATAAGCTGAGGAAATCTCAGATTATTATATTTGTCTACAGTAAAAATTTCAATTCATGACTGAATTAATTGTAAACATGTACCCAGTTTAGCAGCAGTCTCTGCATCAGTAGGCCTCAGTATACACAAAGGGAAAACCAAGGTCCTCAAATTCAAAGCGAAAAACAGCAATCCAATCACTCTTGATGGCGAAACTCTAGAAGATGTAGAGTCCTTCACATACCTAGGAAGCATCATCGATGAACAAGGAGATTCAGATGCAGACGTAAAGGCGAGGATCGGCAAAGCAAGGGTCGCATCCCTACAATTGAAGAACATACATGTGGAACTAAAAACAACCGTCCACCAATATCGAAGTCACAATCTTCAATACGAACGTCAAGGCAGTTCTACTGTATGGAGCTGTAACTTGGAGAACTACAACAACCACCATCAAGAAGGTACAAGTATTTACAAAATGGTTGTCTACGCAAGATACTCAACATCCGTTGGTCGGATACCATCAGCAACAGCTTACTGTGGGAGAGAACAAATCAGCTTCCAGCTGAAGAGGAAATCAGGAAAAGACGATGGAAATGGATAGGACATACACTACGGAAATCATCAGACTGCATCACGAAGCAAGCCCCAACTTGGAATCCTGAATGAATGTGGAAAAGAGGAAGGCCAAAGAACACATTACGTCAGGAAATAGAAGTAGACATGAAAAGGATGAATAACAAATGGGAAGAGCTGGAAAGGATTGCCCAGGACGGGGACGGATAAAGAGTACTGTTGGGCGGCCTATGCTCCTTCACGAGGAGTAACAGGCGTAAGTAAGTAAGTAAGTGTACCCATAATAATCTATGATTATAGGTAATGTCTAATGTGAATTTTCAGTATATAAACTATGGCTTCATCTATGAGTAAATCACAAGCTATCAGGACTCAGTAGCTAAGTGGATAACGCGATGGCGTTTGAAGCGAACGGTACTGAGTTCGAGTCCCAGAGTGAACATCAACTCTGAGATGCAGGTACATCCAGCTGACGAGTCCCAAACAGGACGAAACGCGCGTCCTGGATTCCACTGCTAGCCACTATCCATCTTTGCTTATAATGCTTGTAAATTTAGGCAATATCGAGGCATACGCACAGTATGCGCATATGCCAATAAGAGACTGATCAATTTCAGTCCAAAAAAAAACATCAATGGGAAAATTCAAGTAAAACAATATCAAGTGAATTCAACTTCAACCCATTGCACAAGCAAGCGGCTATCAGGACTCAGTAGCTAAGTGGATAACGCGATGGCGTTTGAAGCAAACAGTACTGAGTTCGAGTCCCAGAGTGAACATCAACTCTGAGATGCAGGTACATCCAGCTGACGAGTCCCAAACAGGACGAAACGCGCGTCCTGGATTCCACTGCTAGCCACTATCCATCTTTGCTTACAAGTTATAATAGTTATCTATCAGAGAAAAAGTATTCTACTCACTGACTTCTCGTGGTGAAAGTGCTGTTTATGAAATTGACAGAATGTTTAGTGCTTTAACTGGGTTGGTGGACAACTGAGGATCCATATTAGAGGGGAGTTGGGATACTTTGATTCGAAACTGATGGTACACATGGGCTTTACGATCCTGAAGGAACAAATAGCACATGGACCAATCGTTGGCTTCCGACTGCCATGGGACTGCATCTTCTGACGTTGCGCCACTGCATTGTGAATTAGACCTTTAAGTCGAAGGCTCAGGGTATGATTCCCTAACAAAATCACCTGCTTCGGTTTGGGCATGTTCTGATTAATCACAAATCATTAAATTGATTTATTTAGCATATAGATTATGTTATTTTTAGTGTTATATTATTATCACTTGTGACCAGAATCCCCTGTTAATGTATAACATAATGATACCGTCAATTAGAGAATAGTGACTTATCAACTGGACCAATGACATATAAAACACGTACGAGCAGCCTAGAGTCCTTATCGGTCCTGATTTCTGCCTAGCGCACCCAGTCAAGAATCCCGGAACATCAATCTCAGCCTCTGCAATTTGAATCATGTATTTCAAATATACTAGGGTTTATATACCAACCAGACAGACCACATCGTACCATAGAATAGAAAATAACATTTGTACAAGATCTAGCCAAAAAGTGGCTGTGAATGTGGGAGATAGTAATTGACAGACAGGGTATAATTCAAGAACAGTAAATCATATAATAATAGCCTATAGGTCATGATGGAGCTTGTGTTAAGAGGAACACGAATATGCGGATAGTTTAGTTAGTTACTTACTTACGCCTGTTACTCCTAATGGAGCATAGACCGCCAACCAGTATTCTCCAAACCACTCTGTTCTGGACCTTTCTTTACACTTCTATCCAATTATTGTTCATTCTACTCATATCTGTCTCCATTTCTCAGTATAATGTGTTCTTTGGTCTTCCTCTTTTCTTTTGGCCTTGAGGATTCCATGTGGGGGCTTGTCTTATGACGCAGTTGGGTGCTTTTCTCAATGTGTGTCCTATCCACTTCCAGCGCTTTTTCCTGATTTCTTCCTCCACTGGGATCTGCTTTGTTCTCTCCCACAGTAGGTTGTTGCTAATAGTGTCCGGCCAACAGATCTGAAGTATTTTGCGTAGACAACTGTTAATAAACACCTGTATTTTCTGGATGATGGATTTCGTAGTTCTACAGGTTTCCGCCCCATACAGTAGAACTGTCTTGACTTTTGTATTGAAAATCCTGACCTTGGTGTTGGTTGACAGACAGTTACTTTGAGTCTCAGTGTTTCGAAGTTGTAAATATGCTGCTCTTGTTTTGCCGATCCGCGACTTCACATCTGCATCAGATCCACCGTGTTCATCGATGATGCTGCTTAAATATGTAAAGGTTTTTACATCTTCCAAATCTTCTCCGTCAAGTGTGACTCAGTTGTTGCATGCTGTGTTGTATCGGAGAATCCTGCTTTACCCTTTGTGTATGTTGAGACGTGCTGCTTCTGAGGCTGTTGCTACACTGGTCGTCTTCTCCTGTATTTGTTGTTGCGTTTGGCATAGAAGGATAGTTTAGTTACTTAACCATTATACAATAACAATATATGTATAGTATTTGGCCATAAAATTAGATTCCAATAGTTACTATTCATTATTCTCATTAGGATATAACATCAACCATGGGATTAGTTTACTTCATATATATATATATAGCTACAAAATGAAGTCAGATACATTAACTCCCTAAGTAATCGATTTCATATCATCTCTACAACAACAACAACAACAACAAACCCATCTAACCAATCTGACTATGAATCAATAATATTTAACTGTTTCATACATATTGATAAACAAGAACGAAAAACTATTCTGTCTATTCGAGTTACATTCAAAGTGTTAAAGATTATTTTTCTTTTTAGTTATAAAATCAGTATTCTACTACTCTACTTTACTCTAATAATGAAAATCATATGAATTATTAAGTACTTACTTATTGAATATATAAATAATCAAGAGAAAAGATATATCAACCAGTGAAGATCATGAGTTAATTGAAGTTAGACTACCATGAAGAACCTGGAAGCACTGGATGGCCGTTTCGTCCCACTGCGGGAATTCTCAGCGGTGTGCACCCATGACCCCGCCTCGTGAGATTCCAACCCAGGACCAATCAGTCTCGTACGCGAGTGCTTAACCACTAGACCATTAAGCCGCCCCCAAATGCCCTGGTATGGCCGAGAGTGGGGAAAGTCCGCTCTCCCTCTCGAAATGCTCTCACATGGCCACGCGTATATAGCCTCTGCCAGGGAAGTCCTACTCACTGCCTTCTCGTGGCGGGGGTGTTTTTTACAAAAATGAGAGGACGAAAAGCGAATGTCCGGCGCTTTAACCGGATCCCAAACTGATGGTGCACATGGGCTCCAGTATCCTGCGGGAACAAATGGCGTATGAACCAATCGTTGGTCACCGGCTACCATGGGACTGCATCTCCTTACGATGCTCCACTGCCTTGTGGGTAAGACCTCTAGGTCAAAGGCTCGGGGAGTGGCCCCCTATGAAAACCACCTGCTTTGGTTTGGGCACCCGGGCAGTATCACAGCCCTCGCACATATCGAATAAGATTTGTGTGGCGCATATGTATTTGGTGCCTTCTTGTACCAATATCTATGTGTTAAAATAAATAAATAATAAATAAGACCATTAAGCCGGCCGGTATCCAACAGTGTAAGTATTCAACTTCAACTAATCCACGAAATTGAACGACACATCCACCATTGTTATCAGTGAGTTACTATCTCATAATTGACCCAGTTGAACTCCATTGGTCATTGCTTCTTACTAGAACTCTAGGATATACCTTTTGAAGCCAATCACTAGTGTGAGCATATGTTGATTCAAATCAGAAGGGGTTTTGTAGAGATTGTAGTAATTTCAACCGTTGAGATCACGATTCAATTGAAGTTAGACCACCATAGGACGAAACAGCCATCCAGTGCTTCCAGGTATTCAACTGTTGAAATTACTATAGTATCCATAAAGTCCCCTTCTGTAACCTAGTTCTTTAGGATTGACAGTTGTTAATTTATATCACAAATCCTTAGTTATGATTTTATAGATCAAGATGTTATCAGGTATGGCTTGTAATTGAAGCCAGTGTCGAAGTTATGAATGAGATAACATGCGGAGTGCAAACTTACAAAGTTCTTTGATGAGAACTATACATTGAATACTTCATTTACCAAAATTCCATCATTTATCCTTCATTATCTATATGATTCTTCTAAATCACAATACCTTTTCTATTTTCATTTCTATTTTTTTTTCAAGTCGATCTTTATAGCATTCTATTTCCAGGTTTTTCACTTTCTATTGGTATTACATACTACTTAAATCGACAGACATAAGTAGCATACATCACAAAGATACTAATGTAGTTTTCTATTTGTTATGACTTTAAAAAAAACCAAGTGAACATGACTTGGCAATTACCTCTTTCTCTTCCTCTTTCTTCTTCTTCTTCATATGCTACCATCTGATTTTGGACAGCACATAGTTTCATACATACATCAATCAATCAATATTTTTCAACTACATTTTTTTGTTGTGTTTGTTTGTTTGTTTGTGTGTGTGTGTGTGCGTGTGCGTGGACAATTTTTCATTCAAAACTAATTAACTACACAACAACAACAACAACAATAAAAGGGGGGGGGCAAAAACATGAAACTGTTAAAACAAATATGCATTCATCCATCTTATCTTATCACTGGAACCATATTGACAAAACATTACAATTCATATGTAAAGTAGGTAGAACAATATTCCCTTGTTCATGTATTCAATAGTTATTTTATTAAAGCATATAAATATTGGTGCAAGAAGGCATGATATAGATATGCATTACATAAATCATTCAATTTCTATGAAGGTTGGGATACTGTCCGAGTGCTCAAACCGAAGTAGGTGGTGAAACCCGAAGATTTCAACCTAAAGGTCTAATCTACAAGACAGAGAAGCAACGTTAGGAGATGCAGTCTCATGATATTCGGTGAACAACAGTGGTTTCACACAACATTTGTTCCCTCAGGATCCTAGAGCCTATGTGCACCATTGGTTTGGAATGAGGGTTTTCCAACTCCACTATGCGGATCCTCCATATCCACCAACCCGGTTAAAGCGCCGAACATTCACTTTTTTTCCTCTCAATTTCGTAAACAACAGTAATGCCACGAGAAGGTAGTGAGTAAGACTTCCCTGGCAATGATTGTATGTACATGGCTATGTGAGAGTATTTCGAGAGGGAGAGATGATTCTCCCCACTCTCAATCGTACCAGGGTATTTGGGGGCTATTCAATGGAGAGTTATTGTATGATTAAATTTGTTATATTTTACTGTTATGTCATTGTAATTAGTCGGCAAGAAAAAAATCATGATTGATTTAGATTTTCATGCTGTTTATTATTTTAACAACAAGATAAAAGTGAAATCTGCAAGGAACTAGTGTTAACTATGGGATTAGAAGCGACTGTGTCAAACTAAAAGAATCTCGGCAAGATTCTCCGATACAACACAGCATGCAACAATTGAATCACAATTGACGGTGAAGCTTTGGAGGATGTAAACACCTTTACATATATGGGCAGCATTATTGATCAATACGATGGATCTGGTGCACATGTGAAGGCGTGGATCGGGAATGCAAGAGCAACATATCTGCAACTCAAAACAACTGTCTGTCAAGCAACAACAAAGTAAGAATTTTCAACACAAATGTCAAGACAGTTCTACTGTATGGAGCGTAAACTTGGAGAACCACGAAAGCCATCATCCAGAAGATATAAGTGTTTATCACCAGTTGTCTATGCAAAATACTTCGAATCCGTTGGCCAGACACTATCAGTAATAACCAAGCATGGGAGAGAAAAAACCAGACTCGAGTAGAGAAATAAATAAGGGAGAAATGCTGGAAATGGAAAGGATACAAATTGAGGAAAGCACACAAATGTCTCACAAGGAAGGTTTTCACTTGGAATCCTTAAGGCCAAAGGCGAAGACGAAGACTAAACAACACATTACGCTGTGAAATGGAGACAGATATAAGAAGAATGAATAACAACCGAATAGAACTGGAAAGGAAGGCGGAGGACAGGATGGGTTGGAGAATGCTAATCGCCGACCTATGCTCTTTTTGGGAGTAAAAGGCGTAAGTAAGTAATGTCAAACCAAAAAGATCCATATATATCAACTAGTTCTGATTACCTTGAATTCTAATGAGTGTAAACTTTTTAAGAAGTCCCATCGTAGTAAGTAATAGACATTTATGATTGGTAACTTTTCTCTTTTCTTTACTTGGTATTGTTTTTAGCTTGTATCTTCCCATTGAGGTTTAAGACTGCAATTGATCAGTAATGTTATTGGCATATATATGTGCATACTGTGCGTATGCCTCGATCTAGCCTTAATTCACAAGCTTTCTGTAAGCAATTATGAATAGTGGTTAGCAGTGGAATCCAATTTAACGCGCGTTTCGTCCCATTTGGGACTCGTCGTCAGCCGGATGTACCTGTATCTCAGAGAGTTGATTTGTCACTCTCAGACTCGAATAGTACTGAGTGACTCACATTTAACAACAATCTTTCAATTGACATTCATTTTATCTTCAACATAATTTACAACTAAAGTACAAATCAGTTTTCGTTTTTCTTTTTTTTTTTTCTGTTTTTGTTTTTGCAAGGACACTATTTCACTTTTTATTACTTTTAGAAAAGAAAAGAAAAATGGAGAAAAAAAGGTAACACAACAAAAAAAAAAGCAAAAAGTCCCCAGGAATCAATATCTAACCCCCACCCCTAGATTATACATAAGAACTTTTATGACATTTCCCCATAATTACATAATGTATCTGTCTATATTTGTTTAATTCAAGTAAATGTCAACTATTTAATTGATTTAAATACAAATGATTCCAGTTGAATATTTCCTTTTTTTTTTAACATGACCAGTTTTTTGTAATGTACTTTGTTTATATGTGAATCCATTTCACCTTGACAATAAGAATACATGAAGATAAATATGAAGAAAGAAAAAAAAACACATTGTTGCTAAGTGATTATTAGATCAATATTTCCTTTATTAATATAAAGATTTTGATTAATAATTGAAATGAGACAAAATTTAATCATAAAGTAAAATGGTGATTAAAGATAATCAACACAATATCATGAATCATCTTGATATGGTATGGTTGAAAGTGGGATGGGCCCACCCTCCCTCTCGAAATGCTCTCAGATGACCACGTGTATACAGCTTCTGACAAGGAAGTCCTACTTACTGTCTTCTCGTGGTGGGGGTGTTGTTTACGAAAATGAGAGAATGAAAAGCGAATATTCGGCGCATTAATCGGATTCCAAAACAAATCAATGGTGTACATGGGCTCCAGTATCCTGAAGGAACAAATAGTGTATGAACCAATTGTTGGCCACTGGCTACCATGGGAATGCATCTCCTCACGATGCTCCACTGCCTTGTGGGTCAGACCTTTAGGTTAAAGGCTCGGGGAGTGGCCCCCTGAGAAAACCACCTGCTTCGGTCTGGGCACTCGTGTAGTATCACAGCCCTCACACAAATCGAATGATTTATGTGGCGCATATATATTTGGTGCCTCCTTGTACCAATGTTTATGTGTTTAAATAAATAAATAAGCTATCATTAATCACCATCATATTTCAACATAGTGCATGCAATGTCGAGTCATTTGAGACTAATGGCCACATTGAAACTTGATCGATAGAATTTGATTTGCGCTAATTTATTTTATTTTAACACATAGATATTGGTACAAGGAGGCACCAAATAACATATGCGCCACACAAATCTCATTTGATTTGTATGAGGGCTGTGATACTGCTCGGGTGCCCAAACCGAAGCAGGTGGTTTTCCTGGGGGGCCACACCCCGAGCCTTCGACCTGCAGGTCTGATCCGCAAGGTAATGGAGATAGGTAAAGAGGTGCAGTCCCATAGTAGTCGGTGACCAACGATTGGTTCATACACCATTTGTTCCCTCAGGATACTGAGGCCCATGTGCACGATTGGTTTGAAATCCGGTTAAAGCGTCGGACATTCGCTTTTCGTCCTCTCATTTTCGTAAACAACACCCGTGCCACGAGAAGTCAGTGAGTAGAACTTCCCTGTCAGAGGCTGTATACGCATGGCAATGTGAGAGCATTTGGAGAGGGCGAGCGGACTGTCCCCATTATCGGCCATACCAGGGCATTTGGGGGTACTAAGAAGAATCTAATACATATAACATTGATCATTACCCAGTGAATAATCATTTTTGATTATAATGAAGTAAGAAATAATATTTTTCAGTTTATTGTTTGTTGTTGATTTATGATAAGAGAATTACTAGGTCGAAATGGTACCTACTTACTTACATACTTACACCTGTCACTCCCAATGGAACATAAGCTGATAACTAGTATTCTTCAACCTACACTTTCCTAGGCTATCCTTTCTAGTTCTCACCAATTGTTGTTCATTCTTGTCATATCTGTCTTCATTTCACAGTGTAATGTGTTCTTTGGTATTCTTCTTCTTCTCTTTTAGCTTTGAGGTTTTCATATGACACAGTTGGGTGCTTTCTTTAATGTATGTCCTTTCCAATTCCAGAGTTTGTCTTCATTTGATTCCTCTACTGGGATCTGGTTTGTTCTCTGTCACAATATCATTTGTAAACTAGATTACAGAATTGGAAGTGCTGTTATTTCAAACTCACTATATATTAAGAGTAAAAGGATTCTTATGCATTGGTGCCATATAGGGAAGGATTAAACTAGATGCAATAGCTAGGGGAAGGATTAGAAAATGAAAATTCTAGAGCGATGGAAACTCGTTATTTAAGTGAATAATTAAACTGGTGTTGATGTGCTTCGAATCCTGAGAGCGACATTATGGATGAACACTGATGAGGAGTCCCACAATAGGACGGAACGGCCGTACAGTGCTTCCAGATTTTTTATGATGGTTTAACGTCGATCGGTTCATGATCTTAAACAAAAACCTAATAGTTTCCATAAACTCATACTGATAATTACCATGTACTCGCTAGTGATTAGCTTCGTGAGGAAATTCTCGGAGTTGTATTGAGAAACCGTGATTAGTTGAGCTAATCCGTGTTGGACAGAGACAAATATCTATCTCAGTACAATGGAAGATAGTTGTGCAATTTCGTGGATTGATTGAAGTTAGACATTAAAACTGTTGGATGATCGCCGACTCAGTGGTCTAAATGTTATGTGTCCGCGCGCGAGACCGAAGGTCCTGCATTCGAGTCCCGCAAACGGGATCGTGGATGTGCACTACTGAGGAGTCCAATACTAGAAAGAAACGGCCGTCCAGTACTTCTAGGCTTCCCATGGTGGTCTAATTTAAGTCGACTTATGGACTTGATTGTTAAACAACTTATTAACCAAATACGCCTATTTATATTGTAGTGACCTACTTTTACCAAGAGAACGCGATTGATTTAATGGAAACAATCACTATTATAACCAATTGTACCAGTGATTGTCTTACTATGCTCGTTTGTTTAACTGTGCTAAAGACAGCGATATTACTGCTCCATTATCTTTCGATTGTGACCTTGCATGGGTTCGATTACGCTCAGTAACCACACTTGTACTCCTTTGGCACGATCTCGGTATTCTTTCGATACCGCGTAATCGCCAACAAATACATCTCGACTACAGCCATCAACTGCCTTCTGATATTTGCCGTACAAGGGAATTTATCGATTAACTGGCACGTAGTCTTCTTGTAGTGGTGTTCATAGTCATTCGCGACTCGACCCATGGCTACAATATACAGATTTTACTGTGACACTTCGTAACTTGATGTAAGCTACTTCTTCAGAGTAAATGAATAACCGAACATTAAATGAACGCAAGTTTAAATAGTACAAAGGAAACAATGCAAAATACGCTTAGTACAATTAAATTCATAATAGAACTGAATATGTCAATGTTAAGTTATTCTTGGTCAAGGGGGAATTTGTATAATCTATCACTGTATTAGATTTGTGTGTTAAAGTGTAAGTATGTAAAACTGTATGTATGAAGTAGTGGGTTTTGAAATCGTTGTGTGTGTGTATGTGTGTGTGTGTGTGAATGTAGATGGTGTTGACAATAAGTAAGGTCAAATGTGACTATTTGGATAAACAGTTCAATTTGAATGAATATTCAGTCCTTCTTTCGTATTTAGACCAGAGGGATTTAACATTATGTAAAACGTTCCGGTTACTCACCTCTCTTTATAGTTGGAAAAACCTTTTTGATATTTCGAATATCACTTTAGTGATTGCTGGAAATAGCATGTACTGTTATTGGTGATTTTAATTATTATCAGAAGGGGTTTTGTGGAAATTTTAGTCATTTCAGCAGTTGAAATCATGAGTCAGTTGAAGTTAGACCACCATGGAAAACCTAGAAGCACTGGACGGTTATTTCGTCAGCTATTGAAATTACTAAAATCTCCACAAAACCCCTTTTGATACTAATCAACAAATGCTCACTAGTGACTGACTTCAAGAGGCATTTCCTAGAGTTCTAGTGAGAAGCCGTGACCAATGAAGTTCAACCAGGTTCGTTGTGAGATATCAGCTCATTGAAGACAATGGTGTACGATGGTGCAATTTCGTGGATTGGTTGAAGTCAGACCTTAACACTGTTAGATACCGGCTCAGTGGTCTAACGGTTAAGTGCTCGCGCACGAGACGGGTAGGTCTTGGGTTCGAGTCCCGCGGGGGGCGGGATCGTGGATGTGCACTGCTGAGGAGTCCCATAGTAGGACGGAAAGGCCGTCCAGTTCTTCCAGATTTTCCATGTTGGTCTAATTTTAAACGACTCACGATTTCAACTATTGAAATTTCAATTATATAAGTTTGTAATATCCATTGTAATTCTTCTATCGTAACTTGACAGTTAATTTGAAACTATCAAATCCAACCTTGACATTGAGTGTATGTTCCGAAAGAAAATTCGGACAGTCTTTAACAGTATTTTGCAGCCCAGAAAGACAAATAAACCTACGAATGAGTATCGTTCTGTCACTCGCAGCTTTCAGGTGGGCGAAAGAGTTCTTGTCAAGTCATATCAAGGTAATAGGAAGTGGGAACTAGGTGTTATAGAGTGTCAGATCGGAAAAGTACTGTACCTAATTCGGAGAAATGTCGGAACGTGTATAAGACACATAAATCAAATTCAAAAGGATGACCGAACACTGATTACACAAAGGCGAATCCCATTTCAAATGTTCATGGTTCATCTCCGAAAATTCCTAAGAAGAACGAACGTAGAAGAGATAAAAGACGAAAGGTCAAAGCGGCACAACATTCAAGAGTGATGAACTGCAAGAGGAATGTGGTAACCAAGTTTTAGGTGGATCTGAGGGAAAAGTCTTACACAACAGACTTTAAAGAGGCGAGGTGTGAGGATGGTCCACAGGTGAACTCGAGGAAGCTCTAAAAAGCTCAGAAAGAGCCGAACATATTCCATCCAATCATCTTTTGGAAGAATATTACAGAATCTCGACGTGTAGCTTCCCTATTGGACAAATGCTAATAAACCGCTGTATGCGGGCTGGAGGACTGTAATGATGATTTTGCTCTCACAAAAAACTATAAATACCTGACAGTTTTGTAACATAAATGACACTGTTTGAAGTAGCATTCCTTTCACTTGTCTTCTATCTTCACATTTGCGACTTGGAAGGTTCTAGAGTTCGAGTGTTCAAGTGATACGCGGTATATTAAGAATCTAAACTCTAGATATAGCAGAAATCAACTCCATTTTCATCTTATTATATTTAGTTTATACTTGATTTAGATACAAAATGTATCCATGTGAACTTATTGTTTTTAATTTCTGAATAAGTCAATGTTGAAATTTCTTGGTTATTCAACAGTTTACTTTCAATAGTATTTTCTTTTTACATGACTTATTCTAACGGAAATGTGAAATAAAGAAATGGCTTCTCAATGTTCTGATACGACTGAGAGTGGGGAGAATCCGCTCTCCCTCTCGAAATACTCTCACATGGCCACGTGTTAACAACCATTGTCAGGGAAGTCCTATTCACTGCCTTCTAGTGGAGGGGATGTTGGTTATGAAATTGGAAAGGACGAAAAGCGAATATCTGGTGTTTTAATCGAGTTGGTGGATACGGACGGTCGATCCACCTAGGGGGAGTTGGAAAACCCTCATTTCAAACCAATGGTACATATGGGCTTTATGATCTTAAGGGAATAAATGGCGTATGAACCTACTGTTGTTCACCGACTACCAAGAGACTGCATCTCCTAACGTTGCTTTACTGCCTTGTAGATTAGACCTTTACGTCGAAGGCTCCGGGTGTGTCCCCTTAAGAAAACTACCTGCTATGATTTGGACACCTGTATAGTATCACAGCCCTCACACAAATCAATGATAACTACTATTGACCTCATTGTTATTGTATAGTGCATATGGATATGGTGTACCCCCTTGTACCAATATTAATGGGTTCTAGCGGAAATGTAAAATAAGAAAAAGCATATGAATGATGAATAATAAAACAATGTTAATGATATCTATTTGAATATGTAATGTTTGACAATGAAAGAAAGTTCCTCATTCTCTTTGTAGATTGTTATCTCTTCTCATTCTTTTTAGTCATTTTGACATTTCCGGTTATCAGTGGAAAAAAAACAAACAATAAAATGATTAATTAAAACAATTGGAAACTAGTTTTTTTCAAAAAAAAATGTCATTTAATCTTGGGTTCGAATCCTTTCCTGAAGTGATCATCAACTCTGAAATGTAAGTACATCTAGCTGACGACAATCAAATACGGTGAAATGCACATCTTGGATTCTACTACTAATCACTATCCATCTTTGTTTATTATTCAGATTATTTCAATAGGTCGAAAGATTTTGAAAACGGTTATTCTATGCCTAAAGGTTGGTTGTATACTAACTAGCCACGAACGAAAAAGAAGAAGAAGAAGAAGAAGAATGCAAGACTAGTGTTACTTATCTACTTACTGACGCCTGTTACTCTTAATGGAGCATAGGTCGCCGAAAGACTAATGTTTACTAGTCCAAAAGTGTTATTATATGATTTACCATTCTTGAATTATGCACTGTCTATTAGTCACTACCTCTCACATTCACAGCCACATTTGGCTAAATCTTGTACAAATGTTATTTTCTATTTGGATGGTACGATGTGGTCTGTTTGATTGGTTTATAAACCGAGAATGTTTGAAATATCATGATTCATATCACAGAGGCTCGGATTGGTATTCTGGACTTAACTGGCTGAGCTAGACAGGAAACAGGGTCGATCAGAACTCTAGGTTGCTCGTACGTGTTTTACGCGTCATTGATCCGATCGATAAGTCACTGCTCTCTAATCGGCGATCACAAGTTATAACATACATAAAGAAAATTGTCAAAAATAAACGGCCTCTAAAGTTTCTAACTCGTAATAAAATCGTCTATTATAGCACTTAATAGAACAATTGAGTCGGAGGATTAGAATGAACAATCTGCCTTGATTTCTAAACATATTCCAAAAAACTCCTTCTATCGAATTGAATTTTTAAAAAAATACAGGAAATCCAGTACTTAATTACCTACGTCTGTTACTCTCAATGAAGCATAGGACGCCAACCAGCGTTCTCCAAACCACTCTGTCCTAGGCCTTTATTTACACTTCTATCCAATTGTTGTTCATTCTACTCATATCTATCTCCATTCAACAGTGTAATGTGTTCTTTGGTCTTCCTCTTCTCCCTTGGCCTTGAGGTTTCCATGTGAGGGCTTGCCTTGTGAGGCAGTTGGGTGCTTTCCTCAATGTGTGTCCTATCCAATTCCAGCATTTCTTCTTGATTTATTACTCCATTAGAATCTGGTTTGTACGCTCTCACAGTAAGTTGTTCCTGATAGTGTCTGGTCAACGGATTCGAAGTATTTTGCGTAGACAACTGTTAATAAACAGTTGTATCTTCTGGATGATGGGTTTTGTAGTACTCCAGGTTTCTGCCCCATACAGTAGAACTGTCTTGACATTTGTATTGAAAATCCTGACCTTGGTGTTGGTTGACAGACAGTTACTTTGAGTTTCAGATGTTCTTCAGTTGTAGAAAGGGTGAGAGTAAACAACCTTACTTGACACCGGTCTTTACCTCGAACGAGTCTGTCAGCGGTCCTCCATGCACGATTTTGCGGTTTATTCCATCATAGGAATTCCGTATGCTATTGACTATCTTCTCACGTATGCAGTAGTGTCGAAGAGCTTCCATAGTGTTGTCTTGTCCACGCTGTCAAATGCTTTTTCGTAGTCAATAAAGTTGATTTAGAGCGATGAATTCTATTCAATTGATTGTTCCACAATGATCCGTAGAGTTGCGATTTGGTCTGCACACGATCTATCCTTACGGAATCCATCCTGTTGGTCTCAAAGTTGGGCGTCTACGGAGTCTTTCATCTTGTTTAACAATACCCTGTTTAAGACATTTCCTGGTATTGAGAGAAAAGTGATGCTCCTGTTGTTATCACAGTTGCTGAGATCTCCTTTTTTTGGTATTTCTTAGCGTTCTACCGCCGGGTTTTCCATTTTCGATTTTTGTTGTATACTACTTATGTCGACAGACATACAAATCACTCGTCCCGTCTTGAACAGTCGCTCTTTCGGTTGTTTTGCTCGCCGCGCTACTTTTCTCTATGCTGCAGTCTGTGTCACACTCCCTGTCAAAATGTCAATTCTCTCAGTGTTTTGACCTCTGTAGAAACGTCGACCTGCCAGACCATCTAAATTTGATGTTCACTCAGCACTCGGGAAGGATAAGGCCTGTTTTCCAGAGACTCACTGGGTCAACTACACCAGATGTCCGCCAAGCAGCAACACGTCTCACGCTTCTCTCCGTCGACAGCAACCACTACAGCCAACAGCGATTTGTCTGCACATTCCGTTCGACGTCACATCCCCACACTAGATCTCCTCAACTGACACCACTTATACCGGTCCCACAATGGAGTCCGCAGAACCACACTCTCGTCCGCTTCACTTTGGCAGTGACACGAAACATTGTGAACAACAACTCAAGTAGGGACAATCATCAAATGATTACTTGAAACAAAATTACAGAGCTTTTTGGTAAAATGTAAAAACTTTACGTTCAATAATTCATTGATAAATCTATCAATTGTCTCAAACTTCACTGTTCCTTCATTGTCTTTATCATTACGCTCTGTTTACATTCCCTTTTTTTTTAAAAAAAATTCGGTCTTTAAAATCTTCTACTTCCAGGCACTTTACTTCTGATCAGTCTTACATACTACTTATATTCGTCGACATAAGTAGCATACATTACAATATATATATATATATATATATATATATATATAATGTACCCTTGTGGGCCAGGGTAATTGTACATTGGTTTTCAGGAGAACCAGACACTATCCGGACTTTCACATAAAACCCCAACAGTACAACTCAACCCCGTTTAGCAGGGGAACCAGACACCGTACAGGCTTTAACGTTACAATCTGAATAGTACAGTTCAATCCTGTAGCGCAACCACACAGGTACCAAGCACACTGGTCGACCATGTCAATCAATAACCGGTATCTAAATATTGATTGTTTTATATGGATATCTCTTTTATGAATTATTGTCAATATTAATTTTGTTTTAATATAAAAAATCAAATAGAAGTAAAGTACATAGATATAATCCAAGTTTAATTATGAAAAATCATTATCAGATATGTGCAATGTACATTAATGTACCTTGTTTCATTAAAATACTACTTATTTCAATAGTTGAGATCATGAGTCGATTAAAGCTGGATCACCATGAAAATTCCGGTGACACGGAATAGTCGTTTCATCCTAATGTGAGACTCCTTAGTAATTCACACCTACGATCCTGCCTCGCGAGATCCGAACCAAGGACCCATCAGTCTCGTGTGCGAGCGCTTAACCACTGGACTGTTGAGCCGGTCGGTATCCATCGGTATTAATATCTAACTTCAACCAAACCATGAAATTGAGTGACACACTCACCATTGTCTTTAATGAATTACTAACTCACAACAGACTTGGTTGAACTCCATTGGTCACGGCTTCTCGCTTGAACACCAGGATATACCTCTTGAAGCCAGTTACTAGAGAGCACATGATGATTATGATTAGAATGAAAGTTCGTGATGATTGTAGTAATTTAGTAGTTGGATTCATGGGTCATGAGTTCAAGTTTTGAATGTGGAACCGTGGGTGTGCACTGTCGAGGAGTCCCATACTAGGACGAAAAAACAGTCCAGTGAAGAGAATAGAGGGGGAAACAGAGTAAAATTATAAACTGAGAAAATCATACAGAATGTTTGGGACAAATGAAGGAAATTTGCAAATGACATATTCAATGCATAATTCTCATATTCTACCAAGAGGTTCTCGTTGATTCTCAGTACTGACCTCGTGACCTTTGAAGAATCTTGGCTTTCAACCTGAAGCGTCATAATTCTTCATTCAATTCACCGGACAGAGTTCAAATGGCTTAATTTGTTTAATCTGGTTGGCGTTTTTATAGCAAGATTTTTTTCTACGAGATGGAAAGAGGAAGACCAAACAATAGAATCAGATATGAAAATGATGAATAATAACTGGAAAGAGCTGGAAAGGCTTGCCCAGGACAGAGTTGGATGGAGAGTGCTAGTGGGCGGCCTATGCTCCTTCACGAGGAGTGACAGGTGTAAGTAAGTAAGTAAGTAAGTAACCAAGAGGTTCTGTAATCTTGTGTTTAAATACAATTGGTGGTCCCTACCTGTTTTCTCGTTCACGACGTATATTGTAGTAATACTAAATATGTCACAGATTGACATCGACTGGAATAAACGACTGAAAGTAATGTATAACACACAAAGTAATTCATTGAAGAACCAGATGATTTAATGCTACATTCGTATAATCAATTTCGAAAGAAAGTACACATTGATAGTTTGTTTGAAATAATCTATTTCAAAGGTTTTCTTCGACACAGATTGTTCTCATTTGAAGTATCATGACACATTGGACAGCTACTTCATTTTATTATAGGGTTCTTTAGTAGTGTGTATCTGTGAATTTACAAAGGATAAAACCTAAAACCTCCTGGTATTGTGATGAAAGCGTCATCATCAAAACTACTGGTTTAGCGTCCAATGGTTTGATTCTAATCGTAATCAATATGGAATATAGAGTGACAACCACTTGATGCCATTAGTGACCATTATTTCACTCTAAACATGTTTGAACACTGTCAACCACGATCTCTTACTGGAACTTCCGAAAAATCTTATTGATGATTACCATTTAACCAAATGGGATTTTATAGAGAGTGGTTTAATTTGTAGATTATATTCATTACAGAAGAAGTCCTGCAATTCATTTTTGTGCTGATGATAAATGATCAATCCATCGATTTGATATTCATGATGATAAGTTCGATTGTTCAATGAAATTGACAAATTCATTAGTTAAATTACTTACTTAATTACATCTGTTACCAGTTATGAAGGAGGATAGACTGCCTATCAACACTGTCCATTCAACCCTGTTCTAAACAATTCTTTCCAGTTATTATTCATCCTTATCATATCCGCTTCCAATTCTCGACGCAGTATGTTCTTTGGTCTTCCTCATTTCAATTTTCCTTCAGAATTCTAAGTAAGCGCTTGGTTTATGATTCAGTTTGATGATCTCTACAATTCATGTCCTATCTACTTCCAGAGTTTTTTTTTAATTTCCTTTTCAATTGGAATCTGGTTTGTTTTCTTCCACATTAGATTAATTAAATGAATTCAATTATTTAATTATTTAATGAAATAAAAGTGTTGTGGATGTTAGATTCCTAGAACTCACTTTATCTTTGTAAGTTTATTTTAAAAAAATTTGAATTCCTTGTTTTCGCGCTAAAAGCGGTCATTTTCACTTTCATGTCATATTTCCCATCTGGAAGAATCTTAAACGCTATTGGTTCATTGTATTTTTTAGTATACTATTTTGTAATACTTCCCAAGGACAATTTTATGCTTTATATATACATTTGAGGTGAGACTCTGATTTATGGATGAGCCAATCATAGGCGTTTTAGAGATTTCAAGGTTACGGCGCCGATTTCACTGGTGAATGCTAACGTATGATCGGTTTACAGGGAATTTTGTACAAAACGTGATCATTGAACGGCTATAACAAATAAAACGGCGAGACTATAATTTGTGGACGAATCAATCAGGTATAAGATAATAGATCTCGGATTTGAACGTGAACACCTTTCATCCATTTGGCTAAATACGGTTTTGGGATTATAGCTGATGTCAATTCGCGATGAAAACCCTATATATAATTCCTAACTAAGGCAAATTACGAAAATTATTGCAAACTGGATAATAAAAGCACCAGTAACACTGGCTGCAGACAGGTACTTCAATATACACGGATGATTGGAGAGCGTACAGACTCCTACATAGGCTTGGTTATGTGTATCGTGTCGTTATCCACATGTAGCATT
This sequence comes from Schistosoma intercalatum, assembly GCA_944470365.2. NCBI lineage: Eukaryota > Metazoa > Platyhelminthes > Trematoda > Strigeidida > Schistosomatidae > Schistosoma > Schistosoma intercalatum. The sequence goes on along the minus strand of OX103732.1, from coordinate 1,512,957 downwards.
TTGTGCACTCAACACGCGGAGTGCACATAAACAATATTGAAGGTATGTGGTCGAGGCTGAAAGAGTTTTTGAGACTTTATCATGACTCCAGAGGTCGACTATTCTGCGGCCGTATGGTTGATTTCCTCTACTGTATGCATTACGATTTTAGAACCTCTGAACCTCTTTCTAATCTTGACAAGTTTTTGAATCACATATAAGAAGTGTATCCACTTTATTTCTTCGGTTTTGTATAACATATTTTTACTTTATACTAACTGTTTGCCGTTTGGCTAATATTTCTCAAGGTCGATTAGGATTTGTTCGAATGTCATCCATAAATTAGAATCTCTTATCGAATAAATTTCCCGGTTTCAAACTTGAACTTCTTTCTTTAGTTATCAGGGCTTAGATGCATCAGAATAGGTAACTTATTGGTCATTGGTTACAGAGTCTTAAAACAAAATTGTAATTTGAGTAGTTTTTTTATATAATTGACAACCATCACTAATCATAACATTCAGTAACTAAATTATGTTGATAACATAACAGAGTAAAATACAATTTGTGAATTGAAGCATCCAAATAGTTTTGTTTATTTGACCATTAAATAAAAAAAGAAAAGAAAAAAAGAAGAAAGAAAAACGTTATCACATTCCGACTTAGTAACATTCACAATTTATTTACACAGGGGTGGGATTGAGGGTTGGGGGTTGGGGGTTGGTTGGTTGATTGGTTGGTTGGTTGGTAGATATTTCATCCGTGAAACAAACCAACAAAACAAAAAAATCTACACCGTCACGTTTATTCACTAATGTCATAATGGTATTTTCAATTTGTTTTTATTACTGTTAAAAATCAGAAAAAGTTTATTATTATTATTATTGATGGCTTTATTCAATTCTATATCCTCAATACTGTTGAGTCGGCTTTCGAAGAACTTCAACGGAGCCTCTAGAGGTTCAAAAAGAGCCGAAGAGTCTTAACCAATCAGAGCATGATGGAACATTCTAGAATTCCAACGTGGCGTGTTACTATTGGTCAGTAGCATAATATGTCGTAAACGGATTGGCCGAAATATGATGTTGATTTAACGTATGATAACATCTATAAATACCCATGTTTTCTGTACAAAGAATGAACCTTGGAGTAAAGTATTTCTCTCATACTTTGCGTCTTCTCTCTGATGTTCAGGTCGCTGTGTAGTTCTAGCTTGTGGGTTTCCAGAATAGTTTAGGAAAAGAATATAGCGTTCAATCAACAAGACTTATCAGGTACAATCTCGAATTCTCAGCATAAGGTATTTCAACAAGTTTCCGTTTCTTATTTCTTGGTTGATCCTGATGATGATAATGTATTGATTGATCACCAGTTAGTAGTTAGCAGTTCAGTCAATCGACATCTGAATAATGTACATTCTTTTCAATGTATACTACTTTCAGTAACCACAATGTCTTTGATTATGCTCGTTTGTAACTTGTACAATGAAATGAAAGTAAACTTTTTACAAACTCACCTGAATTGGTTATTCGATGAATAGGTATGATGATGTTTTAAAACAAACAAAAGAAACAGATAACTTTTTGAAATATCTATATAGATGGATGATAAGAAATAGGTAGCCCATATATTCAGTCATAATTAACATATGACTTGGTGTAAGAATGCATTTGCTTACACTATCCATATATATCAGTGCCCCCAAATGCTCTGGTACGATCGAGAGTGGGGAGAGTCCATTGTCTTTCTCTAAGTGCTCTCACATGGCCACGCGTATATAGCCTCTGCCAGGAAAGTCCTACTCACTGCCTTCTCGTGGCATCACTGTGGTTTACGAAATTGAGAGGACAAAAAGCGAATGTCCGGTGGTTTAACCGGGTTAGTGGACATGGAGAAATTGGAAAACCCTAATTCCAAACCAATGGTGCACATGGGCTCCAGGAACCTGAAATAACAAATGGTGTATGAACCAATTGTTGGTCACCGACTAACATGGGACTACAACTCCTTACGATGCTTCATTGCCTTGTGGATCAGACCTTCAGGTCGAAGGCTCCGTGTGTGCCTCCTTAAGAAAACCACCTGCTTCGGTTTGGGCACCCGGGCAGTATTACAGCCCTCATACAAATCGAATGATTTATGTGGCGCATATGTATTTGGTGCGTCCTTGTACCAATATCTATGTGTTAAAATAAATAATAATAAAAATAGATATCAGTTCAGTAAAATGAGTACGGTAAAAAAAGATTTAAAACACAGTGAATAACTATGAAAATTTGGTCGATAGGATTCGATCTGCATTAAGAAGGATCTGACATACACGATATTGATCACCACACAGTGATCAATCAATTGTAAATACATCTGAGTCCTACAGGAGATCGGTCGCTACCCGGATAGCTCAATGGTAACATCTCTGACAATGATGCTGGGTGACACAAGCTAGAATCTATCAGTTTCCTCAAGATTGCAGGTACACATTGCTGACGAGTGCCAAATAGCACAAAACCCGGGTCCACGGTTTCCTGTTGACTACCTCCAACCACCATCTTACTATGAAAACGATTAAGCACTGAAGAATATAGTTTAGAAATAAGATATATATGATAGTGTGTTACAACTGAAGATCTAAGGGAAGAGTGAATGCATTCGTACTATTGTATCTGATTATGAATGATCTTACTCATTGTATCCAATCACTGATTACAGTAATCACAAAGAATTCAACTGGGTATTCTGAATCTATTAACATGAAATAGTTCATTAGCTCATGTTTTCATGAATTAATGCCGTGGTTTGGTCACTTCTATTCCTAACTCAGCTACCATTGCTCATGAAGTTAGTCTATGACTGTGTATATATAACCAATGTTTTAGTTTAAGTAAATTTTATGATAGCGGAAGTTCTGCTTTTTGAAATGTAAAGTACTGACAATACCATTTAGAATGTGGAATGACTTATTATGGAACTTGGATTTTTGATCAATGAGTAGTAATCCACACCATACTTGTCTAGTCCTTAGTACTGACTGAATCTTATCGATTGCCTTGAAGATGAATGGTAACCGGAAAAAAATCTAGCCCATAATAGGCTGTTGCTGAAGCTATCCGGTCAACAGACCTTGAGTATCTTGAGTAAACAGTTGTGTATAAATACTTGTACCATTTTGATGGTAGTTGTGATAGTTCTCCAATATTCAGCTCTCTTGATGTTCATATTAAAAGTTATGACTTAAGTGTTAGCTGTCGACAGAAGTAGTATACATCACACGTGCTTCCCCTGAGATGTTGAGGTCTTAATAAACTAGTTAACCACTAGAAGAAAGAGCAAGGAGAAGAGTAAGCAACCTTGTCTGACTCCGGTCCTCACTTAGAACGAGTCTGTCAGCTGCCTTCATGCAGGACTTCGAAGTGTAGTCCGTGGTATGGATTCCAGATGATGTTGAAAATCTTCTCCGTAACACCATAGTGTTGAAGAAGGTTCTACCAGACTGTCTTATCCATATTTTCAAATATATTTTCATAGTCAAGGATATTGGTGTATAGTGATGAATCCCATTCGATTGTGTGTTCATCGATGATCCATAGTGTCGCGATTTGGTATGTGCACGACTGATCCTTAAGGAATCTAACCTGTTCATCTCGAAGTTGGGCGCTTAATGAGTTTTTCACCCGGTTCAAAAAACTCTATTGAAACCTTTCCTAATACCGATAGTAATGTGATGCCTCTGTAGTTATCACATTTCTTCAGATTTCTTTTCTTCAGTATTTTGATGAGGTATTCTTCTTTCCAGTCAGTGGGCACTTTTTCTTCAGCCTAAATTATCTTGAATAGGACGTAGGGAATTTTTGCAGTCACCTGTGTCTGAATTTAGATCTTCAGATGGTATGTTTTGTGGACCTAATGCTCTCCAACTCTTGATTTGTCTGAGGGTCATTTTGATTTCTTCGATCGTTGGTGAAGTGACATCATTAGGAAGGTCTATATTTATACGTTTAAATGAAATCAAAAATAAGTTTAAACCAAATGATGAATCTAGGTGATATGGGTTCAAATATTGCAGGAGGAATCAATTTAATCAACATTAGATGTATTCCTTGCTAACAAATATCATCTAGTACATAACCTAGATCAAAGACATCATCCTGAAGATTACCTCCAGTCACTTAATACAGCATAAAATTATTTGATTTAATTGTTCATACAATGATAACTACATAAACCAAACAGTTTTACTAATCCACTTTTACTATTTCACAAAGTGTTCAGTGTCAATAAGTGACAATTAAAAATGATTTCTAGTATAGGAGTTGTGGAGATTATTAAGTTTTTGATTAAAATCATGAACCGACTGATGTTAGACCACCTCCGGGAACCTGGAGGTACTGGACGGCCGTTTCGTCCTGCTGTGGGATTCTTCAGCTGTGCTCATCCACGACCCTGCCTCGCAAGATTCGAAACCAGGGCCTTCAGTCTCGCTCGCGAACGCTTAACCTACTGGACCACTGAGCTGGCATCCAACGGTGATAGTGTCTAACATCAACCAATCCACGTAATTGCGCGAATATCTTCCATTGTACCGAGATACACACCTGTTTCTACCCGACATGGATTACCTTTACTGGTCATGGCTTGCACTGCTGAAGAGTCCCACAATAAGACGAACCGGCCGTTCAGTGCTTTCAGGTTTCCAAAGGTGGTCAAACATCAATCGGTTCATGATCTCGATTAAAAATGATTTGTAAAGAAAATACAACAGATTATTAGACACTTCGTATTGCTTACTTGTATCTTCCCATTATCAACATCAACTATGAAATACAGGTACATCCAACTGATGAGTCCCAAATAGAATGAAACACGCATCAAACTGGATTCCACTGCTAACCACTATCCATCTCTGCTTATAATACTTGTGACTTAAGGCTATATTGAGGCAATACGCACAGAATGCACACACACACACCAATAAGACACTGATTAATTTCAGTCCTGAACATCAATGGAAAAATACAAATGAACAATACCAAGTGAATCTAAACTTCACCTCATTGCACAAGTAAGTGGATATCAAGACTCAGTAACTAAGTAGATAACGTGATGGTGTTTGAAGTGAATGATACTGGGTTCGAGTCCCTTCTAGGATGAACATCAACTCTGACATACAGGTACATCCAACTGACAAATCCTAAATAGGACGAAACACGCGTCAAACTGGATTCCACTGCTAACCACTATCCATCTCTTTTCAATTACATTAACATCTCTAAGTAAAACTAATCACATTTATTCTTATTTCATCGATCATGTTGATGACCATAACTTTCGTTGTTGTCGTTGGTGGTGGTGTTGTTGGTGTTTTAATTAAGTTTTCTATTGTCAATCTAATTAGTTTAGTTAATGAAAAAATGAATTGTGAACATAGAATGAATGAAAGTTGTATCACTCAGTATGTTGTAAAGATGGACATGAACTGAAAAAAGCGATAAGAGAATTTACAATGCTGAATTTCTAATGAGATTGATTGACTTGTTACTATTTCATAGTTAAATTCATAAATTGATCTATGCTAGAATACTGTTGGAAAAGTGGAAGCAATAGATGGCCATATTGTATCAGTATGAGACTCTTCGACAATGTGCTTCAACAATCCTGAATGTGCGACTTGAACATAGGAGTGACGGTCTCTCATGCGAACACATAACTTCTAGACCAATGTGTTAGCCGAGATCCAACGGTGTTAATGTCTAACTTCAATCGATCTATGATCTTGCACAACCATTCATCTACTGTCTGAAGTAGATACATGTCTCTACCGGACACGGACTGCACTTCACAGGACACGACTTCAAAATGTTTTACATGTGCATGATTTTACGGTTCCACTATATACTATATGATGTCGGTCATCAAATAACCACTGTTTCATATATACATATATTCAGTAATAGAGACTATTGTTAACTGTTTGGTATCAACTGGCATAACAGAAGAGTTTCACTGAATAAATGAGAAGCTGATCGGTTTCAGTGTCGGAGTTCTACATAAGGAAGCAACTGTCGTCCATTGATCCTTAGTCGCAAATTGTTTACAAACTACATTGAAATCATGAACCGATCAATGATAGACAACCACTGAGAGAATGAAATCACCGGACGACCGTTTCATCTTAGTATGGATACTCACTGTTGACGAATACCAAATAAGCATGAAACGGTCATCTAGCTTGAATTAACTCGTAATTACATCCATTCAACAAACTGATGTCACAAAAGTTGACTGAACATCGATAGTCCGATATTCATTATCCCAACAAATTAAGATGTAACAATTGAAGGTGAATATTCAGTACGAACTGACAACAATTGGACAACCAATATTATGATAGTTCTCTCGTATTTCCGATTCATTACCAATCAACACATCATCGTGTCTAAACTACTTTTCATTATTTATTCAAGGAAATCAACACTTAACATTACAAGACAGGTTCCAGCAATCAAACTGAGAATCATCGAAATGAAGAAAACAATCAGAGTTTCCACACACCTAGATTGCAGGATCACACATCAATCCATACAATATCCAGGTCAGTAGATTCTCATATCGAACAGACTACTGTAATTCACAACTATTGAAATGGATGCTCGAACATTCACACTTCTAACGACAATCATTTCAAGTTATTCGGAATACCATCAGTCATTACCACAAATATCTCATTGTCGAAATCGTCGAATTCATTGTTCGTTTCTCGTCCACATATTCACAAACACATAATGAAAACCAATTCAAAATGAATTCATTGGTATTGAACAGAATTCCTGTCAACCGATTAAATGCCTATGTTGTCTCTTCATGGTCGAATTCAATGCTGATTAGTTCACATGATATACTTCATCAAGCAAATAACCAAATTGGAGAATGGTCTAAACAATAAATCGATGATGTTGAGATGAACAGTAGTGAATGTGAATGAATGGATAGTGAGGTATTTGTGTTGAGCTAATCGATTACAAATATACACCTATTTATACATGGATATTACTCAATGGATGATAATTGGATCAAACGGGAAATGGAGATGAATTTTAATGAAGAGATGAGTAAACGAGATCGCTGAATAATTGGAATGATATAGTATAACAAAGTGGAATTGTTTAGTGGTCATTGAATATCTGACTCGAAGTAGATCGCACGGTTAATTGTCGTCGAAATATACATGTCACCAATCCTCGTATCTAATCATCGAATTGAATTGCATTGGTGAAGTACGGAATTCAATAACTTGAATACGAGAATGGATTTTTGAATGTCTACATTTTATACAATGATTGTTCTGGACAGACAATCGGAGGTAAGAAGCGAACGAAGTGGAGAAAATATTGTGAACTGAAATGATGCTCAGTGAAGAAGGCGTGTGTGCCAATTCAATCGATAAACAACACAGATTTCCACTATATGATCAAATTGGAGAGAGATGAGGGATTAGTAAAAGTGGTGAGTTCGTCAACAACATCGTCTGATCTAATTGGCATCAAAATAACGAGTCAATAAAATTGTACGAAATATAATGTGTAGAATTGATTGCAAAGATAAGCTGTAATGGAAATTAGGGTTAATATGAAGAAATGGCTAATTGAATGGATTAGCAGTGATTTCTCGGCTTAATAATGACATAATGGTTACCACTGATGGAATATACTAATATCTGTTGGAGTAAAAGAGACTTTAATCTTATGTGTTTTCTTCTTCAATGGAAAAATATAGCTGAAGATACCATTGTGTTTATACTTAGTTATGAAATCAATACTGTTATGCACGGTACTTGAATTCAATCAACTCATGTATGTTGTGTAACTTACTATAACCAAATAGGTTGAGTATCATTTCATATGATACAACACCTTTCTCATCTATTTTACTTTCATTTCAGTATACATAGCTCAGTAGTAACGTCTCCTCTGACTGTGAAGCTTCGGTGACATGAGATCGGATCCATCAGGGAGTATCAATTTGCTCAAGATGAATAGGTGAACTTTGCTAACAAGTGCCAAAAAAGTATAGAACCTACGTCCAATGTTTCCTGTCGATCATCTACAAAGTAGTTGATCATTCCAACAACATTATTCTGTGTAGTTTTTTTCTTCATTAAGGGATCCTGTTATCAAAATGTTTACTTTTGTAGATAAAAATATCTTGGGTGATCAATTTATCATGTACATATAAATTCACTGATCAAAATAGTTACCAGGCCTCCCCTCCATCACTATCTAATAGTCTTTCCCCTTTGTTGTCAATTAAAATTTAGTAAAGGGTAACAAACAATTTGTTTATCACAGGTTGAAATCATGAGTCAGTTGAAGCTAGACCACCATTGAAAACCTGGAAGCACTAGACGGCCGTTTCGTCCTGGTATGGGACTCCTCAGCAGTGCGCATCCATTCTGATAATAATCAACTGCTCACTAGTGACTGACTTCAGGAAAAACTCCTAGAGTTCTAGCGAGAATCCGTTACCAGTGGAGTTCAACCGGTCTGTCGTGAGATAACAACTCACTGAAGACAATGGTATACGATGGTGCAACTTCGTAGATTGGTTGAAGTTAGACATTAACACCGTTGGATACCGGCCAGCTCAGTGGTCTAGTGGTTGAGTGCTCGAGCGCGAAGCCAGTAGGTCCTGTGTTCGAGCCCCGCGTGGTGCGGGATCGTGGATGCGCACTTCTGAGGAGTCCCATACCAGGACGAAACGGCCGTCCAGTGCTTCTGGGTTTTCAATGGTGGTCTAGCTTCAACTGACTCATGATTTCAACCTGTGAAATTTCTAAAAGTCTCCACAAAACCCATTCTGACAATTTGTTTATCTTAACTTGTCATTTCAGTTGATCATCTGGTTGAAAGGTGGTATTATTGAAAAATCAATAAGGAATCTAAGCTGCGTAGCCATGTTGTAACATTCAAGTAAGTAACCACAGAATAGTTACTGCAATTTATACTGAAACTCATTCACATTATGTAACTACTATGATGATGAATTTAAAGATCAAAGATCCAATTCACATGTTTTATGATGAAAAAAAAACATTAAATTTAGACGACTGAATTCGATTCATGTCTTCAACTAAACCATCTTATTGATATATAAAGTGACATTGTTGATAATTGTCTCATTCTTAAATCTGGTTGGATTCTATACATTCAGATTATCGACTGAAGTAGGTGAGAACTCTTTTAAACTTGATCATCCATGAAAGATGGATTGGTAGGTAGGTAGGTAGGTAGGTTATGGCGAATGCTCATTTCGAAGAAGACAGTTCTACTGTATAGGGTGGAAAATTGAAGAACTACGAAACCCATCATCCAGAAGAAACAAGTGTTTATTAATAGTTGCTTACGCAAAATACTTTGAATACGTTGGTCAGACACTATCAGAAACAACCTATTGTGAGAGAGAACATTCCATATTCCAGTGAAGGAATAAATCAAGAAGAAGCACTGAAAGTGGATAGGACACACATTGAGGAAATCACCCAACTGCCTCACAAGGCGAGACTTCACATTGGAATCCTTAAGGCCAAATGAGAAGAGGAATATTAAAGAACACATGACACCGTTGAATGAAGACAGATATGAGAAGAATGAATAACAATTGGATAGAAGTGGAAAGAAAGGCCCAGGACAGAATGGGTTGGAGAATGCTGGTCGTCGGCCTATGCCCCATTGGGGGTAACAGACATATGTAAGTAAGAAAATATTCAGTAAGGTAAATTTAATTGAATAATACACATTCCTGTAAAAATACAAGAAGCTTCCATTAAATAAAATCCACTTTCACTATATGAAACAGTTTCAACATGAAATGTTTACATAACCTGTTCAATATATGTAAGGAAACTTAGATACCTGTTGTCAAATACCGATTCATTCCTCAACATCAAACAGTAAGTACTTGATATAACGAATGGAAACAGCTGGAAAGGATAGTCCAAGAAAGGTTTAGATGGAGAATACTGGTAGGCGGTCTATGCTCCTTCACGAGGAGTAACACACGTAAGTATGTAAGTAAGTAAGTAAACAAAGTTATCAACATATAGCATTCCAGAATTCAAACAAACATCAACGAGATTCTCTGTCAACAGAATCAATCAATCAATCATTGATTGAGTAATAAGAAACACTAAACAACAATCATATTCATAGTCATATCAATGCAATACATGACTTACAATCCATTCATTCATTCATTCATTAACCACTTATAATATCAACATTAATTGACAGATGTCATAAAATGAGTAGCACATTTAAACTTGATTCAATTCACTGTTATTATCTTTGATGCTCAGTGGTAACGTCTCTGACTCTGAGGCTGGGTGACACGAGATCGAATCCACCAGGGAGCACCAGTTCCCTCAAGATTACAGGTACACCATGCTGACGAGTGCCAACTAGCATGAAACTCGGGTCGAGGGTTTCCTGTCGACTACCTCCAACCACCATCTAATGTCAATATGTAATGCTCGCAATGTCGAGTCACCTAGACTGGTGGCCACATTGCAACATGATCGATAGAACTCGATCTGCACTAATAAAGACTAGACACGCATGACACTGATCACCATCCAATGATCAATCAATTGTGATTAAATCTCAGTCCCACAGGTGGTCGGTCGCCGCTCGAATAGCTCAGTGGTGATGTGATGTTCAACACTACTACATGTATCATCTGAATAGAATTCGTGAAGTACCAATGAATGGATATTTGAATAAAACACTATGGTTACATTGATGTACACATGTGTGAGATGGATAGTTTACTTCAATATGAATTGAATAATAAAACTTACAAAAAATCAATTATTTACACATTGTACATGTCACATTGTATATCATCTGATAATCGATCAATTAAATTGTTCACAACAATCGATAGAATTGTGCAAACACTGATGAGTGTTGTGAGGAGGAAGGTGAGGATACAGAATGTTAAAAAACCATGCAAATATTAATTGTGCGTTGTTCATTGTGATGATGATGATGATGATTTGGATGATGATGATGATGATGATGATGATGATGATGATGATGATGATGATGATGATGATGATGACGGTAGACAGGATGACGAAGCCAATGGACTAGTTCCTTACTCTATGATTAATACATTTCCAGATCAGAGATTATGAATTCAGTGCTTAATCATTCATGAATGTTCCAGTGTATAATTTTGCATTGATGATAATCTGTCTATTAGTAAGTCAAAATCATAACAATTAAAGATGAACTGTAGTTCATTTCAAAGTGTCGAGCGTTATTCGGAATGAGATAGTTGATGTATCTCAATGTTACATATAAAATATAACAAACATCTAATCGAATTTCTTTTCTATGCTTCAGTTCGAACCCATGTTGAGTTATTCAGAATACAAACATCTTCAGAGATATTCTGTCAAAAACAGTCATTTATCATTGATGAATAGACAATAGACAACATTACATGCAGTTTAACTATCCCTGATGCAATTAACTAGTCTGAGTGACCGAGTTTTTAATACCACTCTATGTTAGACACTTGATCGACTCACTCTACACAAACTAGATCACACTACATTAGATATACGATTTACGATCAAGAATAGAGAAGTGGAGTTCACAAGACAATACTTCATTTCACACAATTACAAGGAATAGCACAGTCAATCTCGAGTAGAAATCAATAAAACGAAAGTAATTTACATATTTATGAGTCAATAAGTTGAATCTCTGTCCATCTATACTCACTGACCGATCACATTCGCTTTCAGTAAAAAACATCACTGTGTTCGAAGTAATTTCCTCTGTTACATCTTACATGATCTTGTTGATCACATTCTCACAATGAAGATTGAATCATAAATCAACTTTCCTTTTCTTTTACGAGTCCATCACAAATAAAAATAGTCGACTGTACAACATCGGTTGCTGGTTAACAATACCTATTCCGCTGTAACCTTGTATCATTCATTGTTGAATTGATTATTGATTAATTCAAACTGAAAATTGTTTCTACTTGCCACTCAAAACTATATTCATTCCAAATTCACTTGGTTTGGGTTCGAACCTCAGAGTGAATATAAACTCTGCGGATGCAGATAAATCCAGATGATGAGTCCCAAATTGGACGAAACGTGCATCCTGGATTCCATTGCCAACCATTATTCATCTTTGCTATATTCATTCTATTTTATGCTTCACTCAATCATAATACTAAATATTATCAACCCAATGAAATCTTCAATGCAACTGTTCATGTGATCAAGTAACGTCTAATTATTTCATTTTCACACGCTCAATTAAAATGTATCGGCATCAATCGACATTAGATCCATTCGTTTATTCTTATTTAAACTATCCGTTCCAAGTGAATTGTTTACATCTGAAACAGTAATTGTTACACATTGTCAACTTTGTAATGATCTAATTGTTGACATCGGAGAGAACAATTCACGGTTTTGTCCAAAATGATACACATCAGTGAACCGGAAAGAAACACATTTCATCATATGATGATCAAGTAATAAACCAATGAACAGCTCACTGATCAGTCGAAATCGTCATCATCATGATCATGATCATGATCTTCATGATCACACTCAACATTCAGTAATATCCCCATCTATTCTCGTTGTAAATATAGTTGTTTGTAATAGACATCAATATTGATGAATTTCTGAGTTTGTTGAATGATTTCAATGGATTGTAGAAACTCGGTTCGTGTTGAAGTGAAACTGATTCACTTTGAATAAATAATAATAATAAGTGATGGAATTAATATTTGATGATCAGTAAAAAGCCAACATGTCTCAAACCTCAATTCTTGACAATGTGACATCGTACAGTGATACATGACCTATACAATCCTCTATAAACTGATGTAAGATATAAAAGTAACAGGATGTTATCTATCTATATATGTCTGTTCTGTATCATCTCATTTCATCTCTCGTTGGAGTGATACAAGCTATATCTCAATAAATGCATAGCATCGTTAAACACATTCTATACCTAACCATTATGTGCACATCTACATTGTATGTTTATCTGTACTAATTTGATCTAGCCTGAGCCATGTTGGGAGATACAGATTACTTGGTTGGGGTCCGCCGGTGACTATCATAATCAATGGTTGGAGACTCTTGATGAAATGGCTCAGGATCGATCGATCACAATGGGATAGGTGTATACACTCTCTGTCTTCCCTTAATCTAAGAGATTGAAATCGCTTCATATCTTTCTTTCTACCAACTAATTCTTTCTCCCAGTACTTTATCCTTTTATGCAAATCCTTCTTTTATGTACTACCACCACTGAACTAACTATTTCTATGCATCCGGTGTTCATCTTGTTGTGTTAATGAGGTATGGCAACTTGGACCGATACATATATGTGCCTGGTTCCTACGTTGTAGCTGACTGACTGACCAACTCGTATACGGGAACATGTCCCAGTGTAGTTCTACAATAGTGATAGGAAAGCAGTTAAAAGTCCCATCATTGAACATCTATTCGACTCTAAGCGTTCTACTGATTCACAAGTTGAGTTTAAGTTTGTGTGTACGATTCATCCAAATCTACCTAGATTTCTTAGTATCTAATTCCTTAGAATAGCAGAAGCTCTGACTATCCAATGAGCTCCCTTTACCTAGGTCACAAATTTTCATGATTTTCAGCATTGGTGTTGTGGAGATTATTAAGTTTTAGATTGAGGTCATGAACCAATTGATGTTAGACCACCGTTGGAAACCTGGAAGCACTGGACGGCCGTTTCGTTCTGTTGTCGGACTCCTCAGCAATGCTCATCCCCGACCCCGCCTCGCAAGATTCGAACCCAGGTACTACCAGTCTCGTGCGCAAACGTTTAACCACTAGAATGAAACGGCTGTCCAGTGTTTCCAGGTTTTCCATGTTAGTTTAGCTTCAACTGATTCACGATCCCAACTATTGAAATGATACCGTTTGATAATGTTGATAATTATCTAAAGTCAATGGTTCAATTACCAGTCTGAACAACATATCATTTGCTTAAACTTGAGAAACAAATGAGTACTTGGTGTTCGTTACTTGTATCTTCTTATTGCTGTTTTAGGACTACAATTGATCAGTCTCCTATTATTGACATATGTGCATTCTATGTGATTGTTTCATTCTAGTATGCGATACTTTCGATAGTATACATTTAAGATTTCTACAAGATCCCAGTGGGGGATCAGAAAAATTACGGACAAATATAGGACTAAGAATCAAATTAGTCGGAGATATAATCAAACACAATGACAGGTTAAATATCAACAATAACCATATGTGAAGAAATTGAAACACTTCACATTTACTTGAAGTTTGTACTAATGATATCGTTAAGCAGAATGACGAAATCTCCACAACCAAACCATTCAACTCAAAGAACAAAACTCCACCAAAACTTTGCATCTCACACATAGTATCACTATTACATTTAGTCCGTGAATTTCATCGCAAATTGCACTGTCACGACCTGAGATGTTTCATGGTGTAGGAGTAGGATGCAAGAAAGCTAGGCGTGGTCAGACGAAAACATGGCACAAATTTATGAAGTCACTAAGAAGTGGACTAAAACATGTTGGTAGGTGTAGAATAGCTGGTTGGGGCCTCCGAATGTCTTGGTACGGCCGAGATGCTCTCACATAGCCACGTGTATATAGCCTTTGCCAAGGAAGTCCTACTCATTGCCTTCTCGTGGCATCACCGTTGTTTACAAAATTGAGAGGATGAAAAGCGAACTTCCGGCGCTTTAGCCGGGTTGGTGGATATGGAGAGTAAACTTAGGGTAGTTGGGAAACCCTGAATCCAAACCAATGGTGCACATGGGCTGCAGTATCCTGAAGGAACAAAATGGTGTATGAACCAATCGTTGGTCACCGACTACTATGAGACTGCATCTCTTTACCTATCTCCATTGCCTTGTGGATCAGATCTGCAGGTCAAAGGCTCGGGGTGTGGCTCCCCAGGAAAACCACCTGCTTCGGTTTGGGCACCCAGGCAGTATCACAGCCCTCACACAAATTGAATGATTTATGTGGCGCATATGTATTTTGTGCATCCTTGTGTTAAAATAAATAAATAAATAAAACCTGGTTGGTATCCGTGAGACTATGCTAACCGATGGTTAGAGACCTTGAATGACGTAGCTCAAAATCGTTTGTAATGGTGTGCGCAGGTAAATCCATTCTTTGTGTTTTACCAAATTCTAATCTTCTGAATTCTTCATGTCCCCTTTCTTCTTCTCTTTCCAAATCTATTTCAATGAATTATACTCCTTGAATAACATTTTCAAACCCTAATCTTTCCGATTATTGCTTATACTTTTACTACCTCTACCACTATGGGATTTGACAATCTTGTCTCTGTGGTAATGTGATATGGCAACTTGAATTGATGTACGTACGTACGAAGCTCTACGTTGTTGGTGACTGACTGACTGACTGACTATAGATTTCATTCAATATTCAAAAGTACACAACTTACTTACATCTGTTACTCTTCGTGAAGGAGCATAGGCCGCTCACCAGCCTTCTCCATTCAACCCTGTCCTAGGCAAAAAAAGTACATAACTACAGTACACTTATTCGTTACATGATAATGACTTTCTATTGAGAAAAAAACGTATATACAAAATGTCCAGATTTTTGAAAAGAAGACCATCGAAATGACACCAAAAAAAAGAAGAAAACTTTATTCGAAATGATCCGGGTTTCTTTCTTTCTTTCTTTCTTTCTTCCTTTCTTTCTCTCTCTTTTCTTTCTTTTCTTTCTTTACTTTACATAAACTTTCTTTTTCCATCTTTTTTTCTTTTTGTGAAGAAGAGAAAACAAACAAGAAAGAAATCAAACTTTTTGCAAATGGCGGTCTTTTTTTCTTTCAAATTAGCTTTTGTTTATTTCTTTATTATTGACAATCGAACTATAGAAAGATAGTTATTTATTGATTGGTTATATTGATACCTTATTGGTTAGTTTTTGTGCAAATGGGATAAATATTCATTTCATTTTCATGTTTTATTATTATCCTAGTGGAATTCATCAATCGATTAAAGTGAGATCAGTATGGAGGTACTGGATGGTGATTTCGTCCTAGTATGTGATTCTTCAGGAGTGTGAATTCATGATTTCGCTTCAGGAGATTTGAATCCAGAACCTATCAGTCTTCCAGGTTTTTCATAGTCGTCTAGCTTTAATTGACTCATGAATTCAATTATTAAATTACTTATAATCTTCACAAAATCCCTGTCTGATTTAATCTTCTTTGATCATTATACTTTAAACAAAACTTTAATATTGGAAACATTTTACAACATTGAGAAATGAGGGGATCATTTATAGTTCTATGATCTCTTATTCAATAATCAATTTTCAGTTAATAAGCTTAGAGTATGATCATTGAAATAAAATGGTTTTATCTTATGAAATCTGTCCTGTTATATAAGAGATTGTCAGTTCACTAATTTTGTGGTGCGTGCTACTTATATTGATATAAGTAGTATATAACACAAGTCAGGAATATATAATGTCCGGCAGCAGAAGATGGGGAAAATCAAGAAAGAAAGAGCGGGAATAGAAAGCAATTAGTATAGAAATGCAAGAGCAATGAAGTCCGAGACAAGTAGTGAACATTTTGCAAATTAAGTATTAAAGTATGGTTTTCCTATTTCATCAAGTAACTCTGTAATTGTGCGTTAAATATAATTCGGTTGTCTCCAACTGTGTTCTCCTTCACTACAATTTCAGTCAGCATAGCAACGAAGATTTCTACGAGATACTCAATCAAAAGATACGATTAGTGCCATCCAACTTAACATTTCTGTCGTATAATAGTATCTCATGTTATATAACGTTGTACGTATCATAAAGTAGAAAAAAACTGACAGTTTAATCTTGAAATGTCAATTCGACTTAACTATTTCAAAGTATATTGATGGTATTCTTCATGGATTTAGCCTATATCAGGTACGACTGAAAACGTTTTGCTCTAGTATATGTGACTTGTCATCAGTGTTCACCTACGATCTCACAAAGGATCAGAATCTAGGTTTTATGATGGAATCATAGGAGAATACGACTGAGACATGGTACTTATTTGTAAAAAGAAACACAAATGAAATAGTTGTCACCAATGTGATTGGATGGTCGTCACATTGTATCATCACAAAATGATTGAAGTTAGAAATGTTGGACATCAAATCAATGATGTCATGGTTGGACATTTGATACTCGACATGAAGTTCCTCAGTTCAGTTATAGAAGGGGTTGTGGATGTAGATTGACATTGAGTTTCATATAAGGGTAACTCAATAATCTACTTCTCATTGTTCTTTAATGATGTCTCAAATGAGATCAATCTGTGACGAATATAACCTACAAGTGAAAAACATTCCCTACAAAACTACTCCATCTATTCTGAAATTTGCGTTCATGAATACGTTGTTATAGACGTTGAAGAACGGGAAATTTTTTTAATGGAACAATATTTGTTAACTAACCAATTGATCACTTCTCGGCTTTCTGAGCTAAGATCATGTATATTATCTGTTCTTTGAAGTGTAATTACTGCAACGGTCTCGGCTTTCTGAGCTAAGATCATGTATATTATCTGTTCTTTGAAGTGTAATTACTGCAACGGTCTCTAAATTGAGATCAATGAAGTTACTTGTATTTTTCACCTCCGGACAGGCGTTGTGAGCTTGCTCAACCCCGTCCAGGGGTCGGCCTCGTATTGCATTACCTTGAGGATTGGTGATCCAACTGATCTTACCTTAATGAATACAAATATTTTGAAGATCTGTACTGTAATTCATGAAATTTCTAAATGTAATTATGAGAAGAACTCCGTAGACGACCAACTTCGAGACCAACAGGCTGCATTCCGTAAGGATAGATCTCGTACAGACCAAATCGCAACTCTATGGATCATTGTGAAACAATCAATTGAATGGAATTCATCACTCTACATCAACTTCATTGACTACGAAAAGGCATTTGACAGCGTGGACAGAACAACACTATGGAAGCTTCTTCGACACTACGGCGTGCCTCAGAAGATAGTCAATATCATACAGAATTCATATGATGGATTACACTGCAAAATTGTGCATGGAGGACAGTTGACAAAATCGTTCGAAGTGAAGACCGATGTTAGACAAGGTTGCTTACTCTCAACCTTTCTCTTTCTCCTGGTGATCGACTGGATCATGAAGGCGTCAACATCTGAAGGGAAACACGGGATACAGTGGATATCTAGGATGCAGTTGGACGATCTGGACTTCGCGGATGATCTGACCCTTCTATCCCAAAGCAATAACAAATCCAGGAGAAGACGACCAGTATAGCAGCAGCCTCAGCAGCAGTATGTCTCAATATAAACAAAGGGAAAAGCAAGATTCTCCGATACAACACAACATGCACAAATCCAATCACAATTGACGGAGAAGATTTGGAAAATATAAAAACCTTTATATATTTGGACAGCATCATTGATGAACAGGGTGGATCTAATGCAGATGTGAAAGCGTGGATCGGTAAAGCGAGAGTAGCATATTCACAACTGAAGAACATCTAGAACTCAAAACAATTGTCTGTCAACCAACACCAAAGTCAGCATTTTCAATAGAAATGTTAAGACAATTCTACTGTATTGGGCGGAAACTTGAAGAACTACGAAAGCCATTATCCAGAAAATACATTTGTTTATTAACAGTTGTCTATGCAAAATACTTCGAATACATTGGTCAGAAACTATCAGCAAGAACCTACTGTAGGAGAGAACAATTCAGATTCCAATGGAAGAAGAAATCAGGAAGAAACATTGATAGTGAATAGGGCACACATTGAGGAAAGCATCCTACTGCATCACAAGGCAAGCCCTCACATGGAATCCTCATGGCCAAAGGAGAAGAGGAATCCCAAAAAACACATTACACCGAGAAATGGAGACAGATATGAGAAGAATGAATAACAATTGGATAGAACTAGGAAGGAAGTCACAGAAGAGAATAGGTTGGAGAATGCTGGCCGTCGGCCTATACTCCATTTGGAGTAACTGGCGTAAGTAATTCTGAGAAGAAAATCACAGCAAGAAATCATATCCAATTTATGTACAGTTATGATGTAATTTATAATTTTACTTACTAGAAACTAGACAAAACACCATTCTTAGTTTACGTTACGAACTGATATTAACTAGACAACCATTATAATCCAGGGCAAATAGAATAGTGCCCCTTAATGCTCTGGTATGGCCGAGAGTGAGGTGGGCACTCTCTCCCTCTCGAAATACTCTCACACGGCCACGCGTATACAGCCTCTGCCAGGGAAGCCTTACTCACTGCCTTCTCGTGGCGGGGGTGTTGTTTACAAAATTGAGAGGATGAAATGCAAATGTCCGGCGCTTGAACCGGACTCTAAACCAAAATCAGTGGTGCACATGGTCTCCAGTATCCTGAAGGAACAAATGGCGTATGAACCAATTGTTGGTTACCGGCTTCCATGGGACTGCATCTCCTTACGATGCTTCATTGTCTTGTGGGTTAGACCTTTAGGTCAAAGGCTCGGGGTGTGGCCCTTTAAGAAAACCACCTGCTTCGGTCTGGGCACCCGGTCAGTATCGTAGCCCCCCCACACACACACAAATGTGGTGTGGCGCATATGTATTTGGTGGCCTCTTGCACCAATATTTATGTGTTCAAATAATAATAAAAGTTAGCATAGTTATTTTGTCCAACATTCTGCGCACACACATGAACTCAACAAAGATCAAATTTAAGAATTCTAAGGGTCATATTGACCCGTGTTACCTTTTAAGAACATTGAGTTAGAAACCAGTAATGTAGTTTCCTATATTAATCTGATTCGTGATAATAATGTGGCGTTTATCTAATGTTACTAATTAGTAACTGTCTCACATATCACTTCTCAAAGGGACGATTTCGTAATTCAAGAGAGAAGCTATATTCATTAGATTTCAAATCTGTCGGGTAGGAAGGAGATATTATCAATGATATAAGATGATCTTTACTTCTTATCATAAATTGAATGTGGGTTAAAATCTAAATCACTGGATTTTAGCACAGTGGTCTAAAGATATCGTATTCAGGGGATCATTTACTTAAATATTTAGATACAATGTTACATATGACGATTTGCTACATTGATAGATAACTTCAACAAGATAACTATTGAAATTCAGTAAAGCAATCAACAGTTATCTATCCCTAACATGTAACTCGACATCAGCATACATACACTAGCTCTCCTAAAGAGTCGAACCCAGGATAAAATAACTGACCAGTTTTTGATTAAGATCATGAATCGATTGTTCTTAGAATACCATTGAAAACCTTGTAGCACTGGACAACCATTTCGTCCTATTACGGGACTCCTCAGCACCCATGAGATTCGTACCCAGGACCTTAACCTCTACACCACCAAGTCGATATCCAACAGTTCATGTTTACAATGATACCCTAATTAAGATCACTTCATCATGAATGCTAACTAAAAATTAAAATGATCTTAATAAAACCATTTTGATGAAGATTTGTTCTCTAAGCTAGATGAGGTGAGACTCTAATTTAGCGACGAGCCAATCAGAAGCGTTTGAGCCATTTCAAGGTCACGGAGCCAAGTTCAACACGCAATGCTAACATACGGTCGGTTCACAGCGGATTTTAGAGAGGAGGTGATTAATGAGAGGTTAAAACAGATGGTACGGCGAAACTCTAATTTAGGGACGAGCCAATAAGGAGCGTTTGGGCAATTTCAATTATTAGCCAATCAGAAGACAGTATAAAGTGAAAATATATTATAAGAAAGTAATGAATTACAGTGGATATTCTTCTTTTACATGAGTTAAAAACCTGTTAAGGTTTGATAAAGGTTCAGAAGTTCTGAATTCATAACGCATATTGTATAGAAACTCATCCATAGGATTAGGGTTTGGGGTTAAGATTAAGGTTAGGTTAAGGTTAGCGTTAACGTTAGCGTTAAGGTTAGGGTTAGGTTAAGTTTAATGTTAGGGTGCTAACATGCGATCGGTTTGCATCGGATTTTAGAGAAGAGGTGTTTATTGACAGGCTACAACCCAACCCTGACTCTAACCATAACCCTTACCCTAACCCTAAACCCTAACTTCTAACCCTAAACCTGACCTCTGAAATCCGTTGTTAACTGATCGCATGTTAGCACCCTAACCCTAACCTAACCTTAACCTTAACCCTAACCCTAACCACTAACCCTATGGACGAGTTTCTATACCATATGCATTATGAATTCAGAACCTCTGAACCTCTATCAAACCTTAATAAGTTTTTAAATCATGTAAAAGGAGAATATCCACTGTAATTCATTACTTTCTTATAATATATTTTCACTTTATACTGTCTTCTGATTGGCTAATAATTGTCGAGGTCATTTAAGATTCGCTCAAAGGTCGTCCTTAAATTAGAGTCTCGCCGAGGTCTCTATCTTATACATGTTTGACAGAACATGCTGATGAAAATTCTTTCGTAGAGAAAAGACAATTATTCTCAATTGGAAGCTTGTCATTTGGTTAAATTCTCTCATTTTTAAACAGAGAATAAAACTCCATCAATATCATTCAACTGAGCTACAAATCTTTTCCATTATCTTAATTAAACCATTTTATGTCAATATTTTGTCGTTGTTCTTGTTCTTCTTGTTGTTGTCAGTGATAAATTAAGAATAGTTGCCAATTATGATTAACTATATCAATCAGATTACAAAACACAGAATTATGTTAATGTTTATTACTGTATCTTGTAGAGAGAGAGAGAGAGAGAGAAAGAGTATGTGTGTGTGAGTGATAGAAAGAGAAAAAGAGGGAAAGAGAGTGAGTGAGTGATAGGAAGAGAGAGTGTGCGTGTGTGTGTGAGTGATAGAAAGAGAAAAAGAGGGAAAGAGAGTGAGTGAGTGATAGGAAGAGAGAGTGTGCGTATGTGTGTGAGTGATAGAAAGAGAAAAAGAGGGAAAGAGAGTGAGTGAGTGATAGGAAGAGAGAGTGTGCGTGTGTGTGTGAGTGATAGAAAGAGAAAAAGAGTGAGTGTGAGTGAGGGGGTGAGTGAATGATAGGGAGAGAGAGAAAGAGAAAGTGAAAGTGAAGCATTGTAAGTAAACTCTTTTTTAAAAACGATATTCATTCATTCATGATTGATTGATTAATGTAACATTTTATTGATTAGAATGTGTACATTATCAATGTTTTGCTTAAAGAAAAACAAAATAAATAATAATGAATGTTATGTATTAACTATTTACAAAATGAATAAACAAACAAACAAACCATCAGTCAGTCAGTCAGTCAGCTACAACGTAGAATCAGGCACATACATGCACCCGTTCAAGTTGCCATACCTCACTCATTAATACAACAAGATGAACACCGGATTCATAAAAGTAGTTAATTCAGAGGTGGTAATATATGAAAGAAAGATTGCATATGAGGATATAATACAGGAAGAAAAAATTAGTTTGTAGAAAGAAAGATATGAAGTGATTTTAATCTCTTAGTTTAAGGAAAGACAGGGAGTGTATACACCGATGCCATTGTGATCGATTCTGAGCCATGTCACACACAGTCTCCAACCATTGGTTACGATAGTCACGCGGATCTCAACCAAGTAGTCTGCATCTACCAACATGGCTCAGACTAAAAGTTAGTGACTTCAAGCACTAATGCCACGTTTTGGTTTGGCCGCCCCTAACTTTCTTCTAACCATCCCCTACACTAGTCAGCATCGTATGTCGTGGTAATCGGTGTTCAGGTATACGTAACACGTATTCCAACCATCTCAATCGATGAAGATTCACAACCTCATCAACTGATTTACCATCATCCTTTAATACCCTACATCTAACCTCACTATTACTTACCCGGTGATCCCAGCAGACGCCAGCAATATTTCTAAGGCATCTGTGGTCAAATACTAGTGGCTTACGAGTGTCTTCTACTCTTAGTGGCCATGTTTCGCAGACGTAAAGTAGGACAGAACGAACTGCCGCGCAGTATACTCACCCCTTCACTGATAGATGAATATCTTGCATTCGCCATAGGTGACGTAAGTTGGCAAAAGCCAAACGAGCTTTTCGAATCCGTGCTGAGATTCCGTCAGACACCAACCCATTAGGGCTGATCAGACTTCCAAGATAAGTGAAGTTGTCAAGGCGTTCGACTACTTCACTTCTTATCCTTAGTTCAGATGTTGACGCAGGCTAGTCCTGGAGCAACAACTTACATTTAGAGATGGAGAAGCGCATTCCAAACATTCTGGCATTTTTGCTCAGTGCTACCAAAAGACTCTGCATTTTATCAGCATCTTCGCCAAACAGAACTATGTCATCTGCGTATTCTAAATCGATAAGTGGACCTCATGGTAGGAGATCAATGGCCGAAAATTCAGTCGATCAGAGCGTTATTTCCATCTGGCTTCCTTTATCAAAATAGATGAGGCGAATTTCGAAGTTTCAACTCATTAGTTGAAAGTAATGTTGATTATCCAAGGAGAGATATATATTTATTTGTCCACGTGATGGTTAAGGCATATACAAAGCTTTATGATCTATAATATTTACGAGTATATTTAGCCAGCAATGAACTGACTGATATCCATCGTATTACTATTATTAATTGTAGTAGTAGCAACAATAGTAGTAGCGCTATGAATAAGAATCCAAACGGGGGCAACCAACATATTTTAGTACAAACTTATATATGAGAACCATAGATTGAATACTTCATTTGCAAAATTCCATCATATTTTCTTCACATTCTGTATGATTCTTTCAAGTCACGGTTCCTTTCTATTTCCATCTCTTTTTGTTAGATCGACCTTCATAGCCTTCTGTTGTGAAGTATTTCTTTTCTGATTGGTGTTACATACTACTTATATCGGTAGTATGCACCATAGTAGTAGCTTACTTACTTACTTACGCCTTTTACTCCTAATGGAGCATAGGCCGCCGACCAGTATTCTCCAACCCACTCTGTCCTGGGCCTTCTTTTCTAGTTCCATCTAATTCTTGTTCATTTTCCTGATGTCTATTTCCATTTCCCGGCGTAATGTGTTCTTCGGTCTTCCTCTTTTCCTTTAGCGTTGAGCATTGCATGTGAGGGTTTGTCTTGTGACACAGTTGGGTGCTTTCCTTAATGTGTGTCCTATCCACTTCCAGCTCTTCTTCCTAATTTCTTCCTCCACTGAGATCTGGTTTGTTCTTTCCCACAGTACGTTGTTGCTAATAGTGTCCGGCCACCATAGTAGTAGCAGCAATAGTAACAGTAGTAGTATTAGTAGTTTTTGTTGTTGTAAAAATCCACATCGTATTTGATCTGTGTTGATCACCATGTTTATAATTGAGCTGCATTACTAGGTAGAGATAACAAGTATTATACTATCTCTTTACAACCATCGCTGATTTTCTTTCAGTAATTTGGTTGACGTTAATACAGTCATTTGATAACTTGTTTTATGCCGATTCATTCAATAGACGACTTCACGACTTCGCGAAATTCGAACCCTGGATCTACTAGTCTCGCGTGCGAGCGATTAATCATTAGACCACTGAGCCGGCTGGCATCTAACGGTGTTAATGTCTAACTTCAACTAATTCATGAAATTGAGTGACACATCCACCACTGTCTTCAATGGGTTACTAACTTATTGTTATAAATTTGATTATTGAAATGATTTGGATTATTTCGTTGTTGATGTATATAAAAGAAATTTAGTTAGTCTTGGTTGACATGTGGGTATCCTGTACGAATTGCCATGACATAGCCATTGTGGCACAATTTGATGTAGAATAGATAGAGTATAGCTAGCGGAGGAATTAAGGAATCCAATGAACATCAACTCTGTGATGCAGGAACAGTCAGTCCTTAAATCGAACGAAACTTAGATCCTAAATTCCACTAACAGATATATTTCATCTATTCTATTAATTTCTATAGCACTCAAATACATGTATTGTGTCACAACTGATTGATCACTGGGTGGTGATCAATGTCATGCTTGTCTAGTCCTTATTAGTGCAGATCGAATGCTATCGATCATGTTGCAATGTAGCCACCAGACTAGGTGACTCGACACTGCGGGCACTATGTATTGAGATTTAGATGGTAGCTGAAGTTAGTCAACAGGAAACCCTGGACCCGGGTTTCGTGCTACTTGGCACTCGTCAGCAAGGTGTGCCAGTAATCTTGAGGGAACTGGTGCTCCCTAGCGGATTCGATCTCGTGTCACCCAGCCTCAGAGTCAGAGACGTTACCACTGAGCTATCCGAGCCGCGACCAACCTGCTGTAGGACTGAGATTTAATCACAATTGATTGATCACTGGGTGGTCATCAATGTCATGAAGATCGAATGCTATCGATCATGTTGCGATGTGGCCACCAGTCTAGGTGACTCAAGATTACGGGTACACCTTGATGATGACGAGTGCCAAGTAGCACGAAACCCGGGTCCAGGGTTTCCTGTTGACTACCTCCAACTACCCTCTAAATCTCAATACATGTAGTGTATTTAATGACTGAAATACTCAAGAAATATCATCACAGTGATTCATGTACTGTTTTTATCCTCTATCTAATGAAAGATAACGATAGACGATTACTGTAGAATATAGTATATTCACTCATACAATAGATGTTATATAAGCAAGATTAATTATAAAAAATCATTGGTGAGTATGAATAACACATAAGATTAAAGTCTCTTTTACTCCAACAGATATTAGTATATTCCATCAGTGGTAACCATTATGTCATTATTAAGCCGAGAAATCACTGCTAATCCATTCAATTAGCCATTTCTTCATATTAACCCTAATTTTCATTACAGCTTATCTTTGCAATCAATTCTACACATTATATTTCGTACAATTTTATCGACTCGTTATTTTGATGCCAATTAGATCAGACGATGTTGTTGACGAACTCACCACTTTTACTAGTCCCTCATCTCTCTCCAATTTGATCATATAGTGGAAATCTGTGTTGTTTATCGATTGAGTTGGCTCACACGTCTTCTTGATTGCGCATCATTTCAGTTCACAATATTTTCTCCACTTCATTCGCTTCTTACCTCTGATTGTCTGTCCAGAACAATCATTGTATAAAATGTAGGCATTCAAAAATCCATTCTCGTATTCAACTTATTGAATTCTGTAATTCACCAACGCAATTCAATTCGATGATTAGATACGAGGATTGGCGACATGTATATTTCGACGACAATTATTCGTACGATCTACTTCGAGTCATATATTCAAGTGTCATTAAACCATGCCACATTGTTATGTCATATCATTCCAATAATTCAGCGGTCTCGTTTACTCATCTCTTCATTAGAATTCATCTCCATTTCCCGTTTGATCCAATTATCATCCATTGAGTAATATCCATGTATAAATAGGTGTATATTTGTAATCGATTAGCTCAACACAAATACCTCACTATCCATTCATTCACATTCACTACTGTTCATCTCAACATCATCGATTTATTGTTTAGACCATTCTCGAATTGGTTATTTGCTTGATGAAGTACATCATGTGAACATTTCACCATTGAATTCGACCGTGAAGAGACAACATAGGCATTTATTCTGTTGACAGGAATTCTGTTCAATACCAATGAATTCATTTTGAATTGGTTTTCATTATGTGTTTGTGAATATGTGGACGACAAACGAACAATGAATTCGACGATTTCGACAATGAGATATTTGTGGTAATGACTGATGGTATTCCGAATAACTTGAAATGATTGTCGTTAGAAGTGTGAATATTCGATCATCCATTTCAATAGTTGTGAAGTACAGTAGTCTGTTCGATATGAGAATCTACTGATCTGGATATTGTATGGATTGATGTGTGATCCTGCAATCTAGGTGTGTGGAAACTCTGATTGTTTTCTTCATTTCGATGATTCTCAGTTTGATTGCTGGAACCTGTCTTGTAATGTTAAGTGTTGATTTCCTTGAATAAATAATGAAAACTAGTTTCGACACAATGATGTTTGATTGGTAATGAATCGGAAATACGAGAGAACTATCATAATATTGGTTGTGCAATTGTTGTCAGTTCGTACTGAATATTCACCTTCAATTGTTACATCTTAATTTGTTGTGATAATGAATATCGGACTATCAATCTTCAGCCAACTTTTGTGACATCAGTTTGTTGAATGGATGTAATTACGAGTTCATTCAAACTAGATGGCCGTTTCATGCTGGTTTGGTACTCGTCAACAGTGAGTATCCATACTAAGATGAAACGGTCGTCCGGTGATTTCATTCTCTCAGTGGTTGTCTATCATTGATCGGTTCATGATTTCAATGTAGTTTGTAAACAATATGCGACTAAAGATCAATGGACGACAGTTGCTTCCTTATGTAGAACTCCGACACTGAAACCGATCAGCTTCTCATTTATTCAGTGAAACTCTTCTGTTATGCCAGTTGATACCAAACAGTTAACGATAGTCTCTATTACTGAATATATGTATACATGAAACAGTGGTTATTTGATGACCTACATCATATAGTATATAGTGGAACCGTAAAATCATGCACATGTAAAACATTTTGAAGTCGTGTCCTGTGAAGTGTAGTCAGTGTCCGGTAGAGACATGTATCTACTTCAGACAGTAGATGAATGGTTGTGCAAGATCATAGATCGATTGAAGTTAAACATTAACACCGTTGGATGTCGGCTAACACATTGGTCTAGAAGTTATGTGTTCGCATGAGAGACCCACACTCCTGTGTTCAAGTCGCACATTCAGGATTGTAGAAGCACATTGTCGAAGAGTCTCATACTAATACAATATGGCCATCTATTGCTTCCACTTTTCCAACAGTATTCTAGCATAGATCAATTTATGAATTTAACTATGAAATAGTAACAAGTCAATCAATCTCATTAGAAATTCAGCATTGTAAATTCTCTTATCGCTTTTTTCAGTTCATGTCCATCTTTACAACATACTGATTGATACAATTTTCATTCATTCTATGTTCACAATTCATTTTTTGCATTAACTAAACTAATTAGATTGACAATAGAAAACTTAATTAAAACACCAACAACACCACCACCAACGACAACAACGAAAGTTATGGTCATCAACATGATCGATTAAATAAGAATAAATGTGATTATTTTTACTTAGAGATGTTAATGAAATTGAAAAGAGATGGATAGTGGTTAGCAGTGGAATCGAGTTTGACGCGTGTTTCGTCCTATTTAGGATTTGTCAGTTGGATGTACCTGTATGTCAGAGTTGATGTTCATCCTAGAAGGGACTCGAACCCAGTATCATTCACTTCAAACACCATCACGTTATCTACTTAGTTACTGAGTCTTGATATCCATTTACTTGTGCAATGTAGTGAATTTGAATTCACTTGGTATTGTTTGGCTTGTATCTTCCCATTGGGATTTAAGACTGCAATCGATCAGACTGTTATTGGCATATGTGCATACTGTGCTTATGTCTCGATATTACCTTAATTCACAAGCTATTTGTAAGCAATGATGGATAGTGGCTAGCAGTGGAGTCCAGGACGCGCGTTTCGTCCTATTTGGGGACTCGTCAGCTGAATGTACCTGTATCTCGGAGTTGATGTTCATAATGGGAAGATATAAGTAAACAATACGAAGTGTCTAATAATCTGTTGTATTTTCTTTATAAATCATTTTTAATTTTGTATTTTCTTCACGACTCAGTAATTTATTCATATCCACACCAGTGACGATCTCCAAGAGGTATTTCCTGGAGTTCTAGTGAAAAGCCCTGCATATTGGAGTTCAGCTGAGTCTGCTGTGAGATAACAACTCACTGGTGACAATAGTGGACGGTGGAGCAAGTTCGTGGATTAGTTGAAGTTTGACATTAATACCGTTGGATACCGGCTGAAAGGTCTTATGGTTAAGTGCTCGCTCGTTACCATACAGGATCTTTGATAGAAAATACACAACAAAATTTCAATAAAGTCTTCCTCAATGTATATTTTATTTGTTAAATTAAAAACAAAGATTTATTGTGAGTGATATGTTCAACGCGTCATCTGTATTATATACATCTTAACTTTGTTGTGTCCTTTGTCGTACTGTCTATACTTGACAATCGAATGCCATTGGAACTCCTCGTTCCTTCAGCTTATAGTTTGAAACGGGAACCATTACCAATCTCATTGATGTTGAGTAACAACAAGAAAAACTGATGCAACACGTCACCAAAGAAGCTGTTCTCAGATCAAAATACCGTCACATATATGTCAAGCATTACACTGATTGAATGATAGTTATATCGAATGAGGTTCACACCTATCATCCTAGCCGTAATTCATAATGTAATGGTACAAAAAAAATATTAACCTGAACAACAGAATGTGGTAACAACAGTGAATATACTTATCTATAATTGTTAATTTTCTACGGGATAGGGTCGCTAACACCATGCCTATCACTCCTCCTTTATACGGGCTTGGGAACGTCAGTAACTCTAGAAAAGCTACAGAAATCGCTAAACTTCATTACGAGGCAAGCCCTAAATTGGAATCCTGAATGGAAGCGGAAAAGAGGAAGGTCAAAAAAATACACTAAATAAGGAAATAGAAGCATATATCAAAAGGATGAATAACAACTGGAAAGAATTCCCCGGGGCAGAGTTGGATGTAGAGTGTTGGTGAGCGGCCTATACTGCTCGACGAGGGGTAACAAGCGTAAGTAGGTATATGGCTAGTAGTCAGTCAGTAACAACGTAGAACTTCGTACGTACGTACGTACATTGGTTTGAGTTGCCACACCACATTAGCACAGAGATGCAGTTGTCGATTCAAATCCCTTAGTTGTAGAGGTAATAAGAGTATAAGCAGTAATCGGAAAGATTAGGGTTTGAAGATGTTATTCAAGGAATATGATCCAGTGAAATAAATTTGGAAAGAGAAAAAAGAAAGGGACAAGAAGAATTCAGAAGATTAGAATTTGAGAGAACACAAAGAGTGCATGCACCTGCGTCATTGCAAACGATTTTGAGCCATGTCATTCAGGGTCTCTAACCATCGGTTGCTATCATCTCGCGGTCCCCAACCAGGTAGTCTACACCTACCAACATGACTCAGACCACTTGTCAGTGACTTCATGAACTTGTGCCATGTTTTGGTCTGACCACCCCTAGATTTCTTCCAACCTACTCCTATACCATTGAGCATCGCACGTCAAGGCAGTCGGTCGTTGAGCATACGTGACACGTATCCCAGCCATCTCAACTGATGAAATTTCACTACTTCATCAATTGATTTGCCATCCTTACGTAGTACCCGTTTCCTAACAACTGTGTTACTTACTCGATGGTCTCAGGATATACGAGCAATGCTTTGAAAACCCCTATGATCGGATAGTAGTAACCTACGAATATTCTCTACTCTTACCGGCCATGTTTCACTACCATAAAGTAGGACGGAACGAACTGCTGCGCAGTAAACACGTTGTTTGGTCGGTAGACGGATATCTCGCCTACTCCATAAACGTTGCAAGTTGGCTAGTAGTGGAATCTAGAAAGGTAGTCTTTATCTTATTTGAGACTTATCATCTGGTGATTTGTGGTTCTAAATATAAACAGTGGTAAATTGCAAACGCTTACTAAAAATATCATTAGTTTTATTTGCATGTATGAGCTTTCAAGATTTTGGGGATGAAGATGTAATAAATATATCTTAAACCTGAACTACAAACACCCCCTGTACTTTGAGGATCAATCTCTCAAGAGTTTTGTTCAAATCATGGAGTATGAAAGAGTTTAGTAGTTGAGATGCAGTAGGGGACAAACGTAATCTGGATAACAACTATATGCTTGAGGTTGTCCATTTTAAAGATCTCTAAGATAAGCCCTTAATTCGAAGATGATGTAATACAAGTCATTTTCAAACAGTATAACAGTTTTTAACTAGAATTTTATCTCCGCTCATGAAAAGAGTTGAATTGAATAACGAACTTTGTGACCTATCAGAAATTGTAGTTTGTTTCGTATCACCTCCCTTTAAAATAGATCGACCATCAAACACAGAATATCCTGTTTTAGCCTGTTTGACATTAGTTGGATAACAAATCGATCAAACTGTGGCTTCATCTAGTGTTCGTGATACCTTTGGTAGATACTAATTCTTTCCCACCAAACCTCATATTTACATCAAACCTTTCAACGGTCAAAATGATACAGCTTTAAGAGGTTACTAGATTAAAGTCTCCATGTAACAGACCTTTACAAATACCGCCGACGTGTACTTTTTTTCTAGGTCGTTTTCAAAATGTCATTCCTAGCAAAATTGAACGTCGATAATAATTACCTACACCTCGTGAAGGTGCATAGGCCAACTACCAAGATTCCCATAGAACTCTATCCTAGACAACCCTTTTCCAGTTCATTTCAGTTACTATTCATCCTTTTCATATCTGTTTCCAATTCTCGACGACGTGTGTTCTATGACTTTCCTCTTGTCTGTTTCCTTTCACGATTCCATGTTAAAGCTTGTCTCATAATACAGTTTGATGATTAGATGGTGGTTGGAGGTAGTCGACAGGAAACCCTGGACCCGGGTTTCGTGCTACTTGGCACTCGTCAGAATAGTGTACCAGTAATCATGAGGGAACTGGTGCTCCCTAGCGGATTCGATCTCGTGTCACCCAGCCTCACAGTCAGAAACGTTACCACTGTAGGACTGAGATTTAATCACAATTGATTGATCACTGGGTGGTGATCAATGTCATGTGTGTCCAGTCCTTATTATTAGTGCAGATCGAATGCTATCGATCATGTTGCAATGTAGCCACCAGTCTAGGTGACTCGACACTGCGGGCACTATATACTGAGATTAGATGGTGGTTGGAGGTAGTCGACAGTTTGATAATTTCTGTAATATATATGTCCTATCCATTTCCAGAGTCTTTTCATCATTCCCTCTTCATATGGAAGCTCTCTTGTTCTCTTATTGATAAAGATCACTTTCTGTTAGTTCCACTTTGTCTTCAATAGTTTCTTTACTAAATTTGTTATTTGCTATGTTCTAGTTTGATCTTGATTTCGACACCATCATTATCATCATTATCGCCACAATACATTGAAGAAAGAGAATATGGTACATTTGTTTTGTTACATTGATTCATTCATCTATAATTGAATAAATGGAAACATGGGGGAAATTATTTGGATTTCAAGGATAAGCATGTTTAAGTAAGTAAACCTCTATAGTCATAAATAAACAAAATAACTAAGAGAGAAACAGAGAAAAAGAGAGAGAGAATTTATTGTTACCATGTATGTTGTTTTGTATGAAAAGGATATAACTAGTACTACTATTTTTGTTAGTAGTAATGATCATTTAGATGATGATTTATTCTTAGTGCATTTTGTTTACTTTTATTGTATAACAAAATGTATGCTAATTTATGTACTGCAATTGAACTGATTTATTCTTCTTATCATACATATGTGAATAGCACAAAATGTCTATATGCATAGCTATCTATCTATCTATCTATCTATCTATCTATCTATCTATCTATCTATCTATCTATCTATCTATCTATCTATCTATCTATCTATCTATCTATCTATCTATCTATCTCTATCTATCTATCTATCTATCTATCTATCTATCTATCTATCTATCTAATCTATCTATCTATCTATCTATCTATCTATCTATCTATCTATCTATCTATCTATCTATCTATCTATCTATCTATCTATCTATCTATCTATCTATCTATCTATCTATCTATCTATCTATCTATCTATCTATCTATCTATCTATCTATCTATCTATCTATCTATCTATCTATCTATCTATCTATCTATCTATCTATCTATCTATCTATCTATCTATCTATCTATCTATCTATCTATCTATCTATCTATCTATCTATCTATCTATCTATCTATCTATCTATCTATCTATCTATCTATCTATCTATCTATCTATCTATCTATCTATCTATCTATCTATCTATCTATCTATCTATCTATCTATCTATCTATCTATCTATCTATCTATCTATCTATCTATCTATCTATCTATCTATCTATCTATCTATCTATCTATCTATCTATCTATCTATCTATCTATCTATCTATCTATCTATCTATCTATCTATCTATCTATCTATCTATCTATCTATCTATCTATCTATCTATCTATCTATCTATCTATCTATCTATCTATCTATCTATCTATCTATCTATCTATCTATCTATCTATCTATCTATCTATCTATCTATCTATCTATCTATCTATCTATCTATCTATCTACCTATATATCTATCAGTGGCCAGTTGGTTAAGCGTTCTCGCGCAAGACCGAAGCATCTGAGTTCGAATCCCGCGAGTGAGTTGATGGATGCGCACTGCTGAGTAATCCCACAATAGGATGAAACGGCCGTCCAGTGCTTCAAGGTTTCCGAAGGTGGTCTAACATTAGTCGGTTCATGATCTCAATCAGAAAGTTAATAATCTCTACAACCCCTATACTAGTAATTTATGGACCAGTGGATTGCCTTTGATATTGTTTACTTATGTCAACTTAATGTTTAATTAATAAGTATTTATAATAGTTCTGGACATCATCGTTTTTATCACCATCCAGAATGTTTTACACAATGAAAGAGAATGAAAGCTTTACAACTTATTATCTTGGCTAGTACACTCAACAACACTGAAGCTAAACCACTATGGAAAACCTAGAAGCATTGGACGGCCGTTTCGTCCTAGTATGGGACTCCTCAGCAATGCGCATCCACGATCCCGCGAGATTCGAACCTAGGACCTATCGGTCTCACGCCAGGCGCTTAACCAAATAGAGCACTGAGCCGACCGTCATCCAGCAGAGTTAATGCCTAACTTCAACCAATCCACAAAGTTGCTCCACCATACATCATTATCTTCAGTGAGCTGATATCTCACAATAGACCTGTTTGAACTCCACTGGTTACGGCTTCTCACTAGAACTCCAGGGGTATCTCTTAAAGTCAGTCACTAGTGAGCAGTTGATTATTATCAGAATGGGTTTTGTGGAGAGTTTTTAGAAATTTCATAAGTCAGTTGAAGCTAGATCACCATGGAAAACCTGGAAGCATTGGATGGCCGTTTCATTCTAGTATAGGACTTGTCAACAGTGCACATCTACGATTTCGTTTCTCAAGATTAAAAACTAGGACCTATCTGTCTTGCGCGCGAGCGCTTAACCCCTATACTACTGGTTATTGAATCTTAAATTAATTCCTGGAGTTCTAGTGAGAAAACTATCATATTTGGACAAGAATAACTGAATGGTAACCATTAAGAAGTACTTATGGACGAATATTCTTATTGTACGACTATGAAGTAACTATATTATATGTATATTCATATTCTTTTCATTAGTAGCTTCCATTTAACTTATCGGTCACTGTTATATGATTTACTATTCTAAAGTTATTCTCAATCTATTAGTCAAAGTTTCTCACAATCACAGCCACTTTTGACCAGACATTGTATAATTGTTATTTCCTATTTTATGGTATGATGTGGTCTGATTTTGCTTGTATATAAACTCCGTATATTCAAAATAGATGATTCGTATCGTGGAGGCTGAGTTCGGCGTTTTGGATTAAACTGACTGGGTCAAGAGATATGCTATTATCTCGGTGAACCAATCGTAGCTCTAGTCTGCCTGTATTGGTGTATGCATCATTAGTTTGGTCGTATTAGTCCGTGTATCTAAATTTAACACTCATATTTCATGATAATCCTATAAGCTAAAGATATAACAAAAACAATCGATAAAGTTTAGGAATTATCAGAAGTGAAAGAGTTATCCATACCAATGGTACTTACTTACATACTTACGCCTGTTACTCCTTATGAAGGAGCATAGGCCGCCAACCACGATTCTTCGAATATAATTAGCACTACTTAATTGAAATTGTAAATATCGATCATTGAGCGACAAACTTACTCATTTGTAATAATTCATCCCTTTAGATAATTGAGTGTTCTAATTTCGAACTATGAAAATGAATGTTTGCTTAAAATCCCCTCCAACGAAAAACAACAATCATAATGAAACACATACTTACTTACAAACTTACGCCTGTTACTCCTTATGAAGGAGCATAGGCCGCTCACCAGCATTCTCCATCCAACCCTGTCCTGGGTAATTGTTTCCAGCTCCTTCCAGTTCATATTCATCGTTTTTGTATCTGCTTCTATTTCTCGATGTAATGTGTTCTTTAGCCTTCCTCTTTTCCACTTCCCCTCAATATCCCAATTTAGAAATTACCTCGCGATGTGGTTTGATGATTTGCGTAATGTATGTCCTATCCATTTCCATCGTCTTTTCCTGATTTCTTCTTCAGCTGGAAGTTGGTTTGTTCTCTCCCACAGAAGGCTATTGCTGATGGTATCCGCCCAATGGATGTTGAGTATCTTGCGTAGACAACCATTTATAAATACCTGTACCTTCTTGATGGTGGTTGATGTAGTTCTCCAAGTTTCAGCTCCATACAGTAGAACTGCCTTGACGTTCGTATTGAAGATTGTGACTTTGATATTGGTGGACAGTTGTTTTGAGTTCCATATGTTCTTCAATTGTAAGAATGTGGCCCTTGTTTTGCCAATTCTCGCCTTTACGTCTGCATCTGAACCGCCTTGTTTATCGATGATACTTCCTAGGTATGTGAAGGATTCACATGTTGAAATAATATTTCTCCAATTTTTCAACTTGTTACTAATCAATCTTTAATACATTATTCTAGAAAAAGAGAAGAACTATTCATTTAAAGAAACAAAAAAAAACATAAAGAAGAAAAACAACATAAAGAAGAACATTCACAGTTATATCCATAACCAATAAACAAATAAAAACAATAATGATAAATAGTATTAACCTTTAGGTAAAATTTTTAAAAAAAAATAATAATTCAATGATTAACTCCACCTGTAATACTTCTATGGTTACTAACCATCCTATGACTGGATTAATGAGGAGGGGGGAGGAGGAGGTTGGTCATCATGAGGTTGGCAACTCCATTTCATAGAAAGAAAGAAAGAAAGAAAAAAGTGCTAACCAGAATAAAGTGCGAACTTTTTAATTTTAAAAGATTCAATAGTGTATGATCACTATCTTGGTATTTAATACATGTTTTCCATTATATTCTAACATAAATTTGATGTAAGCAAATCAAAACAAAAAGTAAGAAAGAAAGAAAGAAAGAAACTATTAAACAAAATTTTGTTCTGTTAGAATAAAAATTGTGCTTAGATGGATAGTGGCCAGTAGTGGAATACAATTTAAGGTGTATTTTATCCTATTTAAGACTCTTCAGTTGAATGTACCTGCATGTCAGAGTTGATATATTCATCCTAGAAAGAATTCGAACCCAGTTACCGTTCGGTTCAAACACCATCGTGTTATCCACTTAGATACTGAGTCTCGATGGCCAATTGTCTATGTAATTGAGTGAATTTTAAATTCCCTTGATGTTGTTTATGATTGAGATCATGATTTAATTGATGTTAGACCACCGTTGGAAACCTGGAAGCACTGGACGGCTGTTTCGTCCTCAGCAGTGTGCATCCACGATCCCGCACCCCGCAGGATTCGAACCCAGGACCTACTGGCTTCACGCCTGAGCACTTAACCATTAGACCACTGAGCCGGCATCTAATGGTGTTAGTGTCTAACATCAACCAATCCACGAAATTGCGCGACCATCTTCCATTGTACTGAGGTAGATACCTGTCTCTACCTGACACGGATTAACTCCACTGGTCACGACTTCTCACTAGAACTCCGAGAATTCCCTCACGAAGCTAGTCACTAGTGAGCACATATTAATTATCAGTATGGGGGAGGAGTCCCATACTAGGACGAAACAGCCGTCCAGTGCTTCTAGGTTTCCAACGGTGGTCTAACATCAATTAATTCATGGTCTCAACCAAAACCTTAACAATCTCCACAACCCCCATACTGATGATGTTGTTTAATTGTATCTTCATATTGTTTATTACGTCTGCAATTGATCAGTCTCTTATTGGTATATATCCATCCTATGTGTATTGCCTCAATATTGCTTTAATTTGCAATTATTATAAGCAAGGATAGATATTGGCTAGCAATGGAATCCAGACTGACACATATTTCATCCTATTTGAGACTTGTCAGTTGAATATACCTGCATCTCAGAGTTGATATTCACTCCTAGAGGGACTCGAACCCAGTATCATTGACTTCAAACACCATCACGTTATCCATTTACATATTGAATTCTGATAACCACTTGCTTATACAATGAAATGAAGTTTTAAATTCATATGATGTTATTTTACTTGTATCTCCCCTTTGTTATTTAGAACTGTCTCTAATTGTTATATATACGTCCTGTACAAATTGCCTCCATACAAGCAAACAACATTAAGTGAATTTAAAAATCATCAGAAAGGGTTTTGTGGAGATTTTAGAAATTTCATTGATTGAAATCATGAGTCAATTGGAGCTAGACCACTATGGAAAACCTGGAAGCACTGGACGGCTGTTTCATCCCAGTATCGGACACCTCAGTAGTGAGCATTCACGATCCCGCAACCGCGAGATTCGAACCCAGGATCTATCAGTCACGCACCAGGCGCTTAACCAACTAGACCACTGAGCTGACCGGTATCCAACGGTGTTAATGTCTAACTTCAACCAATCCACCAAGTTGCACCATCGTACACCATTATCTTCAGTGAGTTGATATCGTGGATGCGCACTGCTGAGGAGTTCCATACTAGGATGAAACAGCTGTCCAGTGTTTCCAGGATTTCCATGATCTTCTAACTTCAATCGACTCATGATTTTAATCAGTGAAGCTTAAAAATTGTTGTTGTTTCCTTTACTATTGAAAAAATAGATAAAAGAAAGAGATAATTCGTTTCATTTAAACTAAATAAGAATGATCATCTATATAGAATATAGGATAAATGTTTTAATAAACATTTTGTTAATCTCTCTATTTAGTTACATACGAGTTAATGGATATAGTTATTTACAATGATCAATAATACTGTGTCCTATAGTGAG
The DNA here is from genome assembly GCA_944470365.2 of Schistosoma intercalatum. NCBI lineage: Eukaryota > Metazoa > Platyhelminthes > Trematoda > Strigeidida > Schistosomatidae > Schistosoma > Schistosoma intercalatum. The sequence continues at coordinate 1,474,797 of OX103732.1, read as the reverse complement.
GGCAATAATATGATGTAGGTTATAAATTACAAAAAAAACCCATCCACAGTATTAATCAGGTTATTTACAGATTAATGGTTCATTTCAGAATTCACCCATTTCAAATGTTTGACAGTTAGGATTACTTACTTACTTACTGACGCCTGTTACTCCTAATGGAGCATAGGCCGACGACCAGTACTCTCCAACCCACTCTGTCCTGGGCCTTCTTTTCTGGTTCCATCTAATTCTTGTTCATTTTCCTGATGTCTATTTCCATTTCCCGGCGTAATGTGTTCTTTGGTCTTTCTCTCCTCCTTTGGCCTTGAGGACTCCATGTAAGGGCTTGTCTTGTGACGCAGTTGGGTGCTTTCTTCAGTGTGTGTCCTATCCACTTCCAACGCTTCTTCCTGATTTCTTCCTCCATTGGAATCTGGTTTGTTCTCTCCCACAGTAGGTTGTTGCTAATAGTGTCTAGTCAACAAATCCAAAGTATTTTGCGTAGACAACTGTTAATAAACACCTGTATCTTCTGAATGATAGCTTTCGTAGTTCCTCAAGTTCCCGCCCCATACATTAGAACTATCTTAACATTTGTACTGAAAATTCTGACCTAGGTGTTGGTTGACAGATAATTGTTTTGAGTTTCAGATATTCTTCAATTGTAAGTATATTGCTGTTACTTTACCAATCCACATCTTTTATATCTACATCAGATCTATCGTGTTCTATAAGAGGAAATATAAATCCTTACAAATAATTTAACTTTTCGATAGTCAAGTTTTATAGAGTTGACTAGTTGAAGGCATTTTGAGGAAGTTAAAACAAAAACGAAAAAAAACACATTCAGAGATGACAACTAATTATTATTCCATTTCTTTGTTATGATTTATGAATAATCAATACAAAACAAGATACTCTAATGTCTAATAGAAACATTCAATATTCTTGTCCTGTTTTGATTATTATGATTCCCAACAATCATCATGAGTCAGTTGAAGCTAGACTACCATGGAAAACCTGGAAGCACACATTTGATATTAATCAACATATGCTCACTAGTGACTGGTTTCAAGAGGTATATCCTGGAGTTCTAGTGAGAAATAGTGACCAGTGGAGTTCAACTAGGTCTGTTGTGAGATAGTAACTCACTGAAGACAATGGTGGATGTGTCGCTCAATTTCATGGATTAGTAAAAGTTAGACAATAATACCATCGGATGACGGCCGGCTCAATGGTCTAGTGGTCAAGTGCTCGCACGCGTAACCAGTAGGTCCCACGTTCGAATCTCGCAGGGGGCGAGGTCGTGGGTGCGCACTACCAAGGAGTCGCACAATAGGACGAAACGGCTGTCTAGTGCTTCCAGGTTTCCCATGGTGGTCTACCTTTACTGATTTATGATCTTAACCATTGAAATTACTATAATATCCACAATAACCTATCTGATATCTGATTTTAAACAAGAGATTCTTTTGAAAGAAATCAATTATGATCCTAGTTAATATTTCCTTATCTAGATCAGAAGGATGATTGGATATATACTGTAATATTCATCCTTGATAAGTTTATGCCTAGTTTGAAGGTAATTAATATTCTAAGAGAAATGTGGAGATTAATGGATATAAGTGAATTTTTAATGGGAAAGAATATGAAAATAAAAGAGGAGACAATATAGTAAGTAAACAAAATGTACTTAGTGTAAGCAGTGATGCTTAGTGGTTAGCAATGGAATCCAGGACGCGCGTTTCGTTCTATTTGGGACTCGTCAGCGTACTAGATTCCACTGCTAACCACTATTCATCATTGCTTACAAAAAGCTTTTGAATTAAGGCAATATCGAGGTATACGCACAATATGCAGATATATATGCCAATAACAGACTGATCAATTGCAGTCTTAAATCTCAATAGGAAGATACAAGCAAAAACAATGCCAAGTGAAAATGTACTTACATTTAGTAATGAAAGTGATCGACGAAAATTAACAGTAATACTAGAGTAAGAATAAGATATTCTGATAATTGGTGCAAGAATTTGATAGATTAAGGGTATAAATACCCGTACGATACCTATGATTTGGGTAATATTATGACTAAATTTGTTAATTAAACTTACCTACTCATTTCAGCATTTGAATTTGCATGAGGGATTTGATATACCATAGGAAGTTGAATAGGATTGTAAAACACCAAGGTAAACATATAAACATTGGTACAAAGGGGCACTGAATACATATGTGCCACACAAGTCAGTTAATTTGTGTGTGTGGATTGTGATGCTACCCGATTGTTAAAACCAAAGCAGCTGGTTTCTTAGGAGACCACATCTGGAGACTTCGACCTAAAGGTCTGAACCATAAAGCAGTAAAGCAAACACATGGTAGTCGGTGACCATCAATTGGTTCATACGCCATTCGTTCCCTCAAGATACTGGAGCCCATGTTCACTATTGGTTTGGAATGAGAGTTTTCCAACTTTCTAGGTGGATCTTCCATGTCCACCAGCCCGGTTAAAACACCCAATATTCATTTTTCGTCTTTTCAATTTCACAAACAACACTCCTACCACAAGAAGACAGTGAGTAGGACTTGTGTGGTAGTGATTGTATGCACGTGGCCATGTGAGAACCTTTCGAGAAGGAGAGCTGATTCTCCTCACTATCGGCCGTACCAGGGCATTTGGGGGCTACCGAGGCATTTCGAGCCATGTTACCAGCAAGTGTTTCTTACGGAGATACATCCGACATATTATCAGACACTTCAAAAAGTAAATCTTTTTGACAATCACTATATTTAAATTGCACGTATGACTAGAAATGAAGCGCTCATCGATTTAAATTGATGAACTGTAAGGATGGAATTGCTTTCAATGATTAACTATTATTTCAAAGATAGATTATTGATTGATAAACTCATAAAAAAAGCATTTTTAGACAGTTATTCTTTTCTCAAACATTGGACACAGACTACTCATAAACTGTGTCAAACTTACAACCTTCAAAGAGTCCTAATCATCTAACTTCAGTCAGTGGATAGTGTGAAGGGATTTTCATTGTTAAGATGACATAGATAAGTTAGAATCACAAACTTTCGAAGCTACCGCTTACCTACTAATCTACGCCTGTTGTCTCTCAGGGAGGAGCATAGGTCAATCACCAGCATTTTCAATCCAACTCTGTCCTACACAATCCTTTCCAATTCTTTTCAGTTGATATTCATCCTTTACATACATGCTTCCGATTCTCGACAGAAAGTGTTTTTCGACTTTCCTCTTTTCCGTTTCCCATTACGATCCCAAGTTAAGGTTTGCTTTGTGATAAACTTTGATTTCCTTAATATATGTCCTATTCACTTTCAACGTCTTTTCCTAATTTCCTCATCAGATGGAGGATGGTTTGTTCTCTTTCCCAGTAGTCTGTTGCTGATGGTATCTGGCCAACGGAGATTGAGTATCTTGAGTAGACAATTGTTGATAATTACTTGTACCCTCTTGGTGGTGGTTGTGATAGTTCTTCAAGTTTCAGCTTCATACAGTAGAACTGTCTTTACATTCGTGTTGAACATTGTGAATTTGATGTTGGTTGACAGTTGTTTTGAGTTCCATATGTTCTTCAAGTGTATGAATGCTGCCCTTGTTTTTCCAATCCATGCTTTAATATTTGCATCAGATCCTACTTGTTCATTGATAATTTTACCCAGATACGTGAATGCTGATTCCGAAAACCATCAAGTTATATCTGCTCATTTCCATAGCTACTTGACTGATCCTCTCGAATTCCCACATTGTCCGAATATTCCATGTACCTATATTAATTATTGCTCTGGTTATTAAGAGAGGCATCCGCCTCGTGACTTCAGTCAATGTTCCAGTTACCCACATGTTGTAATTTCCTGTTAATGGTTGTTGTTCTTTTGTTATGATCATGTAGTTAACATATCTAATCATGTTAGTTTTGGAATTAAGAATGAATAGATTACATAAGATGTCTTATTTCCATATTGTAATTGAAACTTATGAATAGAAGATTTCTGTATACGTCAATAAGTTTGAACATATCAGATTACTATGTTAGATAATCAATAATTTTGTGTTCAAACATATTTTTTATAGTTGAGATTATGAGTCAATTCAAGTTAGATCATCATGTAAAGCTTGGAAACACTGGACAGCCATTTCGTCCTATTGTGTGACTCCTCAGTGGCAGTGCGCATCCACAACACCGCACCAAAGGCCCTCAAACTCAGGACCTACCAGTCTCGCGCGCGAGCGCTTAACGACTAGACCAATGAGATGGCATTCAACCGTGTTAATGTCTAACTTTTACTAATCCACGAAATTGAGAGACACATCCACGATTGTCTTGAGTGAGTTAGTGTCTCACAACAGACTCGGTTGAACTCCACTGGTCACTGCTCACTAGAACTCCAGATATACCTCTTAAAGCTAATCACTAGTGAGCATATGTTGATTCATATCAGAAGGGATTTTGTGGATATTATAGTAATTTTAATAGTTGAGACCATGAGTCAATTGAAGTTAGACCACCATGGAAAACCTAGAGTTCTAGTGAGAAACAGTGGAGTTCAACCAGGTCTGTTGTGAGATAGTAACTCACTGATGACAATGGTAGATGTGTCGCTCAATTGTGTGGATCAGTTGAAGATAGACATGAACACCGTTGGATGCCGACTCAGTGGTCTAGTTGGTTAAACGCTCATGTGTGAGACTGATAGGTCCTGGTTTTGAAACTCTCTAGACAGGATCGTAAATGTGCACTACTGAGAAATCCCACAGTGGAATGAAATGGCCGTCCAGTGTTTCAAGGTTTTCTGTGGTGTTCTTGCTTCAATTGACTCATGATCTCAACTACTAAAATTACTATAATAATATCCACAAAACCCTTTATGATATTAATCAAAGATATTTGTTGAAGATTATATTTGTTTATGTGATCCCATTAGTAAGTTATTAGCTAACGCCGATCACTTCAAACGTCATATGAAATCATGATACAAGTTAAACACACATATACACACTTCTTTTCACTTTAAATGGGATATATCTATATCCCTCAAAAGCAACATTGATTCATAACCTGATAATTGGAAGTATCTATCAGTACAATAATGATCGAATACAAATAACAATTGTTTCCACTTGATGTTGTTGTTTTTGTTTTACTTATATCTTCCCATTGTTGTTTTACAACTATAATTGATCAGTCTCTTATTATTGGCATATGTACATCATCCTGTATGGATTGCCTTGATGATTGCCTAAAGTCACAAAGTTTTTAAGCAAAGATGAATAATGACTATCATTGGAATCCGGGACGCGTGTATCGTCCTATTTTGGACTCACCAGCTAAATGTAACTGCATCTCATAGTCGATGTTCACTCCACGAAGGACTCGAACCCAATACACCACCGTTCACTTCAAATGCCATCACGTTATTCACTTAGTTATTGAATCCTGATAACTCCTTGTTTTGTGCAACGATGTGAAGTTTAAATTCACTTGGTATTGCTTTACTCGTTTCTTCCCATTGTTGTTTTAGAACTGCAATTGATTAGTCTCTTATTATTGGCATATGTACATCATCCTGTATGGATTGCCTGAAATCATAAGCTTCATTGTTTTTCTTTGAAAACAATTTGAACCGGTGATTATTATGAATTTGGGTTTTTCTTCTTCTTCTTCTTCTTCTAAAGTATAAAACAACATAGTGATGGTTTAAAATGAGGTTACAAAAGGTTAATCAATTATTAGAATACAATCAAATGAGTATTTCATATTTTTTTTTATTGTTTAGATAAAGGTGATCCTTTTAAGAATTGGTTACAGAATGTAACCAATATAGCCTAATAAAAATATGTATTCACTGTGAATAGGTTAACGATTATCAAAAGCCTGTCAGCTATAAGAGAGATTTCTGTGGTGTTTGAATGAACTAATGATTCCATTGTACTTGTTGAATGGTTGATTTCGAATTCTGAATACTGTACATTCGTTTGTGGTTTCTATAATACTTCTTGATCCGATTACGTTATTTCTAGGATTCTTTGTTCATACTATAACTCAAATACTTCTAATTATCATAATGGCGTTGCAGTGGAACCTGCGATGGAACAGTTAGATATTCATTCAACATCTGGTGCTTTTGAGGATTATTTGGAAAGGTTCGAAATTTAAGCTATGACGAATGAAGATGATGAAGATGTTAATGTTGTGGCACATTTCCTCACTTTCATCGGAAAAGAAGCATATATCTTAATAAAAGCTCTAGCTTTACCAGAAAAGCCCATTTCGCTTTCGTATACAAATCTGAAGGATCTACTACTAGACTGTGTTCAGTATACAAATTTCGAATGTGGTAAAGGAAGAAGATTTCGTAAAATGATTCATGAGGATATAAAAAATTCCACTGCATTACGTCATTACAACCTAGTTCAGACTCAAGGCTATGTAGATAATTCATTGAGGAGTTGCAATGCAGTTCACGAAAATGGGCACAAGTCTAGTCAATGCTTGTCCTGTGGTAAGTTTCACTCTTTTAATTCATGTAAATTTCGTAATTCCAAGTGCTTTAAATGTGGTGATATTGGACATATTCAGTCAGTTTGTAATACTACTCTTCATCTTGCTGCAACGAATGTTAAGTCTTGTAATTCTGATTCTATTAGGTTGTGTATTTATAATGATCATTTATCTTTATCAACGATTGCAATAGACAGTGTAGAGTCATATAGCAGTTCAGACTTAGGCGAAACTCAGAATCCTTGCGAGACAATAGTTTCTCATCAATCGACTTATCAGATTTCTCCTGTTATTGTACCAGATATGGCTTTTCCTAATGATTCACTCATTTCTGACGAAATTCTTTGTAAATCTGAGGAAAATATGTTGAATGAACCTAATCATGATCGAAAACCTGATACAGTCTTCCTAGATGCTGATTTTTCTAATGATCTATCACTCTCAAATGGCATTTTTAATAAATTCGAAGAAATTGTTTCAGAAGAATCAAAACTTGATGTCATACCAAATATTATTTGTCCTCATAATGCATTTGTTTCTCGTGGGAGACTTGTTCAATGCGAAGTACGAGTACTAAGTGACCTCTAGTTTGATTACAGTTCGGATGGTTTCATATCAACTGCTGTTTATACTTATCGCGAAGTCACTTCTAATGTTTACTCTAACCAATGTGAGAAATATATTTTAAATGAAGCCATATCATTCATAAATTGTGGATATAAAGATCCAACATTATTTCGTGGGGGAGGATAGTGTTGAGAAATCTGTGCTTTAAATTCTAGATGGTGGTTTCGATACACAACCGACCTGCTGATTACACAATCCTAGGAAGCAGCTGATTCTGTTCCGATTTCATTTGTTAATTCCAATACTAATGAGCACATTCTAGATACTATAGAGTTTTTATCCAATACAATGTCGGACAGACATTGCAACTATATTCAAAGTTCATTTCAAATATAAGGTATTTGTAATGAACTATTTCATTTAGAGATAATCTATTCCTCTTGGTAACTTGTCAAATATGAAACAAACGAATAGGATTTGATTGAAGGTAAAGAATTTCTATTTCGTTTTACTCATCTCACAGTATATTTAATGGTTAAGATCATGAGTCAATTGAAGTTAGACTACCATGGAAAACCTGGAAACACTGGATGACCGTTTCGTCCTAGTATGTTAGTCCTCAGCAGTGTATATCCACGAACCAATCTCGCGAGATTCGAACCCAATACCTATCTGTCTCGCGTGCAAACGCCTAACTTCTAGACTACTGAGTTGGCATTCAACGCTGAGAAGTCCCATGCTAGGACGAAACGGCCGTCCAGTGCTTCTAGCTTTTCCATGTTAGTCTAGCTTCAGTTGACTCATGAATTCAACTAAAGTCTTCACAAAATCCCTTCTGATAATAATTTTAGTATGATGACTAATGATTGGCTTTATGAGGTATTTCCTGGAGTTCTAATGAGAAGTGGTTTGTTTGAATCTTCCCATTGATGTTTAGGACTGTAATTGAGCATTCTCTTATTGACATATATGCATTCTGTGAGGATTACCTCAATATTGCCATAAATCACAAGTATTATAAGCAAAGATGGATGGTGTCTAGAGAACGGTACTGGATTCGAGTCCTTCCTGAAGTGAACATCAACTCTGAGATGTAGGCATATTCAACTAATGAGTTCTAAATAGAACGAAACATGCATTGTGTATTCCACTACTAGCCATCATCGATCTTTATTTATCTAATTATTGTCCTGATAAGCCACTGTGAGATAAACTGATTATGTTGAATTTACAGTTAATTCCAACAACAACAAAAATCCTACACAGATTATTCTTATTTCTCTTTCATTCTTGTTAGCTCATCTATTCAATGATTTCATCTAATAATGTGTTTGTTGTTATTATGTAATGAATGTTATGTAATTATGTCTGCATCTGAAACAGTTTTGATCATGGCTAACAACTCTATTTGTAATAGTGTTCCATTCTATTGATTGACTGATGGATTGATTAACTGAGTTCTTATCAATTCAGTATCTAATACAAAAGGATCGATATTGTTCTGATCAAAAAAACACTTAAGTACAATAACATTTTTTTAAAAAAAAGATTTTTCCTGTTAATGTTGTAAATGGAAAGTATATATTACTTTAATAAAATATACATTTGAAGTACTTCATACGTTTCACTGATTGAAATCATGAGTCAATTGAAGTTAGATCACCATGGAAAACCTGGAAGCATTGGACGGCCGTTTCGTCTCAGTATGGAACTCCTCAGCAGTGCGCATCCACGATCTCATACCCTGCGAAATTCGAACCCACGACCTATCAGTCTCGAGCCAGGTGCTTAACCAACTAGATCACTGGGCCGACCGGCATCCAATTGTGTTAATGTCTAACTCCAACCAATCCACGAAGTTGCGCCACCATGCACCACTGTCTTCAGTGAGTTCCTATCTCACAACCGACCTAGTTGAATTCCACTAGTAACGACTTCTCATATGTTTTCAATTATTAACTCCACCTGGACTCCCTACGGGGGCTACTGCCGGTCCCAAACCCGGATAAAGGAGGAGGATTGGGTATGGGGTTAGCGTCCCCATCCCGTAGAAAACTAACTCGCTAAAAAAACGCTAACCAGAAAAAATTATTCAATTATTACTCATAGTTAACCTTAATTTGAAAATATTTAGTTGGAATAGAATAGAGTAAAGAAACACCCTAAAGAGATAATATCAATCTATGAAGTAATGAATAATTTTGTTTTTTGGAGATAAATAGAGAAAATATAAACTAAATGATTATAGCCTATACAATAGTTGTTATCTATGAGTATAGAAGTCTGATAGCATGTTTTAGAAATTGATCTCAGTGAAGTAGTTGCAGTGATATTTTGTATTTTTCCATTGGTTCTTTAGCATGATTGTCATTTTATCATTTTGAGTCATTCCTTCGAAAATATATTTTCCTATGTGGGATTTACATTAGAGTGAATAATGTTTCATTAAAGAAGTATTACAATTCCTCCTGTAACTCTTCTGGGGTTAATGACTGTTCTAAGTACAAGTAAAGGAGGAGGGTTGGGCATGAAGTCAGCAACCATATCCTGTAGAATATAAACTTGCTAGTAAAAAAACGCTAACCAAAATAAATAATGGAAGCCATTTAAACTCTGTACTCCGAGTTGAAGAAGAATTATAACGCCTCATGTTGAAAGATGAGATTGTTCGGAAGTCACGAGATGGATGGCTCTTCTAATAACTAAAGAAACAATTAATATAGGTACATGGAATATTCGGACAATGTGGGAGTTCGGGAAGAACTATGTGACACGACGAAGAAACCGGTAGATAAATATAGTAAACCGGAGAGACAGGTCAAGGACAAAGAATGCAAGGCAATCATTGAGATTCCGGAACAGAAGGGTAGAATACTTCAGAGAACTCTGGAATAGACCATCTCGCTTGAATACACCGGATATTGGAATAGCACACACAGACCTTCCTATAGATGTCACTCCACCAACGATCGAAGAAATCAGGATGGCCATCAACCAAATCGATGGGGGGAAAGCAGCATACCTGACAATATACGAGCTGAAGGTCTGAAGTCAGACATGAAAGTAATTGCAAGCATGGTTCACACTATATTTAACAAGATTTGAGAGGAACAACAAGTGCTGATGGACTGGAAACAAGGATACATCATCAAGATACCAAAGAAAGCAGATCTGATCAAATGTGAGAACTTCACAGACATCACACTGCTCTCAGTCCCATGAAATGTTTGCAACATTGTGTCGCTGAACCGGATGAAAGATTCAGTAGACACTTAACTTCGAGATCAACAGACTGTATTCCGTAAGGATCAGTCGTGCACATACAAAGTCGTGACACTATGGATCATCTTTGATCACTCAACTGAATTCAATTTGTCACTATACATCAACTCCCTCAACTATGATAAAGCATTTGACAATGTGTATAGGAGAACCTTATGGGATGTTCTTTGGCACGATGGTGTAGTTGAGAAAATCTTCAAAATCATTCGGAATTCACACGACGGACTATACTGCAAAGTTGTAAGTGGGGGACAGGTGCATTGCAAGTGAGGACCGGAGTGAGACAAGGCTGCTTACTCTCCCTCCTTCTGTTTCTTCTGGTGGTCGACTAGGCTATAAAGACAGTCACATCGGAGGGAAGGCATGCAATACAATAGAAAGCTTGTGTTCAACTAGACGATTTGGACTTCGTAGATGACTTAGATCTACTATTCCATACCTACCAACAAATGTAATTGAAGACAACCAGTGTAGCAACAGCCTTTGAACCAGTAAGCCTCAACATGCACAAGGGAAAAACCAGCATCCCCAAATACAACACAGAGAACACCAACCCAAACACACTTGATGGAGAAACTCTGGAAGAGATGGAATCTTTCACGTACTTCGGCAGCATCATCGATGAACAAAGAAGATCTAATGCAGATGTTAAGGCACGGATTGGCAAATCAAGGCGGTATTCCTACAGTTGATGAACATACAAAACTCAAAACAACTATCAAACAATATCCAAGTCAGAATATTCGATACGAACATCAAAACAGTTCTACTGTATGGAGCTGAAACTTGGAGAAATACCACAACCATCATCAAAAAGTGTGAGCATTTATAAAGTTGTCTATTCAATATCCGTTGACCAGATAGCATCAGCAACAGACTACTGGGGAAGATAACAAACCATCCTCTATCTGAAGAGGAAATTAGGAAAAAACGTTGAAAGTGGATAGGACATATATTACGGAAATCAAAAAGTTTATCACAAAGCAAACCTTAACTTGGAATCGTAAAGGGAAACGGAAGACCAAGGAATACATTGCGTCGGCAATCGGGAGCAAACATGTAAATAATGAATATCAACTGGTAAGAACTTAGAAGGACTTTTCACGATAAAGTTCGATGGGAATATTGGTAGGCAGCCTTCCTCCATGAGGGCTAACAAGAGTAAGTACTTATTACACGTATGATGGAACACTTAGATTAATAGGCACATTACTTATTCGATTGGGTTCAATCAGCAACACTAACAATTAAACAACAGTACATCGATTAACGTGAATAACTCAGTCGTGTAGAGGGTTATTCTTAGATAGAGTAACTTAGTGGCATCTCTGTAATTGTAACGCTATAATGACGGAGCCCATAAGTCCTATTCTCACTGTAAACATCAGTGATCCCTCAAGATCGATTAGATAAATCTATATTGGCAGTGTATACTCAGGAGCCAACGGGTGATAAACTGATGACGTTAAGCTTTTTGAGCGATTATGATAAGTAGATTTATATCATTATGAAATGGCAAAAAAAATTTGCAGCTCAGATTGAGATTTATGTTACCTGAGACGGTCGGTTTAAATACGAACCTGTTTACTCTCATAGACCTGAACAGCATCATCAATAACCGGAAGATTATAATCGAATTAGAAAAAAAATCTTAACTGAAATTGAAAAATGAAAAAAATCATTCTAAGTAGATATATCTACGTATACACTTAATAATAATAGACAATTTATACATCGATAGTCAATCAGATATTTGATATCTCTCAAATGAAAGTGGCAAACATTAGTTAACGACTAGTCAAACAACTATTAAAATGAAGTTTCGTTCATTGGAAATCTCATCTCATATGAAATCAGGTGATGGGGAAACGAACCTTTCTATGATTGTCCCTAATCTCAAAAAATATCTTAAGATGAAATCATATCCTTTAGAGTTATACAAATTGAGGACCTCCTAAACCGATACACATATGTGCCAGGTCCTATGTTGTGTTATGACTGATCACCAATTGTTAGGTGACTTTTTTTATTTCATTAAACATGAATCTACTTCAGTGAAATAGTTTAATTCCCTTTAACTTTAGTGAACGTTTGGACCAGATTAGCATGTAATTTATCTAATAAATACACGAAATTCAACTAGTGTCATTGATAATAAATTATGTTTGAAGAATGATGCACACCGACCACTGCATCGAGATAATGCGCCTGCACATTCTACTCACTATGATCACTCATCAGTTTGTTTCGTAATCTGATAACCACTCTAAACAATCCCTTCTATTGGCCGGTGATTTCTGTTTATTTCCAAAATGTAAACTGGTCACACGACGTTGTTACTAGAACGATATGAATATATGAAACATCTGGAAAGTTTAACTCCTAAAGATTTTTTGAGTAAGTAAAATGAAGGTGGAGCAAGTGTGTATTGTCACAAACTGGCAGTATTTGTGAAAGGAGCAATTAATGTATCATAAATAACGTAAAAGAAATTTCTTTAACTTCACGTATTTTTCGGACAAACTCCTCAGTAATACGCATTCATGAACCTAGGATCTTCATAACTCGAGACTAGCGTTTAAGGTTTAAATATACAACCGATTGATAAACTGTTAATTTCCGTTTTCATTTCGTAATGAATACACATCTCAGTCCTACAGGAGGTTAGTCGCGGCTCGGATAGCTTAGTGGTAACGTCTCTGACTGTGAAGCTGGGTGACACGAGATCGAATCCACCAGGGAGCACCAGTTCCTTCAAGATTACAGGTACACCTTGATGAAGAGTGCCAAGTAGCACGAAACCCGGGTCGAGGGCTTCCTGTCGACTACCTCCAACCACCATCTAATCTGAATAGACAATAGGACAAAAAACACTCGTCAAACATGTTTATTCTCTTAATCCATCTCTTCTGCTTCACGCTTGCACAACGCAACTAAATACAGACTAACAGTATTAAACCAAAACAACAAAAAGTAAACAAGACAAATAGTTAAGGTAGTTCAAAAGATAAATTAATGATGAATATATTGGAACACACACACACACACAATTCATATGTTCTATGCATGAATTCCAATACTCAATAATGTAAGTACTTAAGACGTAATCGCTGCATTATCTAATAAAAACAAATTTTACATGCAAATGAAAAAAGAAAGAAAGAAAAACACACCATGGAAATGAGTTTCAAAATGAGAAAGATGATCTATGTGTGAAATCGGAAATGAGAGCACACATGTTAAACTGGTTGAAATGAATAATATTCATAAAATACCTAGAATAGTTGTTATGTTTACAATAAATAAAGGTAATGAATGTCTAACTCTAGAATAATAGACAATGAATCGTTTGATAATGTCTAATGACGTGAATAGTTGTTGTCAAATCTCATACACATGAACAGAAGTAAGTTTCAATTACAGGGATTGACTTTCTTTTTAAAAGATATACGTCATGTGGAAAAGAGGAAGTAGCGAAAGAGAGAGAGAGAGAGAGGACAACTTGGTAACTCAACATTCCATACATTTTCAAGAAAGCTCAACCCATCCCTCCCACCCAGCTCCCAAATCTCTTGATGTATAACAACAGTAGGAATATACCTACGAGTAAATAAGTGATGAAGCAGTTCTAAAGTGAAAATCTAAACACTGATGCCATGCACGTACACACACACACACAGAGAGACAAATCATAAAATATATAAAAGAAAACTATAGAACTGTAAACTACAAAAGTTAAATTACTATTAAATGTAAAAGATCATTAGTTTATACGTTAATAATGATGTATATATATATATGCATTCAATTGAATGAATAGATGTGAACAAGGAAGACAATTTGTGAACATCATCATCAACAAACAAAAAAACAGTACAAAAAAATAAATCAATATATTTGAAGGATTAAGGATGAATAAAGACTAGAATAGAATATATTCCATAATGAATTCATTTCTTTATGATCAACAATGAATAGTTCTGTTTATCATTCTATGTTAATGGATCATTTGAAGTCATGGTTCAAAAAGAAAATCTTATGTTTATATGTATATAATAAATGCATTGTGAACATATTAGAATGAATTAGCTAAGAAGATTTGACTATTTTAATCAACAAACAAATGGAACAAAACACAAAACAAAACAAATTGATATCATAAAGCGGAATAAAGAAAGAAAGAACAAACGAACGAACGAATGAATCACGCACTTTTGACTAGATGTATGTATAACTGCTGCTTGTTTGTTTCTTTTATCTTTTATTATCATTCTTCTTCTTCTTTGAAGTGTGTGTTGAAGTTAACGACCACATTCAGAACACATAATCATATCATCACTGGTAAGAAAACCTCTACCGACTAAATTACAATTACATTTTCCACATAGAAAACATTCTGAATGCCAATGACGATCTTCAAATGAAATAAATTTACAACCACCAAATCCTAAATTTAAAAAAAAATCGGTAAGAAATATGTTTTACATAACATGGGTACAATCAATATCATATCAAAACAAAAGTGGGTAACGTTGGCTTGATCGAACAAACAAAAAAAAAACAACGTTTATTTAAGAAGTGGTGTAACTATGTATTCTTCAAGTCAAATAAAAGGGAAATTGATGCCAATTATTCTTGAAAGGGGTACCTAGCCTGTCGTATGCCCTGATGGTATTCTCGGAACTTTCGGGTTGTCTGATCTGCCAAGGGCGATGGGACAGTGCATGATGCTATTGTTGTGTGCTAGGTTCAAAGAGAATTATATGCTATATACATGCAAATCCGCCCCGTTATTGTTCCTATTCTTGAAAGTGTTATGTTCTCTGAGCCAGGTGTGGTTTGGCTTAGAAAGTCAAACACCTATCGACTTTTCATCTCCACAGCTACAGATATTTCTCTTACTTTCTTTTAAAAATCAATACTATTTAGAGAGTTTTTGATTGTGTTGAAAATCATTCTAACAAATTTAAGAAACATAAACTAACATGTGACACAAACAAGTAAAACTATTCAATAAATCTCATCTATCAGTATAAGATTGCGGAGATTGAAATCACAAACATATTGAAGTTAGACCGTTGAAAATCCGAAAGCATTGGATAGAAGAGGGAGGTCGATTATGAATACAGTGGTCTTGAGTGCTGTGAGAGGTATGAGGGCGGTTATCGTTTCTCGGTTGCCTACACCGTGGAAGGTTCTTCTGGAAGTACCTAAGGAAATTAGATTAAAGGTGGTCATAATGACCGGAGAGCGTGATCATAGTGCCCAAGGGACAACTGATTGAGGTTGGTCACACATGACATTTTCATGAGTAATTTCTGTGTTAGCTCCGTACTTGTCCAGAGCTTACCGCCGGAGACGGATATCCGTGGGATAAGGTAAGGTGTGCATTTTTAGGGTCGACCTTTTTCAAACCCCATCCCTCCTAGTGGGAAGGCAGCATCGCTGTCATTCTGGTTGTCTGAAGGAAACACCTTACTGCTGTCACACCTCTGTACAGTCAGCAGTACGACTTCGCCTTCGGACCTTGGGTTTGTTGCTTTTAGTCTTACCGCTCTTCAACCGACCTGTCTGACATGGTAGGACCTTGAGGAACGGTTGTTCCAGCCAGTATAGCTCGGTTACTTCATCACGATAGGCAAGCCCGGCCACCACGTCAAGGTAGCAACAACGGTCGGGAAGCATTAGACAGACGATTGGTCTTACTTTAAGACTCCACAGCAGTGCATATATGCGATCCCTCAACCGGGAATCAAACGCAAGAACCTGTCTTGAGCGCGAACACTTAACCTCTTGATTTGAATTAAAGATAGACAAAAAGATAAAACGTGAATGTATCTACCCCATTATGAACGTTTCCGAGTCATAACACTGAAAGATACTCTTTTTCTGGCTACTTGAAGACAGACACATCGAATAACACAGACATAGAAACAAATAAACACTACTTCCCTTCACCTACCAAAATAAACACTAAAATCTGTTTTAATATTACCGTATCCAATTTAGTTAATCCATCACTAGTTGTCGATTAGTTTAATTGTTAATACTATCAAGACATAATCTAATCTGTATCGATAGATAGTAGGGATCAATTTCTTTTTCTCGGAGAGTAGATATGATGCTAGTAAATAAATTATATATTTACAATAGCTGAGTTATATATAATAAAAAAAACTAACTAATTAACTAACAGATTTCTTTTCAAGTCATCTTCATGGTGAACTGCCTTCAAATGCCCTGGTACGACCAAGAATGGGAAGAGTCCGCTCTCCCTCTCATAGTGCTCTTACATGCCCACGTGCATACAATCACTGACAGGGAAGTTCTACTTACTGCCTTCTCGAGGCATTACTGTTGTTTACCAAATTGAGAAGACGAAAAGTGATTATCCGAAGCTTTAACCAGGTTAGTGGATATGGAGGACCCATCTAGGGGAGCTGGAAAACCTTCAGTCCAAATCAATGGTGTACGTGAGCTCCAGTACCCTGAGGGAACAAATGGCGTACGAACCAATCGTCGGTCACCGGCTACCATGGGTCTGCATCTCCTGACGTTCTTCCACTACCTTGTGGATTAGACCTTTCGATCGAAGTTTTCGGGTGTGTCCCTCTAATAAAACCAACCGCTTTCGTCTGAGTACCCGGGCAGTATCCCAGCCCTCAAACGAATCGAATGATTTATGTGTTTAAATAAACAAATCATAGTGAACTAATAATCTTACAATTTTTCTAATCAATACACTTAATGAAAATAAATATTTTTCAAATGGATTGAAAAATCTTAACAGGTGCATCCACTCTTTGTGTTCTCCCAAATCCTAATTCCCTGAATCCTCCTTGCCTCTTTTTTTTTTCTTTCAAAAATTTATTTCACTGGGTTATACTCTTTAAATAACATCTCCGAACCCTAATCTTTCCGATTACTGCTCATACTCTTACCGCCTCTACCACTATGGGATTTGAATCGACAACTGCGTCTCTGTGCTAATGTGGTGTGGCAACTCGAACAGATGGACGTACGTACGAAGTTCTACGTTGTTGATAACTGACTAACGAATATAAGACAAAATTTTTAAAAAATAGGATAAAAATACTTTTCTGTTATAGAAAACAACAGCAAACAAACAAACAAAAAAGAAACTTTACCAGTAATTGGTTTGGTACATTTTGTACATTTTTTAGCAAATAATTCACCATAACAATCTGCACAATATGGTTGTTCATCTTTAGAAGTGAATTTTAATCCTGCTAATTGTTTAGAACAACTAGTACAAGTGAAACATTCTTTATGCCATGGATTCCCTTTGTATGTAACTCCACCACGACGTATAACCTGATAATATATATATATATATATATATATATGTAGTAACAACATGTAGACATTTTAAAAAAATGTCACTTATTTCTTTTTCAGAAAAAGAAAACATGGCTGAAATTTTCAAGTTTAATGCCAATCAATACCTTTTGTTAAAGAAAAGTTGTTCGTTTTAAATAAAAGTATAAATGGGCAAAATGTTTTATTTAGAGAGTTGACATTAGGGCTGCCTTCGATTCGTTGGATCGGACTGTTCTCCGGGATTGTCTATTGAAGAACGGTGTGCCTGAGAAGTTTATTCACATCCTAACGGCCCTATATACAAACACATCAGGCAGAGTGAGGGCATACAACCACCTCTCTCCATTGTTCCATTCAAGCAGTGGGGTTATACAGAGTTGACCAATCTCACCATTCCTCTTCGACTTTGCCATCGATGACATTGTGGAACCAGCTCTGATAGATGTAAGTAATGGCGGTGTAGATCTGCTGCCTGGAGAAAGACTTTTCGACCTTGAGTATGCGAATAATATTGTCTTACTGTGTGATAATGCCCAAGCCATGCTATCCGCACTTAATTGTTTGGCAATCAGTGTTCGTAGGTATAGTATGTGCTTTGCACCTACGAAGTGCAAAGTAGTTCTGCAAGACTGGCAGCATTCTAATCCTGTACTCACCCCGGATGGTGAGCAGATAGAAGTAGTCGAGAAGTTCGTGTATCTAGGTAGCTGCATAAGTGCTGGTGGTGGCGTGAGTGATAAGATCAATGCACGTATAATGAAAGCCAGAGCGGCTTATGCCAATCTGGGTCACCATTGGTGCATTCGTGATGTCAGTCTGTCTGTAAAAGGTCGGATCTACAACGCGTCGGTGAGGGCAGTTTTGCTCTATGTTTGTGAAACCTAGTCTCTCCGAGTTGAGGACGTTAGACAACTCTCTGTGTTTGATCACTGTTGTCTCCAAAGGATTGCTGACATCGAGTGGCAACACCATGTTATTAAAGCAGAGGTTCGACATCGTGTGTCCGGGCACAGAGACGATAATCCAATCGGTGTCACCAACTTGAAACACCGACTTCAGTGGATTGGACATGTTCTACGAATGTCGTCCCAGAGAATTCCACGTCGTGTATTATTTGTCGACTCTGGGACTGGTTGGAAGAAGCGGAGAGGTGGTCAGTGTATGGCATTGTGTCGTGGGATGAAAGAAAGCTGCAAAGAACTGGCTTCTGTTGGTTCTTCACGACTCCCTGGCTGGGGTCCTAGAGATGGTGCGACACAGTGGCTAACGACGTTATCAGATATGGCTCAGAATAGAAGCCAGTGGTGATCCTGCTGTAACCTCTTTTACTTTCTTCATAAAAAGTGGTTGTATCTTCTTTAACTGAAAGATTTCTTCTGATTGTACCTTTTCGTTTCCCTCATTATTATTATTACACTACCTTACACTAAACTGTACGTTATTTTTCTTCTTTTTTTCTTTTACGCTCCTTACTTTTTTTCCTTCTTCTCTTCAAATTCCCATTGTTTTGTGTGGCGCACATGTATTCGGTGCCCTCTTGTACTAATATTTATGTGTTCAAATAAATAAATAAATGAGTTGAATGAACCCAGTTACTACAAGTCAGACGAAAATCATACATAAAAAACGAAAATAGTAGACATTAAGAGATTGACATATGTCATTTATCATTGAAATGAACATTGTTTTGATGAATATAGTCGAAGAAAATCAACAAAAGTAAACGATGTTAAGTATGGCTAAGTTCTAGAACCTGACAAAGAGTCAATATATATATTTACACTCAAGCCTGAAACCCGTTTGGTTTTCTCGAGATCGTTCTTCAACAGCTTCAGTTAAACATTGGATAATTATTAAGGCTAATGTTCTAGATACTATAATCGTCGATTTATGAACTATTTTTGTCCCCCCTTATAACTTAGACAATCAGAGATCGAAACCGGTCAGATAGGATCACATTCACTCCCTAGATTTTAGTTATTATCCCAGTCAATCCAACAGTTAAAATTCGATCTCAGAAAATGATCCACCAGGAACAGCTCCTGTCCCTTGTTTTAGATTAGGTATGGCTGAGATAAAAAAAACATAGAATGAGGAACTATATAAACGACAATTAAAATCTAAAGACAAGAAATACATTTCAAAAGGAGCAATGTGATCGAAGGATTGAAAATTAAGAATGATATTAACCAGACGATGGTAAGCAAGATAGAGAATGAACGAACTTTGCTTTCTTTCCATAAAAAAACATTTACCAAGTACAGATTTATGGGGTTCAGATCTACAACCTATTGGTTGAAAGTCGTACGACTTAATCATGATGTGTCAGTGTCTTCTAATATTCGATGAACCTTTAGCTGCAAAACCACACAATTTTATCCTGTTTTCCATGTAGTTATTATTGATATTTAGCGAATAAAATTTTATGAAATTTTCTAAAATGACAAAAGAAAAACCACTAGTTTTTCCAAACTATTCATCATTCAGTCAGTCAGCTACAACGTAGGATCAGGCATATATATGCATCGGTCCAAGTTGCCATACCTCACTCATTAACACAACAAGATGGACACCGGATTCATGAAAGTAGTTAACTCAGAGGCGGTAATATATATAAGAAAGATTGCAATAAGGAATATAGTACACGAAGAAAGAATTAGTTGGTTGGTAGAAAGAAAGATATGAAGTGATTTTAATCTCTTAGTTTAAGGGAAGACAGAGAGTGTATACACCTATACCATTGTGATCGATCGATTCTGAGCCATGTCACACACAGTCTCCAACCACTGGTTACGATAGTCACATGGACCCCAACCAAGTAGTCTGCATCTACCAACATGGCTCAGACTAGAAGTTAGTGACTTCAAGCATTGACGCCACGTTTTGGTTTGGCCGCCCCTAACTTTCTTCCTACCATCTGCAACACCGGTTAGGATTGCACGTCGTGGTAATCATTACAATAAATAATAGAGTAGGACAGTAATGAATGTAAACCTACTTCTGAACATTTAGTACAACGTTGAGCATATTTCGCTTCATAACATGGTACACATACAACTTGATTTTCTCGTGGAATAAAACTTTTCGCACCAATTGGTTGTTTACATTCAACGCATAAAAAGCATTCTTCATGCCATTGTTGTCCACGATATTCATATTTACGCATTCCAGCTTTGAATACACCTTGACAACCATCACATCGTGCAGCAAAACGTTCATCATAACAATCAGAACAATATAATTGTTCTTCTTTTGTAGCAAATGGTCGATCAGCTAATGAAGTAGTACAAGCAGAACATTTGAAACATTTCTCATGCCAATGTCTTTCTTTAAATGAAAGATCCTGGGAGAAAATACAAAAAAAAATAATGTTAAATTATGTAATATAGTCAATTCTATTAAAGATTGACAACACAATTGGAACAAATACACTAATGAAAAGAGATTGAATCCAATCTCTTTTGGAATGCAGCAAAATACAACACGTCTAATGGAAATAACAGTGGTGTGAAAGCTGATTGTTTAATATTAAACTAGTTCTTTTTTAAGAATTTAGCATGCATTCAATTGAACACACAAATTTAGAGAGAAAAAAAGAAATGAGTAAAAGTATAAGTATGTTTGTGTAGTAAAGAAAACGAATGAACTAACATCATGTTTATGCATAAGAAACTCTATTGCTCCCACTCACAAATAGTTAGTGACAAAAACAAAACAAAAAAAATGATCGCTATACATTTGATTATCTAGATGATAAGGAGAAAAGAGGAAATCAATGAGTGCATAGAAGGAATATAGTCCAACACAATAATAAACTGATATTCATTTAAAAAAAAAAGGAAACACATGAAAATCACAGGGAGCACGATTACGACGATACAAAGCGATACCATGTAACATTGGCATCATAGGCGTTAGGTGAAGGATGAATAGATCTTTTGATGGATTTTCACCTGCCTTGATTGTATCACATTGCCATGCTTGTCCGACGCTATAACCAGGACCAAGAATATATGGCATTGGACAACTTGGATGAAATCTAACATTTGATTGTTGAGATGATGTATAAACTGCATTTCGTACAGATTCTGATGCATCCCGAACAAGTGATGTAATGCCAACTTCCGGTTTTAACATACCCTAATAGTTATGTACAAGTAGTATATAAGAATGTAAAAAGTTTTTAACAGATTGTAATTGTACAGAATGGACTGTACTAGATGATGTTATAAATCGAGTAAAATATCACAAGTTCACAATGTATTTTTGACATCTAAGATGAAAACTTGGAAGAGCATACTGATTAGTGAGTGGTATCATTCAGGTAACTGATAAGGATAGTGATTCTCACTCTGGATAAAATTTGTGAACTAAAAACACACAATTAAGACTTTTGATGGAAAATACTCAAGTTTATTAAACATGATATATCGTATAGAAAATCAGTTAAGTGAATACAACATCGCCTACAAAATAAAGAATTCGAAAGTCACTTACACAATATCCACCATGATAAAGGTATTAACCCTTATTTACAGAAAATTATTCACTGTTAGATACCAAAAACTACCAAAAATATGGTTAAGTAATATTTTGATTAACAAATGGTTCACAATACTCAAATATCATGTAATTGTATAAGTATTAGAATAATTATCGGTTAAAGTACAGTATTTACTTATTTATTTTGACACATAGACATTCGTACAAGGAGGCACCAAATACATATGCGCCACACAGATCTCATTTGATATGTGTGAGGGTTATGATACTGACCGGGTGCCCAAATCGAAGCAGGTGGTTTCTTAGGGGGCCACACCTGGAGCTTTCGACTTGAAGATCTGATCCACAAGGCAGTGGAGCAACGTAAAGAGATGCAGTCCAATGGTAGACGGTGACCAACGATTGGTTCATACGCCATTTGTTTCTGTCGGATACTGGAGCCCATGTGCACCATTGGTTTGGAATGAGGGTTTTCCAACTCCCCTATGTGAACTCTCCATGTCCACCAACTCGGTTAAAGCGCCGGACATTCGCTTTTCGTTCTTTCGATTTCGTAAACAACAGTGATGCCACGAGAAGGCAATGAGTAGGCCTTCTTTGAACTGTTTAATTATCTAATATACCGTACCGATTAAAAAGTGCATTAAAGTCAATACAACTTTTAACATCCTGAGTTTTCATTTTCTATCATTTTAACTATTAAACAATCAGCTGATCTTATTATGACGAGACTATAATTTATGGACGAACCAATCCGATATCAAATAATGTCACGAATTTGGGCGCGGAATTCATCCATACATTTGGCTAAATAGAGTTTTGGCATCATAGCTGATGTCAGTTCGTGATGAAAACCGTAAATCTAATTTTGAACTCTAACCATCAACTGTGAATGAGAATTCTAACTGCTTTATAACCCTCATTTAGTCCTAATTAGTAGTTTTTCACTCCCAAGGTCACTTCAGCGTCGCTCAAAGGTCGTCTATAAATTATAGTGTCACCTTTGTTTCGTAAGACTGAACAAATTTTTCACCTGTAAATGTAAGTCAAACTATAGAATGATTTTACAGCGATAAAAACCATAACCTCAAACTGAAAGCCATTCCTACCAGGAACTTCTAAATAAATAAACAGACAAACATTGCTAGGTTTACTTTTTAACGGCTAATTCAATATGCATTGCTTGGGATTCAACATTTTATCATCCTCAGTCAGTCAGCTACAACGTAGGAACCAGGCACATATATGCATCGGTCCAAGTTGCCATACCTCACTCATTAACACAACAAGATGGACACCGGATTCATAAAAGTAGTTAATTCAGAGGTGGTAATATATAAAAGATTGCAATAAGGATATAGTACACGAAGAAAGAATTAGTTGGTTGGTAGAAAGAAAGATATGAAGTGATTTTAATCTCTTAGTTTAAGGGAAGACAGAGAGTGTATACACCTATACCATTGTGATCGATCGATTCTGAGCCATGTCACACACAGTCTCCAACCATTGGTTACGATAGTCACATGGACCCCAACCAAGTAGTCTGCATCTCCCAACATGGCTCAGACTAGAAGTTAGTGATTTCAAGCACTGATGCCACGTTTTGGTTTGGCCGCCCCTAACTTTCTTCCATCCATCTCTAATACCGGTTAGCATTGTCATCCTCAAGAAGATTGTGGTTCGAGAAAAAAAATGAAAATAATATATCGAAGGCAAAAACTGAAAATGTTATCATGAATAGTCATATAAAACCCCATATATGTCTAGCAGTAGGAATTCTATCAAGTTTTAGTAACAAGAAACAGACATATATACTAATGAACAGTAGATTTATTATGTCGACATAATGATACTAAACTATTTTGACAATGCATTAAGAAAATACCACACAAGATGGATTATTTCTAATTGATTCCATTAAAACTACACATATTAAAACGTGACGTTGGAAAAGTTAAACAACATTCTACCCTATAATCAAACATATATGTATTCCTAACAGAGAATACAAAGTAGCTACGACTATATATTCGGTCTTCTTTCAACATATGAAACTCTCACTTGTGTATCCTTAAATCATCATGAACAAATCAATAAATGCATACGTCTTTTGTCATGGTTACAGCCTGTGCGAATTGTTGAGCCTGACTGACATTCCAAAATTAAATTGTAACCTATAAATATCAATGCAGTTTTCTACACAACTAACAAGTAATCACTGTATGGCTTTAAAAAATCTAGTTAGACTATAATTTATAAACAAACCAATTCGGTGTAGGATAACAAGTTTCGGATTTAAGCGCGAACTTCACTCATCGATTGGTGAAAATAGAGTTTTGGCATTATCACTTATATCAGTTCGTGATGGAAACCCCTAAATCTAATTTCTAATCTTAACCATCAATTGTAAATCATAATTCTAATTCCTCACACACTGGCTTATAACTCTTATTTGATCTTGGGTATTACCCGAGTTTGGGGAAACTCCCAAAGTCAAATGATCTTCACCAATGTTTGGGAAATTCTGGGGAAACCTCCAAAGTTAAATTACCTTAACCAAGGTTAAAAAGGGGATTTTGGGGAAATAATGGGGAATTCCTCCAGGTCTGAGGAAACTTTGGGGTTTTGTGCCATTTTCCCAAAATTGAAAGCTCGGATAAGTTAACACTGTCAAGGTCAGTTTAGCGTCACTCAAAGATTGTTCATAAATGATAGTTTCACCAACAACAACAACAACAAAAAAAAACTAAATCAAACTATACATTGAAATTATTTCATAAAATTAACTAACCTTTGAATCACAACCAATTTTTTCTTTACATTGTTCACATGTATTAGCGAATTTAGCTTCATAACAAGCTAAACAATGTGGTTCATCATCACGTAATATATAACGTTGTCCTGTTAATGATGCATCACAACTATGACAAGCAAAATGACCAGAATGATGTTCTTGATCCATAGCTCTAGTATATTCTTCTGAGAAAATAAGCTATAAACGATGATGAAGAAGAAAAAATAATAAAAACAACAGAACACTTGGCTAATTTGTATTTGGCTGGTGATACAAACACACATACACACACACTATAAATAGAAGTCCTATTGAATAAATGAACCAATAAGAGATGTAGCATATGACCTTGTCTACACTGCTGTATTATTGAAGCAATTCTATTTGCAATGAATATAGACAGGCTTATGTTTATATATATAAGGCTAGGCACACACATATAAAGATGTGCAATAAAGTTAATCAATAACCAATCAGATTTCAGTTTTGTTTATGACATGATCATCTCTCCCACCCCTCTCTCTCTCCCTCTTTAGTGTAGACCTATATTAAATTGTCTGATCAGATTAACTAATTCATAAATTGGATTAGTCATACCCTAATTTCCGAGTCCAAGAATTCAGCTTCTGATTGGTTGAAAATGTTATGAAAAGTAGCTGATTATAAACTATTGGTTGATTTAATTTTGTTATATAAAATGTAACAGCTACTTTTTTAAATGTCGACATATGATTGGTGAATATTATGAATAAATATAACAAAGCATGATTTAATAGGGCGGAGATTGATAGATTTGGATCTGTGGATCATAAATGTGTCCAGGTAGTTTTGCGATGTATTTCCTAAATTGTGTTATAGTATCCGTCAGAATATGGTAATACCCTAGATATTTTGTTACGTGACTTTTTAATATGGAAGAACGTCTATTAAATCTACTCATCCTACTAAGTTGCAATTTCTCAGGAGTTAATCTATGGCCTTTTGAAAATCAGTCGAATAATAAACTTGTCAGTTTGTTTCAAGATAATAACAACTGGTCAACAATGTTTATTTCTGGAATTTCAAGTAACACGATTCATGTTCTACACTTAAAGGAAGGAGGATTACTTAATTACGCCTGTTACTCCTAATAGAGTATAGGCCACCGACCAGCATTCTCCAACCCAAAAGGAAGGAGGATATATTTTTATTACTGATACCTAGATCTTAGGATCACTTCATGATGAGTCAGAATGTGGCACATCAATATGAAATCCTTCTAGTTAACACATAATCCAGTGCCAATGTCTTACATGTGTTGGTCCTAATGATAGAACTCAGGTGCTTTAAAGTACGAGGTGATCAGAGCTAGTAACTCATTGTTTGCAAGCTAAGTCTTTTATTTATCAGCTTATGGTACACAATTATATATATATACTACTTCATAAGTATCAAACCAGTTAGTCTCGCTCTATGACCTACTTAGTTAAGATTCGGCGGCGACTCTAGTGAGTATATATATATAATCTATTCGATTATCTCAGTTATTCAACAATTAATTTTCTTGCCTCGGCCGTTGTTGGTACCTTGATGTGGTGGTCGGCCATGCCTATCGTGATGAAGTAACCGAGCTATGCTGGCTGGAACAACCGTTCCTCAAGGTCCTACCATGTCAGACAGGTCTGTTGAAGAGCGATAAGACTAAAAGCAAGTAACCCAAAGTCCGAAGGAGAAGTCTTACTGCTGACTGTACAGAGTTGTGACAGCAGTAAGGTGTTTCCTTCAGACAACCAAAATGACAGCGATGATGCCTTCCCACTAGGAGGGGTGGGGTTTAAAAAAGGTCGACCCTAAAAATGCACACCTTACCTTATCCCACGGATATCCGTCTCCGGCGGTAAGCTCTGGACAAGTACGGAGCTAACACGAAAACTACTCACAATAAGGGTCGTGTGTGACTGACCTCAAGCAGTAGTCCCTTGGGCACTGTGGTTACGCTCTCTGGTCATTAAGACCACCTCTAATCTAATTTCCTCAGGTACTTCCAAAAGAACTCAGAAAATGATAACCGCCGTCATAGCTCTAACAGTTACTTACTTACACTTACTTACGCCTGTTACTCCCAAAGGAGAATAGGCCGCCGACCAGTATTCTCCAACCCACTCTGTCCTGGGCCTTCTTTTCTAGTTCCATCCAATCCTTGTTCATTTTTCTCATGTCTATCTCCATTTCTCGGCGTAATGTGTTCTTTGATCTTCCTCTTTACTTTTGGCCTTGAGGATTCCATGTGAGGACTTGTCTTGTGACGCAGTTGGGTGCTTTCCTCAGTGTGTGTCCTATCCACTTCCAACGCTTCTTCCTGATTTCTTCCTCCACTGGGATCTGGTTTGTTCTCTCCCACAAATGGTTGTTGCTGATAGTGTCCGGCCAACGAATCCGAAGTATTTTGCGTAGACAACTGTTAATAAACACTTGTATCTTCTGGATGATGGGTTTCGTAGTTCTCCAGGTTTCCGCCCCATACAGTAGAACTGTCTTGACGTGTGTATTAAAAATTCTGACCTTAGTGTTGGTTGACAGTTGCTTTGAGTCTCAGATGTGTCCAAGTTGTAAATATGCTGCTCTTGCTTTACAGATCCGCGCTTTCACATCTGCATCAGATCCACCGTGTTCATCAATGATGCTGCCCAATTATGTAAAGGTTTTTACATCTTTCAAATCTTCTCCGTCAATTGTGATTGGATTTGTGCATGTTGTGCTGTATCGGAGAATCTTGCTTTTCCCACCTCTAACAGTACTCAAGAATTTTCTTGAAAAGTATTTTACCAGAACACTTTTAAATTATTAGAACATTTAAGAATTCATAGAATAGAATATTTCTGCAAAAAAATATAGATTGGTTAACCTTAATTATATAATTGTAAACAATTTTACTTAAGGAAATCACTTACATGATCACATGTCACACAACGTGGACGTACTGATTGAGCATAATGTCGTAAACAATAAGGTTGGTTATTTAACCAAGCATATATATAATCAACTAAATATTCATGACATATTGTACATCGAAAACAATTCAAATGCCAAGCTGGTGTACGATTCGAAGGCATGTTAGACATGTCTTCTATTAAAGAATGTTCTGGTTTAATTCGTATACAGAAATCATCAAAATTGATTATATTCGAACAATTTGTACATGGCTAGAAGTAAATTTTATAAAAACATCTTCAATAATATGACAAGTAATAGAGAAAAAGTTGAACGAAATACCCAGTGACTTTACATATGCACATTGGATAAAACTCAATTTTTTTTTTACTGAGATCATGAACCCGACCATCATTGAAAACCTGGAAACATTAGACGGCTGTTTCTTACTAGTATGGGACTCCTCAGCAGTGCGCATCGATGATCGCGCATGTGAGACTCGAACCATGGACCTACCAGTCTTGCGCGCGAACGTCTAACCTCTAGACCACTAAGCCGGCATTCAGTGTTGTTAATATCTAGCTTCAACAAATCCATGAAATTACGCGACTATCTCCCATTGAACTGAGATAGACACCTGTCTCTACCCGACACACAAAGCAATTTATCAAAGTATCTATTTTCAAAGCTGTACAATCTTATAGAAACTTCTATTCTGGAACATATAGTAGATACCATGACATTAAGCCACAGATTCATCCTTTGACATTGTTTACAAAATCCAGTTAAAGATACCTACTTTACACTAGCTGATCATAACATCGAAACTGACCTATTAATGCAGAACAGTTTGTTAATTCTGGATTTTTATCATCACTATAGTTTTATCATATTCTTCTACTTTATCACAGTTATTAATTGATATTTTCGCATTCGTAACCACCTCCCAGTGTTGCTATGCGAATGATTTGATCAGTCATATTTCAAGTAGGTCGCATAAGTAAATGAAACTATTCGTTCAAATTTCAGCGAAAGTTCTTATATATTAACTCATCAAATTGCCAGGTGAAACGTTAGATTTACTTCAAATTCATTCTCTGAGATTTTACAGATACATTCTTCCTCTTTTATATCTCACATTAACTCGGCGCCCAAATACTGTGAGAAAACATTAACAAAATCCTAGGGGCACTGGATAGTCGTTTCATTCTCGTATGGGACTCCTCAGCAGTGTGTATCCATGATTCCACTAGTGAGATTCGAAACCACAACCTATTGGTCTTGGGTGTTGACGCTTAAATTCTAGACCATTGATCTGAGATCCAACGGTGTCAGTGTCGAACTTCAACCACTCCACTAACATATATGATCATGAGACTAGACTATAGTACACTTTATATAGTTAATTGATATTGATGAATTTTATCAAATGAAATAAATCGTAGGCGTTTTGTTTTGAAGTTCAATCATGAAATCTTTATATGGTATATGACCATAATTGGGTTAAAGGTAATTGACAATTTTTGTAAAGTTTTCTTCACTGTTACATCAATCAATAATGAAAAAAAATCAATAAACTATCTTATTAAACTAAGCCTATTTGAAGATTCTTGTAACCGTCATAGAACTAACTGACTGTATAATATTACTACTAAGCTATTTGAACCATCATTGATCTTGTGTAGACTACAGATAATCGTACGTTAAGTGATCATAATGATATTAATACCCAGTGTCATGTTGTCAATCAGTAACAAGGATGAGGGATATATGACATTAGTTACTGATATATTAAACATATTACATGCTTGTGTTCATACCTTATCTCAAGGTTAAGTGTTAGATGATAAATTATAGTCGAGATACTCTACCAGAGAAAATCGATTAGGTAACCTACGTGTTTTGGTCTGGGTCTACCAACGATTTATTCACCTAGTGATTCACTGACACTAATTGCAGTTTCTTATTAATATCTTAGTCTTTCCGATCACATAACTAGTTGGGATTGCATGTTTGTTTATGTTGGATGTCAATGATCACAACACTATCGTTTCGATGAAATCAAGTATCAATCAATAATTTCTATCAATATTATTATAATGATAGTCAAGCCATGTGTTTTATATGTAAAGAAGAATGAAGCTAATGTAAGATCGAAGATTCTTCTGAAATCTTTAACTCATTACTTAACTAGGACTTATGTTGTTTTATACTGTAGTTTCATTAAATCAATCAACTAAAACTTTTGTTTTCATTACCTGTCCATCTTTGTCATTCATATGTTCTACTAATCCAATACCAAAATCATGAAAATTACGAAAATTTTTAAAACGATTCGCTTCAATTAATTCATTTTCTAAATTAGGATTTGAATCGTTTGAATGATGCCATAATTCTTCAATTGTTACAGCTGGTTTACGATCTTGTAATGGTATTTGTTTTCTAAGACGTTGACGTCTGACATGATCCGCAACTTCACCACATGGTAATTCATCCTTTGGTAGACTATTCAAAAATGAGTTTACCTTAGATCGAAAAAGAGATGAGTATATTATTATTATTATTATATTATCATTACCGCTATTATTGTTCTTAATATTATTATTATAGTATTTCATCACTAATCGATATCACTTGGGAAACTAATAAAATTTGGTGGTATTAGCTGTGTTGTTCAAGTTTGGGAATTTATATCAACGGGTTAGCATAACCTCGTCATGGAATGAAACCAAACACCCTTAGTATTGATAATATGGTTCTATACCTACAGCCTACTGAATCTGAAACCCACGAACTCAAAGTTTAGACTTTAATCAACTTGGAAGAATTTTCAACGGTTACCCAATAAACTTAACTAAACCTAAAAGCTACGGCTTTCTGTAAGTGATCATGCAGTTCGTGTCAAGACCTACACATCACTAAGACAAATATACAAATTTAGTAATCTATCCTATTGACCTTCTTCGACCAGCCCGTATCAAATACGGTATTATTTATTGGTACAAGAAGGCACCAAATAGATATGCGCCACATAAATCATTCGACTTTTGTGAGAGATAGGATAATGTCCAGGTGCCCAAACAGGAGCAGATGGTTTTCATAGGGGGCCACACCCCAGCCTTCGACCTAAAGGTCTAATCCACAAGGCAGTGGAGCAACGTTAGAGGATGTAGTCTCATGGTAGCTGGTGACCAACAATAGGTTCATACACCATTTGTTCATATAGGATCCTGGAGCCCATGTACAGCATTGGTTTGGATTGAAGGTTTTCCAAATCTCCTAGGTGGATCGATCGTCCGTATCCACTAACCCAGTTAAAGCGCCGGACATTCGCTCTTTGTGCTCTCAAGTTCGTAAACAATGGTGATGCTGCGCGAAGGCAGTGAGTAGGACTTGTGTGCACGTGGCCATGTGAGAGCATTTTGTAAGGGAGATTTAACTCTCCCCACTCTCGACAGTACCAGGTCATTTGGGGGCAAAATATTACAGAGTTGATCAATGTAGCTATTAAGTAATTTTCATTAAAAATTATGGAATCACTTAAAAGTAGAAGACTGTGAATCTGATTCATTTCAACCTGAAATTATTACAGTAATGCATACCTACCGAACCAATTAGTCTTAATCTTTTCAATGGTTGAAATCATGAGTCAGTTGAAGTTAAACCACCATGGGAAACCTGGAAACACTGGATGGCCGTTTCTTCCTCAGTAGTGCATATCCACGATTCCTCCTCACAAGATTCCGACTTAGGATCTATCAGTCTTACGCGTGAGCCCTTAACCAACTAGACCACTGAGCCAGCCGAAATCCAATGTTGCTCATGTCTAACATCAACCAATCCACAAAATTGAGCAACACATCCATCATTGTTCTCAGTGAGTTACTATCTCACAATAGTCCTAGTTTATGAGTGATTTCAGTAGTCAGTGACTTCATTGACTGAAGTCACGTTTTGGTTTGATCATTTCTATCTTTCTTATTACATTAAGGTAGTATGCATATGTAACATCATTATAATAATAATACTACTAATCTTACCTCTACTGGTTTAACACCAATAGGTAACCAATGTAATCCAAATTGTTTAGCCAAATTTTGTGCATCCATATATTTATCATAGAATGATGATTGATTTAAATCTAATTGATCTAATATTGATTGATTAGTAAAATCATCAATATCATGTTCATAATATGCACAATGACATTGTGTACATAACATTCTATAAGAAAGAATAGAGAGATATAATTTTTACTTTGATTACCTCCATGGATGTTTCATGAAACCAGGACATTTAGATCCACATTTTAAACATGCTTTAGTATTATCTTGATCATAAGCCATAGGTTCGTGTAAATCTAAAGTGATAAGATGAACAGAAAAGTGTAAAGATTGAAGATTCATTGATATAAACAATAAAAATATTAAAAAAAGTTTGTTTAACTTCCTTCTCGTGTTGGAGGTTTTGTTTATGAAATTGAGAGAATGGAAAGCGAATGTCCGATGATTTAACCGAGTTGGTGTGTACGGACAGTTCATCTAGGGGAGTTGGAAAATCCTGATTTCAAACCAATAGTGAACATGTACTCTAAGATCCTAAGGAAGCAAATGGCGTATGAACCAATTGTTGGTTACCAGCTACCATGGGACTGTATCTCCTTACATTGCTTCACTGCCTTATGGATCAGACTTTTAGATCGAAGGCTCCGGGTGTTACCTCATAAGAAAACTATCTGCTTCGATTTGGGCACCTGAGCAGTATTCCAACTCTTACATAAATCGAATGATTTATGTGGCGCATATCTATTTTGTGCCTTATTGTACCAATGTTTATGCGTTTAAATAAATAAATAAATAAATATTAACTAATAAGCACAGATAATTTAACACAGAAATTTGTTTCATTGAAATCACGAATCGATCTACGTGAGACAGCCTGAAAGCATAGGATAGCTATCTCGTCCTTATATGGTACTTCACATTTGTATACATCTACTTTATCACAAGCGGAAATAGAACCCAATACCTCCGATTAGAGAACTCTCCTTCACTTAGGAATCTTGTTTTCATCATAATCTTGTTACATGAATGGCTTATCGGTAACATATTAAACTATGAAGCTGAATTGAGATATCAGTTCGACTAAGATTGTAACTACACTGTACTTCCAACTCCTATCCATCTGACTAACAATTTGATTTCTTTATCATGTTTTATTATCAATACTTTTGTCATGTTGAAAATTACCCTTTAAAATCTAACAAATTCTGTTATTGTAAAACAATTTCATAAGAATAACTTACTTGTATGATCAAATAATCTACTTATTTTTCTCGTTAAAAACTACTAACCACCACTAATAAGTAGTATAGTTACCCAAGGTTTGTATATTCAATAAGAAAAATATACGTGTAATATGTGGTAATCCTTTCTAGAAATAAGTTTAAATGATATTCGAACTGATCGATTGATTGATTTCTGGCTGTCTGTCACAACGTAGTATGTACGTACATATATACATACAAATGAAGTAAGTAATCGATTCATTAACTAATTAGTAGATAGTATCAGAAAGGGTTTTATGGAGATTGTAGTAATTTCAACAGTTCAGATCATGAGTCATTTGAAGCAACATCACCATGGAAAACCTGAAAGCACTGGACAGCCGTTTCGTCCTGGTATGGGACTCCTCAGCAGCACGCATCCATGATCTCGCCTCGCGGGATTCGAACCCAGAACCTATCAGTCTCGCACCAGGCGCTTAACCAAGTAGACTACTGAGCCGGCCGGTATCCAACGATTTTAGTGTTTCATTCAGTCAGTCAGCTACAACGTAGGAACCAGGCACATATGTGCTTCGGTCCACGTTGCCAAACCTCACTAGCACACCGGATTCATAGAAGTGGTTAGGTCAAAGGTGGTAATATATAGGACAAAGATTGCATATAAGGATATGATACAGGAAGAAAGAATTAGTTAGTAGAAAGAAAGATATGAAGTGATTTTAATCTCTTAGTTTATGGGAAGACAGGGAGTGTATACACCGACGCCATTGTGATCGATTCTGAGCCATGTCACACACAGTCTCCAACCATTGGTTACGATAGTCACGCGGTCACCAACCAAGTAGTCTGCATCTACCAACATGGCTCAGACTAGAAGTTAGTGTCTTCAAGCACTGATGCCACGTTTTGGTTTGGCCGCCCCTAACTTTCTTCCTACCATCTGCAACACCGGTTAGGATTGCACGTCGTGGTAATCGGTGTTCAGGCATACGTAACACGTGGCCCAACCGTCTCAGTCGATGAAGATTCATAACCTCACCAACTGATTTACCATCATTCCCTAATACCCTGCGTCTAACCTTACTATTACTTACCCGGTGATCCCAGCAGACGCCAGCAATACTTCTAAGGCATCTGTGGTCAAATACTAGTAGCTTACGAGTGTCTTCTACTATTAATGGCCTTGTTTCGCTGCCGTAAAGTAAAGCAGAACGGACTGCCGCGCAGTATACTCGTCTTTTTATTGATAGACGGATATCTCGCCTTTGCCAAAGGTGACGTAAGTTGGCAAAAGCCAAACGAGCTTTTCGAATTCGTGCTGAGATTTCGTCCAATACCAACCCATTAGGGCTGATCAGACTTCAACTAATCCACGAAATTGAGCGACACATCCACCATTGTCATCAGTGAGTTACTACCTCACAACTGACCCGGTTGAACTCCACTTGTCCAATGCTTCCAGATTTTTCATGGTGGGCTAGATTCAATTGACTCATGATCTCAACTGTTGTAATTAGTAGATAGACAAAGTCTTTTTATTCAAGAGAATCATGGAAAATCTAATCTTAAATCAATTTAAGGTAAACTGAGAATTAGCGTATACAAAGCAGTTGTATTCGACCTGGGTTTTTTTTGTTTTATTACTTAGCATTAACTTATTTGGTGATCTAATAATGAAGTAACCATATACTGGTTAAAATATTCAAGTTTTAATAAATAGACTGAATGTTTTTTGAACCCTGTTCTGTATAGTTTATTAACGTAACTAGTTTCATATGGACAGAACGATCTTCATTCAGAAGAATTATGATGCCCCATGTTGAAAGACGAGATTGTTCGGAAGTCACGAGATGGATGCCTCTTTTAATAACCCGAGCAATAATTAATATAGGTACATGGAATGTGAGGGTTCGGGAGGACCAATCAAATCGCTATGGAAATGAGCAGATACAAATTAACGGTGCTTGGAATAAGTGAAAACCATCGAACCCAAGACGGACAGCAAAGGTTAGATTCGGGAGGGAAGCTGTTGTACTCTAGTCACGAAGAAGGAAATGTTCCACATACTTAGGGATTTGCTTTGATGTTGTCTGAAGAAGCACGTAATGCACTTATAGGATGGGAAACTCACGGATCCAGGATCATCAGAGCATCCTACTACATGAAGAAGAAGGGGATCACGATGAATGTTATCCAATGCCATGCACCCACTAATTATAACAACGACGACAATACAGATCAGTTTTATGAAAGGCTGATCTCGGCCGTAGAGAAGTGAATAGGAAGGGACACAACCATACTGATGGAAGACCTAAGCACTAAAGTCGGAATGAACTACACTGCATATGAAGATATCATGGGACGACATCGACAGGGAGAAAGAAACGAGAATAGTGATGGATTTGTAAATTTATGTGCATTCAACAAAAAAGTAACAGGCGGTACAATATTCCCACGCAACTGTATGCACAAAGTTACATGGATCTCACCGGATCGCACTACAGAGAATCAGATCGATCATATTTGCATCACTAAAAATTAGAGAAGGTCAATGGAAGACATTAGAACCAAGAGAATAGCTGATATAGCTTCAGATCGTCACCTGGTGGCTGCCTAGACGAAATTGAAGCTAAAGAAGTAATGCACGATTGGAGAAAAGGAATCACAAAGGTTGAATACAGCCTTCCCTCAACATACTGACAAACTCAATGAATTCAAGATAACTATCGACATTCGGTTTCAAGCCTTACAAGATCTCCTCAAAGAAGAAGAGACTACTATGGAAGACAATTGGAAAGGGAATAAAAAAGTATCAAGTTCAACGTTCAGGAGATTCTGGACCTCAAGCTGCATCATCATAAGGAGTGGATCTATATGAAAACCCTGTGGAGCATTTAAAGAAAGAAGAGCAAGAAGACAGTAATTAACAACAGTCGAACAAGAACAGAGTAAGTCAAGGCACAAGATGAATACACAGAAACCAGCAGAAAAATGAAGAGCTCTAGAGCTGACAAGCAGAAATACATGGAAGAACTAGCAACGACAACGGAAAACGCTGTAAGAGAAGGAAATATGGAACAACCTTATAACACAACGAAGAAACTGGTAGATAAATATAGTAAACCAGAGAGACCGGTTAAGGACAAAGAATGCAAGGCAATTATTGAGATTCCAGAACACAAGGGTGGAGTACTTCAGAGAACTCTGGAATAGACCATTTCGCTTGAATACACCGGATATTGGAATAGCACACACAGACCTTCCTATAGATGTCACTCCACCAACAATCGAAGAAATCAGGATGGCCATCAACCAAATCGATGGGGGGAAAGCAGCATACCTGACAATATACGAGCTGAAGGTCTGAAGTCAGACATGAAAGTAATTGCAAGCATGGTTCACACTCTATTTAACAAGATTTGAGAGGAACAACAAGTGCTGATGGACTGGAAACAAGGATACATCATCAAGATACCAAAGAAGGCAGATCTAATCAAATGTGAGAACTTCAGAGACATCGAACTACTGTCAGTACTAGGAAAGGTTTTCAACAGAATGTTACTGAACCGGATGAAAGATTCAGTAGACACTTAACTTTGAGATCAGTCGTGTACAGACAAAACCGTGACATTGTGGATAATCGTTAAATAATCATCTGAATTCAATTTGTCACTATACATCAACTCCCTCAACTATGATAAAGCAATTGACATTTTGTATAGGAGAACCTTATGGGACGTTCTTTGGCACGATGGTGTAGTTGAGAAAATCTTCAAAATCATTCGGAATTCACACGACGGACTATACTGCAAAGTTGTAAGTGGGGGACAGGTGCATTGCAAGTGAGGACCGGAGTGAGGCCAGGCTGCTTACTCTCCCTCCTTCTGTTGCTTCTGGTGATCGACCATACTTCATACTTCATTTGCTAAATATTCATCAATTGTCTTACACTTTATTGTTCTTTCGTTTCTCTTTTCTTCGACTGTCTCAACCTTCCATTGCCAATCGCTCCACTTTTGTTTGATAATTCATACTACTTATATCTGTCGATATCAGTAGCACACACCACAATAATATTAATTTAATTCATCATCATTTTATCTCGCTCATTTTTTTCTTAAAAAGATCAATCAAGAAAGTTCCCCATAGTTTTGTCGAAACAAGGTGAAAATTACAAAATTTTGATAACGATTTGTTTAATTCTTTGATCTATTGAAGAAAGAGAAGTGAGAATCTAAACCATAATCTTGATAAGATGTTGTTTGAATTGTTTTGTAGATCATTTCGATGTAATTACACGGAGTTCATAGTCACAGTAGATCCTATATATAAGAAAGAAAGCCTTATCTGTAAGATAAGCGTGTAGATATGACTTGCTACCGAATACGTTTCATTCGACCAGAAGATATACAAGAAGAAACATATGATTGAAGTATATGATTAGTATCTGATAAGATAACACCTGACAAGAGTTTACACGATTTTAGATGCCTATCCACAACAATATTAACAATGACCTCAAAAGATTCACCACACACCTTGTTAACTAACTGCCTTCAACAATCTCTTACTTACTTACTTACTTACTTACTTACTTACTTACTTACGCCTGTTACTCCCAATGGAGCATAGGCCGCTGACCAGCATTCTCCAACCCACTCTGTCCTGGGCCTTATTTTCTAGTTCCAACACTCTCTACAATACAGTAGAGTCTTTTCTCAAAAGCCTGAGAAAGAATAATGAAGAACTGTAACGAATAATAGGTAATATGTAGGAATTGACAAATTTTAAGAGTAAATGTCGAGTAATCTCAAAAGCATGTGGACTCTTTATGCAGTAAATCAGACAGAAAACTTTCTCCAACAATAGTGAAACATGAGAAGATCAAGAGAGATTAGAGGAAAAAGTAACATCAGGATAATTGACTTTCGACACCGTGTTTATCAAGGGATCTCCAATGACACAAGTATTATGGGATATCAAGATAGTGTTTAGATACCGTCCATATCTCATGCTAAAGTTAGCAGCTTGACATTTAATTGGATTAAATATGAGACCATTAACAACAGATCAATATTCAATACGAGACAAAAACTCATTCATTTCTATGGGATGTAAAAAGGTAACAAATAGGTATACATACAATAAGATCATCCACATATTTCACAAAAAGTTAAACCTATAACATTTTAACATTATGTAAACACTGACAAATATTTTCATTAGTTGAATTGATGAGTTAATTGAAACTAGACCATCATGGAAAACTTGGAAGCACTGAATGGCCATTTCGTCCTATTGTGGGACTCCTCAACAGTGAGTATACATGACTCACCTTCACGGGATTCTAACCCTGGACCTATCAGTCTCATGCGTAAGCGCTTAACCACTAGGTCAATGACCCGGCATCCAATCCTAAAATAAGACGAAACAGCCATTTAGTGCTTCCAAGTTTTTCATGGTGGTCTACTTTCAATTGAATCATGATCTCAACTGTTGAAATTTATAAGTAGTTATGCTTACAGTAAGTTGATGATTAAAAAGCTTAATAAGAGTAAATGTTGTTGATGGACAATCTTTGACCGATACCAAACTGACATGATGAGAGTCCACTTAATAACTAGGACCAAATAAATTTTATAATTCAGTATGAGGAATCAAAATGATAATTGATGTTTAAGCTTAAGA
The DNA here is from genome assembly GCA_944470365.2 of Schistosoma intercalatum. NCBI lineage: Eukaryota > Metazoa > Platyhelminthes > Trematoda > Strigeidida > Schistosomatidae > Schistosoma > Schistosoma intercalatum. The sequence continues at coordinate 1,435,910 of OX103732.1, read as the reverse complement.
ATTCAATTTTACAGTTTACATCACAAACTGATATCAGTTATAATGCTCAAATTATATTGTATCAAATAGATGAATGAATTTCATGTCAAAATTCGAGACTTATTATTATCTCATATAACTAATTGATCTGTTCATCAATATTCTCTCAATCATATTTACTTCTTAATTCTTCCTTCGGTTTCATGTTCTTATGTAAATGTTTTTCATTAAAAAAAAGGAATTATGTAATCACTAATGCATTTCAATCAGTCAGCTACAACGTAGAACCAAGCACATATATGCATCGGTCCAAGTTGCCATACCACATCAACACAACAAGATGAACACCGAATGCATAAAAGTAGTTAGTTCAGTGGTGGTGGTGGTAATATATAAAAGAAAGATTGTATATAAGGATATAGTACAGGAAGAAAGAATCAGTCCATAGAAAGAAAGATATGAAGCGATTTTAATCTCACAATCTAAGGAAACACGAAGAGTGTATACCCATACACCATTGTGATTTATCGATTCTTGAGTCATGTCACACTTAGTCTCTAACCATTGGTTATGATAGTCACATAGACCCCAATCAAGTAATCTCCATCAATCAATATGGCTTGGAATTAGAATTTAATGACTTCAAGGAATGATATCACGTTTTACATTCAGTCAGTCAATAACAATGTAGAACCAGATACATACATTCATCACTTCATTAGCACAACAAGATGGACACCGGATTCATAGAAGTAGTTCATTCAATGATGATAGTAATATATAAAAGAAAGAATGCATATAAGGAATATAATACAGGAATTATTTACTTACTTATTTACTCTTACTGATCAGTTGATTATTTTCAATAAATTAAAAATAAATAAAAGAAAAAACTTATTAAATTCTTATATACGTAATCACCATGGAGAAAAATGAAAATAAATTCTCACTTAGTAACTATTTAATAAATAATTTTTTTAAAAATGATTACTGATTGGTTACTGAATTCTTTTTTATTTTATTGGTTAATTAAAAAAAATAAATAAATATTATGATCAGAATTAGGAGGGGAGGATAAGGGTAGGGGGGGGTGTTTGTAATGAAGATTATAATGAGTTGATCGCAATTAGATTATGATTGAACATTTGAAAACATTGAATGGTTGATTTGTTCTAGTATGAATTATAAAAATTCAATGATTCAATGATTATAATCTTTCACGAAACTCTCTTCTGATAATAATAATAATCATTATGAGCTTACTAGTGACTGACTACAAGAGATATTTCCTGGAGATCTAGTGAGAAGTCGTGACTCGTGGAGTTCAGCTGAATCTATTGTTGAGATAGTAACTCACTAATGACAATGATGTATGTGTCGTTTAATTTCGTGGATTGGTTGAAGTTAGATATTAGCATGGTTGGATGCCGGCTCAATGATCTGGTGTCAGAAAGGGTTTTATGGAGATTATAGTAATTTCAACAGTTGAGATCATGAACCAATTGAAGCAAGATCACCATGGAAAACCCGGAAGCACTGGACAGCCGTTTTGTTCTAGTATGGGACTCCTCAGCGGCACGCATCCATGATCCCGCCTCGCGGGATTCGAACCGAGAACCTATCAGTCTCGCACCATGCGCTTAACCAACTAGACCACTGAGCCGACCGGTATCCAACGATTTTAGTGTTTCAGTCAGTCAGTCAGCTACAACGTAGGACCATATGTGCACGTATGTGCATCGGTCCACGTTGCCAAACCTCACTAGCACAGCAAGATGAACACCGGATTTATAGAAGTGGTTAGGTCAAAAGTGGTAATATATAGGAGAAATATTGCAGTAAGGATATAATACAGGAAGAAAGAATTAGTTAGTAGAAAGAAAGATATGAAGCAATGTTAATCTCTTAGTTTAAGGGAACACAGAGAGTGTATACACCGACGCCATTGTGATCGATTCTGAGCCATGTCACACAGAGTCTCCAACCATTGGTTACGATGTTCACATAAACCCCAACCAAGTAATCTACATCTACCAATATGGCTCAGACTAGAAGTTAGTGTCTTCAAGCACTGATGCAACGTTTTGGTTTGGCCGCCCCTAACTTTCTTCCAACCATCTCCAATACCGGTTAGCATTGAACGTCGTGGTAATCGGTGTTCAGACATACGCAACACGTGGCCCAACCATCTCAATCGATCAAGATTCACAACCTCATCAACTGACTTACCATTATTCCCTAATACCCTGCGTCTAACCTTACTATTACTTACCCGGTGATCTCAGCAGACGCCAGCAATAGTAGTAGCTTACGAGCATCTTCTATTCTTAAAGGCCATGTTTCGCTGCCGTAAAGTAAAGCAGAACGGACTGCCGCGCAGTATACTCGTCTTTTTATTGATAGACGGATATCTCGCCTTTGCCAAAGGTGACGTAAGTTGGCAAAACCAAGCGAGTTTTTCGAATCCGTGCTGAGATTTCGTCCAATACCAACCCATTAGGGCTGATCAGACTTCAACTAATCCACGAAATTGAGCGACATATCCACTATTGTCATTAATGAGTTACTATCTCAACAACAGTTTCAGTTCAACTCCACTGGTCACTACTTCTCAATAGATCTCCAGGAAATACCTCTTGTAGTCAGTCACTAGTAAGCTCATAATGATTATTATTATCATAAGGGAGTTTTGTGAAAGATTATAGTAATTGAATATTTGAATTCATGAGTCAATTGAAGCTAGACATCTATGGAAAACCTGGAAACACTGGGCGATCATTTTGTTCTATTGTGAGATTCCTCAACAGTGCATATCCATGATCTCACCTCATAAGATTCGAATCCAAAATCTATCAGTTTCGCATACAAACATTTAATCTTTAGATCATTGAACTGGTATCAAGTAGTGTTCATGTTTAACTAATCCATAAAATTAATGTAAACTGATGTAACTAACAGGTCTCGGGTTTGAATCTCGCAGGTGGGTGACGTCTTGAATGCACACTGTCGAGGAGTCCCACAATAGGACGAAACAGTTGTCCAGTGCTTCTAGGTCTTTCATGGTGGTCTAACTTTAACTGACTCATGATTTTAACCACTGTAATGATTATCTATTGAATATTATTGTGTTTTCATTGTTTGTTTACTTGACCTGGAAAGAATAAAAAAGTTTATTATTATTGTGTTTTTCTTATCCTCATTTCAATTTCTTAATCAACTCATATCTAATAAGGAGTATCCTACATAATTATTTAATACATTACCAATATATAGTTAGTAAATAAGTTACTTTACGTAGAAATTATAATTCATTTAACAAATTAATTAAGAAAGAAAAAGAAAGAAGGGAGGGAGGGAGCGAGGGAGAGATAAAGGGGGGAGATAAAGGAGAGAGAGAGATGAGGGGGGTCGAGAATCGGGTAACTAGGTTAACGACTCTATTATTTAATATAGAATCATCTATACAATAATAATTTATTATAATTTTATCAGAATTTAATGATTAAGATAACTACTACTTAATTACTTAATTAATTTACTATAGAAACAAAGATAATCTATTTTATAATTCTTTTGATAATTAAACCGCAAAACACATATATATAAAGGGGAAACAAAGAGAGAGAGAGGGAGATAGGGAGACAAATTATTATGACCAAAACCCATTCTGATAATAATAATAATAATCACCTGCTCATTGGTGAATGACTTCAGGAGACACTATTGGAGTTCTAGTGAGAAGTCGTTACCAGTGGAGTTCAACCAGGTCTGTTGTGAGATAGGAACTCACTGAAGACAATGGTGTATGGTGGCGCAACTTCGTAAATTGGTTAAAGTTAGACACTAACACCGTTGGATGCCGGTTCTGTGGTCTAATGGTTAAGTGCTCGCGGGGTGCGGGATCGTGGATATGCACTGCTGAGGAGTCTCATACCAGGACGAAACGACCGTCTAGTGCTTCCAGATTCTCCATGGTGTTCTAGCTTCAATTGACTCATGATCTCAGCCAGTGAAACTTCTAAAAATCTCCACAAAACCCATCCTGATAACATTAGAATAATACCAGTGGTAATTAAGTGTAAAAAAGATAGTGAATTTCAATTAAATTCGATATTTTATTTCGGATTTGTTTCATGTTTATTGTTACTATAATGATGTATAACATTGTAGATGACAGTATGGGCTGGATGTGTCGCTTAATTTCGTAGACTGATTGAAGTTATACATTAAAATCGTTGAATACCGGCCGACTCAATGATCCAGTGGTTAAGCGCTCGTGCACGAGATTGACAGATTGTAGGTTCGAATTTCGCGAGGAGGGATCGTGGATGTGCACTGCTGAGGTGTCCAATCCTAGTGCTTCCAGGTTTTCCATACTGATCTAGCTTCAATTGACTTCTGATATCAACTTGTGTAATGTACTCAGGATCTCACAAGGTATTGAAACGAAGACCTTCATGTCTCGTTAGAAATGCTTAGTCATTAAAAACACTCAATTGAAATTCAGTAGTACAACTGTAACTTCTTGCAAGTTATGATATGGTGAGATAGTTATCCATTGCTATTAGTAATAAGTATTTCAATCTAAACATATCTGAACATCACCAGTTACCACATCGTACTAGACCATCTGTAATACATTGAAGTAAGTCAATAGCTTCTAATTCAAATTACAGTCATCTTTCAATCATATCCATCGTATTCTGTTTGACTTGTAACTCTTTCGTAACTTGTCTATCAAGCTAATTCTCTTCTGGTAAGAAGTCATGACCAATGGAGTTTATCTGTGACTGTTGTGAGACATTTACACACTGAAGACAATAGAAGACGGTCGCATAACGTTGTAGATTAGTTGAAGTTAGATATTAACACCATTGGATGACAGCTCAGGGGTCTACAAGTTAGGCGTTCACATGCGTGACACAAACCCAGGACCTCAAGTCTCAAATTAACAAGATCTTGGCAGAAAATTAATTAGAAACATGATCATTAGATGGTATTCACAGCCTGTAATGTTAACTGTCTTTTCAATCATTTTTCTGTTCATTTATTGAATGAATGTGACAAATAAAAACATGATTTTCACTGGAGATTTCATGATAGTCATTTAAGCCTATCTGCACATGTCATCTGTAAGCATGTCGTTGTGGTGCAGCCAGAATTACTGGTTAATAAGTAAATAAATTGAAAGTTAGAGCTTGAAATAGAATCATCAATGATATGTGTGCTTCTATGTTCAACACTTGCTCATTAAATAAACGGAAAAGTGCATGGAACTCAAAACAACATTCAACCAATATCAAAGTCAGAATCTTCAATACGAACATCAAGACAGTTCTACTGTACGCAGCCGAAACTTGGAGAACTACTACAACCATCATCAAGAAGCTACAAGTATTTATAAACAGTTGTCCATGCAAGATACTCAACATCCATTGGGCCGGATACTATCAGCAACAGCCTTCTGTGGAAGAAAACAAACCAACTTCCAGCTGAAGAAGAAATCAGGAAAAGACGATGGAAATGGATAGGACATATATTACGCAAATCATCAAACTGCATCACGAGGCAAGTTCTAAATTGGGATATTGAGGGGAAACGGAAAAGAGGAAGTCCAAAGAACACATTATGTCGAGAAATAGAAGCAGATATGAAAATGATGAATAACAACTGGAAGGAGCTGGAAAGGATTGTCCAGGACAGAGTTAGATGGAGAATGCTGGTGAATGGCATATGCTTCTTCACGAGGAGTAACAGGCGAAAGTAAGTAAGTAAGCATGTAAATGCTTGATACTGCACATATATAAAACATTGTAAAATGAATGTACTACAAATTCACGAATATTTGTTCTGTCACTTTAGAGATTGCAGATTATATTTGAATAAGCTCAGATCTATTGAATATCAGTAATAATGATGCCGATAATCACAGACGAGTTTTGTAGATATTATAGTAATTTATTTATTTGTTAAATTTATGAGTCAAACGAAGCTAGACCACCATGGATTGGTTGAAGTTAGACGCTAACACTGTTGGATCCCGGCTCGATGGTCTAGAGATTAAACGTTCGTGCGCTAGACCGATAGGTCCTGGATTCGAAGATCGCGAGGTGGTGTCATGTGTGCTCACTGCTAAGGAGTCCCATACTAGGAATAAACAACCATTCAGTGCTTTCAGGTTTCGTGCTACTTGGCATTCGTCAGCAAGGTGTACCTGTAATCTTGAGGGAATTGATGCTCCCTGACGGATTCGATTCCGTGTCACCGGTGTACTTTATAAGAAAATGATTTGAATAAATAATACATTTTGAAAATTAAGTGAAATAGAAAATCACACAATCATTTCATTAAGCAACCTCTATATTATAGTATTGTGTCTAATGAACATAAAATGTAGTTAACCAATGAACGTGGACTGTAAGGCATTCAGATTGTTGATACTTAAGTTGTCGTTTTTGGGTTTGTTGTGAGATAGTAACTCACTGAGAACAATGGTGAATGTGTCGCTCAATTTCATGGATTGGTTGAAGTTAGACATTAACGCCATTGGATGCCGGCCGACTCAGTGGTTTAGAGATTAAGAGTTCGAGCGCGAGACTGATAGTGCCTGGGTTCGAATCTCGCGAGGCAGGATCCTGAATTCACACTGCTGAGGAGTCACATACTAGGACAAAACAGCCGTCCAGTGCTTCCAGGTGTTCCATGGTGGTCTAGTTTCAATTGACTCATGATCTCAATTATTAAAATCCCTTTTGATATATTCTTCTTAGTATTGACGTTTACTCTGAACTCACTGAGTATAAACTTATAATTCTTCTGAATAAAGTCTTGTTTGGTCTCTATCTGGTTCTCTATATTTGGTCGAGAGTTATGTGTCTGGTATTACGTATTCATAATCTATGTATGGCCTACAGGTTGTGTATTCAGTTCACTGGTAATACAATCTCAGTCACCTATAGAGTTATTGATATGCAGTACAAATCAGAAGTAGCCTGATGAACAAGTCAATCGATAACAATCAGAAGTGACAATAAAGGTAAAGTGCATTACATTGAGGTCAAAATTGGTCAATTTCCTAAGGATAGACTATCATATATACGGATGAGTATTTGTGCATGTCAATCTATAGTCCAATACACTGTAGTGACCTACTTTTATCAAGAGAACGCGATTAGTTTAATGGAAACAATTGTACCAGTGATTGTTTTACTGTACTTGTTTTGTTTAACTGTACTAAAGATATCCATTATTCTTCCATTCTTCCTTCCGTTGGTTGTGACCTTGCACGAACTTATGTTTGCTCAGTAAATCCGCATATACTCCTTTGGTACGATCTCGGTATTCTTTCGATACCACGAGATTACCAACAAATATACTTAGCTACAACCTTCAATTGCCTTCTGATATTTAGTACTCAACCTTCTTGTAGTGGTGATCATAGTCAACTGCGACTCGACGCCACACTACAACACTATCTCGATTACTCTTGTGTTTTCGCTCAAGTAGTCAGTTGAGGAGTTAGAGCATTGTATACCAAGCATCAGTACCAGATTTCGGACACCACATATTACAACAGTTATCGTATAATTGTCATATTTGATAGTAAACAGGAGACATTTTTTTATTCGCCATTAGATCAAGGATTCATCTAGGCAGTGTTACATTCGGACGAAGAATAAATGAATAGTCACTGCTATGGATTATTTATGGATTACTATTCCTTTTATTATAAGCCCCCATTCGACGTAGAGGCTAACATTACACAATTTATTATTCTTAAATTATTTCAAATCTATTGGTTACAGTTTCCTATACTCAAAGACATTTTGGGCTTGATCTTGTATAATTATTATCTTTCATTTGATAGTATGATGCGGTCTAATTTGCTTGTATATAAAGTGCTTACATCTGCAATACATGATTCATATAACGGAGACATTCTGAACTCAACAGGCAGGGCCAGTCAGGAAGGATTAATAAGGATTAAGAGTTGAAACAGGACTTCTTGTGTTGGTTGACATGTCATTGGTTTAATACAAGAACGAGGTTATACAAGTCAATATTCTGATTTTGTTAAGTGATAATTGACATAGGTAAAAGTCATAACAAGTGAATGCTTAGTTTGATAATACTCTGTAGACGCCCAACTTCGAGATCAACAGGCTAGATTCCGTAAGGATCGATCCAAATCTCAGCACTACAGATCATTGTGGAACAACCCATTGAATGGAATTTGTCATTGTACATCAAATTCATTGATTACGAGAAAGCATTTGAAAGTATGGACTGGACAACGCTATGGAAGCTTCTTCGCCACTACGGCATGTCTAAGAAGATAGTCAACGTTATACGAAATTTTTATGATGGGTTAAACTGAAAAATCGTTCATAGAAGATGGAAGAGAGACTCGTTCGAGGTGAAGACCGGTTGTTAGGTAAGGTTGCTTTCTCTCACCCTCTACAACTGGAGAACATTTGGAACTCAAAACAACTGTCAACCAACACCAAAGTCAGTAATTTCAATACAAATGTCAAAACAGTTCTACTGTATGGGGCGGAAACTTGAACAATTACGAAAGCCATCACCCAGAAGATACAAGTGTTTATTAATAGTTGTCTATGGAAAATACTTCGGATTCGTTGACCAGACATTATCAGCAAGAACCTATTGTGAAAGAGAACAAACCAGATTCCAACGGAGGAAGAAATCAGGAAGAAGCGCTGGAAATGGATAGGACAGACATCGATGAAAGCATCCAACCGCGTCGCAAGGCGAGCCCTCATATGGAATCCCCAAGACCAAAGGAGAAGAGAAAGACTAAAGAACACATTACTTCGAGAAATAGAGACAAACATGAGGAGGATGAACAAGAATTGGATGGAACTAGAAAGGAAGGCGGAGGATAGAGTGGGTTGGAGAATGGTGGCCGTCGGTCAATGCTCCATCGGGAGTAACTGGCGTAGGTAAGTAAGTACTCTTCAGTAGTGCATATTAATCAACTAATCATCACATTTTAACCATTTTAATCGAAAATTAACACATCGTGAAAGAAAACGTCGTGCGCTGTTTAAAAAGACAGTGGTATTTTTCCTCGCTGAGTAAATTCTATTGTTCTGATCGTTTATTATGTTTCAAGACTATTGTTTACACATTAATTGAACTTATTTCAATTAAAGTATTTGATAAGAGTAGCGCTTTCTTTCTAAAGTAGTTTATCGTCGGTACATTTGAGTACTTTGTTTTCTATTGTATTTGCTAGTACTTTTGGTTCTAACGATCTACAGTTTTCCACTTTTTTTGGTCATAGATCATTTTTTGTCTGAAACGACCTCTGTTTGATGACTGGACAGTGCAAAAAAGCAATTACCAACATCTAAACTATCGAGATCCCGTTGAAAGTGGCATGCAGTGTGATGAGTACAAAGACTGGTACCACGAAGTTTGCACGAATTCGAAGCATGTGACTTTCAAACGGTTCAGCAAAAACGGTTGTGTATGGCTTTGTCAGCAGTGCTGTTCGGACGCATACAGGTTGCTAATCGAGGCCATCTCAATGGTAAATACTGCGGAAGTGTTTTAGCGAGCGTGGTCGTGACACATCGGACAGCACTCACTCTGTTGACACGCAAATTGACGTGGAGCAAACTCAAGTGAGCTCGGAAACAACTGACTCACATTGATCAAAGGAGGGAAGACGGTCTTCAAAGAGGCTTGTCTTAATTAAAAACTCAAGGAAGCAGGTTTCTTCTGTCCTCCGTCCTCTAAATGGTACCCAACAGGAAACGCCTAGGGACTGCAATCACAAGACTCGATCTATCTCTAGCGGGAAACACAGCCTGACTTCCCAAGTCGTTGAAAACCCTCCGGAATCATACAGTATGTTTGACGTTACTGTGGTAGTTACTCCCAAATAGTAATGAAAATAATAACAAAAAAAATTTACGGCAAGACTAGAATTTATGAACAAACTAATCAGATTTAAGATAATAGGTCTTGAATTTTGGCGCAAAGTTCATTCACTCATCCATTTGATTAAATAGAGTCTTGGCATTATAGATGATGTTAGTTCATGATGAAAACACCTAAATCTAATTGCTAACTGTTAGGACGGTATACTACTATTGATCATTATCATAACACACCTCTTTACAGATTGGTTGGATTATAATATTGATTTAACAGCCGCTAAGATCTATAAATATCCATGATTTTCTGTACATTTTGATTCTTAACCAACAAGCACTTTCCTCTCCAGTCTTCTTCTATTTGTCTTATTTGCAACTTGGAGGGTTTGTAGTGTCAGTTACTATGTGGAGCTCATATGCCTAGCTTTCGGACAGCCCATTCTATCCGCTCATCAACCTTAACCGTTTTTATATGAGCGCATATATACGTGTGTACATTTCTTATCTTATTCAATCACATATCTGTGACTTATTTTTGTGTGACTATAAATATTGATTAACTTGTAGTGACCTACTTTTATCAAGAGAACGCGATTGATGTAATCGAAACAATTACTATTATAACCAATTGTATCAGGGATTGGTTTACTGTACTTGTTTGTTTAACTGTACTGAAGACATTCTTCCTTCCGTTGATTGTGACCTTGCATGCACTTACGTTTGCTCAGTGATTCCGCTTGTACTCTTTTGGTACGATCTCGGTATTCTTTCGGTACCACGGGATCGCCAGCAAATATATATCGCTACAACTTTCAATCGCCTTCTGATATTTGGTACGCAACCTTCTTGTAGTGGTGATCATAATCAACCGCGACTCGACGCCACACTACAAACTCTTGATTAAATGGGAGTTGGCTTACCCGCCATCTCCACCGTGCGTCGTTTTGCTTCTCTCTATTCCATTCACTTCATATACAAAATTTATGTATTCAAAAGTCCATTCTCGTTATTTGACTTATTTAATTCCGTTATTGACTAACGCGATTTAAGTCAGTGATTATATACGAGGATAGGCGACATATGTATATTTCAATAACAATCATTCATACGATCAAATTGGAGTCGGATCTCAGATCACTAAAGTGGAGAGCCTATCAACAAACATCGTCCAATCTAAATGACGACAAGTTCTGCCGTCCGAGTGCTTATGTTATACGCGGTAATATTAAGAATCTAAGCTTCTATATTATAAAACCCTAACCTTAACCATCAACTGTAAATCATAATTCTAATTCTTCATACTAGTTTATAACCCTCACTGAATTGTAAATAGTAGGTGAACATTCTCATAGTCACCCGAACGTCATTCATAAATTACAATCTCACTAAAAATTCTAATCAACACTATTGTGGTATGTGCTACTTATATTGACATAAGTAGTACATGATGTTAGTCGTAAACAGAAGGTCTGGTAGCAGAGACACAAGAGAATCGAACAGTAAAGAATGGGAACAGAATGCAATTTGTATGAAAATGCAAGAACAATGAAGTCTGAGTCATTTTGAGATATTTGATGAAGATTTTATTAACAAGTCCTGTAACGTCGTGTCAACTACATTCGATTGCGGTGTTCTTGTTCACTACAGTAGTAGTAGTGGTGGTGGTGGTGGTTGTGTAGTGAAGGAGAACACGGGTGAGAACAACCAAATTGTATTTAGCACGAATTACAGAATTACTTGCTAAAATAGAAAAACCATATAGTAAATCGTTAATTTGCAAAATATCAATCCATCATATCAACCTGGACTGTTCCTGTTGCAAACATCAATTCATTGTCTCACATTTCATTGTTCATGCGATTTCTTACAAATTTCATTGTGTTCTCGCTCTTCCTTTCTTGATCTTCCCTCATCTACTGCTGACAGACATTACGTTCTTTTAACTCATGTTATATACTACTTATATCAATATAAGTAGCACGCACCACAGTAGTACTAGTAGTATGTTGCAATACATTCGATTGTTCCACCCGTGTTCTTGTTCACTACAGTAGTAGTAGTAGTGGTGGTGGTAGTACTAGTAGTATGATGCAATACATTCGATTGTTCCCAACCGTGTTCTGTTCCCTACAGTAGTAGTAGTGGTGGTGGTAGTACTAATAGTATGTTCCAATACATTCGATTGTTACCAACCGTGTTCTGTTCCCTACAGTAGTAGTAGTGGTGGTGGTAGTACTAATAGTATGTTCCAATACATTCGATTGTTACCAACCGTGTTCTGTTCCCTAAACTATCATTATCACTATGAAAATATACATATTGAGAGTTTATATTATCATGTTGTTAGGGATAACTTAAATTTTTTTTAAAAAAATATACCATCCATAATATTAAGAACACAATCAAATGAATAGGGTTTTCTTACTTTTAAATAGAAACATAGAATAATACAGTTAAAGAGAATGATTTATATAAACATTACTAAATGAAATAAAGGATACATAGGAAGAGATAGAGAGAGGTAGGCGAGAGATAGATAGATAGATAGAGTGAGGTAAGGAGAGAGAGAGAGTAATGAAGAGGTGAATAGAGCCAAAGAAACTAAACTGTTTCCTATTCACATATAATAATAGTAGTTAGTAGTATCTAAAGATTATTCAAAAATAAACAATTTTTCTTGTTTTCTATCTTCTCTTCCATCATTTAAATGAAAAGATTCCTGAAAAAGTAAAGAGAAACAACAACAACAACAATAATAAAATGTCAATGTCGAATATGAAGTATAATGTAGAATTCTGATGAGATTATAGCTTATGGAAGACTATTAGTTGACGCTACGGTGATCTTGAAGATGTCTACTTACATATTATGACTAAATGATGGTTATAAACCAATATGGGAGATTTGAATTATAGTTTACAGTTTATAATTAGGAGTTAGGAATTAGATTTTAAGGGTTTACATCATGAACTGACATCAGTTATGATGACAAAACTCTATTTACTGGTTGAAATCATGAGTCAATTGAAGCTGGACGATCATGAAAAACCTGGAAGCACTGGACGGTTGTTTCGTCCTAACACGGCACTCCGCATCAGTGCGCATCCATGATCCTGCCTCCCGCGACATTCGAACCCAGGACCTATCATTCTCTCATCAGGCGCTTAACCAACTAGATCACTGAGCCGACCGGCATCCAACGGTGTTAATATCTAACTTCAACCAATCCATGAAGTTGCGCCACCGTATACCATTGTCTTCAGTGAGTTGATATCTCACAACAGACCTGGTTGAACTCCATGGGTAACGGCTTCTCACTAAAACTCCAGGAGTATCTCCTGAAGTCAGTCACTAGTGAGCAGATGATTATTATCAGAAGGAGTTTTGTGCAGATTTTAGGTTTTCCATGGTGGTCTAGCTTCAATGGACTCATGATTTCAACCAGTGAAAATCTCCACAAAACCCCTTTTGATAAAACTCTATTTAATGAATTGTATGAATGAATTTCACGCTGAAATTCAAAACCTGTTATTGTAAATCTCATTGGTTCATCTATAAGTTATAGTCTCATTGTATTGTAGAAGCAATATATAGTAAATGAAATTTGTTCTCATACCCATTTGTGAATACATACAATCTGTTATCTTCACCCATCTTTCGTTTCATACCACATATCTCTTGTATACTAAAGCAATTACCTAATTTAAACATTGTTAATGTTTAATATCAGAAGGGGCTTTTGTGAAGATTGTAGTAATTTCAATAGTTAAGATCATGAGTCAATTGAAGTTAGACCATCATGGATCTTGGATGTGTACTCCTGAAGAGTCCCACAATAGGATGAAACAGCCGTCCAGTGCTTTCAAGTTTTCCATGGTGGTCTAGTTTCAATTGACTCATGATCTTAACTATTAAAATTGTTAACGTTTATTTGGATGATCTATTTTAGTATGAAGTTAACCAGAGAATCATGTCCTTATTTATATTCGATAATGATGATGTTTGATTGTATATTTCCTTGAAAAAGCTTTGATCAGATTGTCAGGTGAAACGTTGAATGTCAGTCAGTCAGTCAGCTACAACGTAGAACCAAGCACATATGTGCATCGGTCCCAGTTGCCATACCTCACTCATTAACACAACAAGATGAACATTGGATTCATAAAAGTAGTTAATTCAGTGATGGTGATATATAAAAGAAAGATTGTATATAAAGATATAGTATAGGAAGAAAGAATCAGTTCGTAGAAAGAAAGATATGAAGTGACTTTAATCTCACAGTTTAAGAGAAGACAGACTGTGTATACACCGACGCCATTTGTGATCGATCGATTCTGAGTCATGTCACCAATAGTCTCCAACCATTGGTTACGATAGTCACGTTGAATGTACTTCAAATTGATTCGCTGAGATTTTTACGGAATAAGATAAAGCTTGTCGGTTACTTGTAAGATTTTACATGTCTATCCATAACTGTATTTATAAAACTATTGAAAGATTCATTATATATATCTTATTACTAGCCTTCATGATACCCTACTTATCACAATAGAACCTTTCCTTCAAAGTTCAGAGAATAATAATGGGAAACTATGTGCTAACGTTGCTTCACTGTTTTATAGATCGGATGTTTACATTGAAAGCTCCAGATGTTGTTCCTCTAAGAAAACCACTTGCTTTGGTCAGAGCATCCAGCCAGTATCCCATCCCTCATATATACAAATCAAGTGACTTATGTGGTGCATATCTATTTGATACCCCTTTGTATCAATAGTTATATGTTCAAATCAATAAAGATTAGAGAGTATTGAAAAAAGATTTAAAATTTTACACAACTTACTCGATCTTGAGAAGTATGTAACTGTGAAAGATCATTCCAAGAACCATTACTGAATTCTATAAGAAAGAAAACTATCTTAGTGATTATTTATTTGGTTAAATGCATAGCAACAATATAACTAATCATTATCATTCATGAAGTAGAAATAACATTCTCACTTGTATAGTTGAAATGGATATTATCAAAGTGTAAATGTTAAACTTAGATTGTTAAGTCAATAATCCAAGGTGAAGGGAGTATACACTATTGTCAAATACTTTATGACTAGAATAGAACAGTTATCCAAAATCATTTTAGTATTCAATAGTCCTCCTCTCGTTCAATAATAAGGATCATTTTATATGGTCACACTATATTACCATCAATAGATTCAACTAACAAGACAAGGCGAGGATTAGAAAAGCAAGGGTAGCATTCCTACAATTGAAGAACATACATATGGAACTCAAAACAGCTTTCAATCAATATCAAAGTCAGAATCTTCAATACGAACATCAAAACAGTTCTACTGTACGCAGCCGAAACTTGGAGAACTACTACAAACATCATCAAGAAGGTACAAGTATTTTTAAACAGTTGTTCATGAAAGATACTCGAAATCCATTGGCCGGATACTATCAGCAACAGCCTTTTGTGGGAGAGAACAAATTAGCTTCCAGCTGAAAAAGAAATTAGGAAAAGACGATGGAAATGAATAGGACATACATTACGCAAATCATCAAACTCCGCCTGAAATCCTTCCGGGGGTTACTGCCGGTTCCAAGCTCGGATAACGGAGGAGGGTCGGGCATGGGGTTAGCGTCCCCATCCCGTAGAAAACTAACTCGCTAAAACAACGCTAACCAGAAAAACTGCATCACGAGGCAAGCCCTAAATTGGAATCCTGAAGAGAGGCAGAAAAGATGAAGGCCAAAGAACACATTACGTCGAGAAATAAAAGCAGATATGTAAAGGATGAATATGAACTGGAAGGAGCTGGAAAGGATTGCCCAGGACAGGGTTGGATGGAGAATGCTGATGAGCGGCCTATGCTTCTTCACGAGGAGTAACAGGCGTAAGTAAGTAACAAGACAAATACCTGAGCAATAGAAGTTATAACTAACTTGATGGTAATAAAAAGAGATTAAGAATAGACAGTGTTATTCAAGAAGAAAGAATGAACTCATAAAATAAAAAGTATGTATATTTTAGGAAAAAGTGTGAATTTATGTGATGCATTGTGGACGATTCTTAGCTGCAATCTTTGTTTACGATAATCGCGAAGATTTCAGATTAAATAGTCTACAACAACTAAGATGGTTCAGATCGACAATCAATGGGTTTATGCACTGATGCTTCTTCTTCATTTACTCCTACTCCAGTCTACATTCTGAGTTGAGGTACGGTGTTGATAAATATTCATAACATATTTTCAAACAATTTCAGTACGTGAAGATACACAAATGGTTTCTATTCTTTAACTTGTATCCTACGTGTAACCTCAACGCTATTCAACTGAATTTGTAAAAACTACTTTACCGAAAGTTAATCTTCAACATAAACTAACATCAGTTTGATAAGCACTGAACACTATAGAGTAATGAAGAACTATCCCGTCTCATCAAAAGGGACATACCCAATACACGTCCAAAACGCAAATATGAAGGATCAAAATCAGAACTTTAAAATCCAAGTATAAGTACAAAAGCAAAGATAGATAGTAGCTAACAGTGGAATCCAGAATTTGTGTTTCATCCTAGTTGGAACGCGTCAGTTGGATATACCTGCACCACGGAGTTGATGTTCACTCTGAGACTCCAACCCAGTTCCGTTCGCTTCAAACCCCATTGCGTTATCCACTTAGCTACTGAGTCACGATAGCCATCTGTTTGTGCAGGTGAACATCAACTCTGAGATGCAAGTACATTCAGCTGATGAAACACATGCCCTGGATTCCACTCCTATCCACTATCCATCTTTGCTTATAAAACTTGTGACTTCAGGCAATATTGAGGCAACCCGCTCAGTATGCACATATGCCAATAAGAGAATGAGCAATTGCAGTCCTAAATAACAATAAGAAGATACGACTATACAACATCAAGTGGATATAAATACAAAAGTTTTAAAAATGGTGTGATCCAAATTTCAAACTTCAATGATGACAATAGTCTAATATTATAAATTGATTCATTGATCAAATACTCTATCAAGTGTATTATTAGATTTGGTATTTGATTTCAACTATGAAAATGAGTTCTAAACTACAATGAATTAAGTGTGATATGTGCTACTTATATTGACATAAGTACTATATAACCCTAGAGAGGAATAGAATGTTTGGCAGTAGAAGGTCGAGAAGGAAAGAATGGGAACAGAAAGTAATTAGTATAGAAATTCCAATAGTTGGAATCATTATTCAATTGAAACTAGACCACCATGGAGAACCTGGAAGCACTGGACGGTCGTTTCGTTCTAGTATTGGACTCCTCAGCAGTGCGCATCTACGATTTGAACCCAGGACCTATCAGTCTCGCGCACGAGCGCTTAACCAACTAGATCACTGAGCCAGTATCCAACGGTGTTAATGTCTAACTTCAACCAATCCATGAACAATGAAATCTGAGATAAATTCAAATACTCTCGAGATTGTCTCCACTTGTGTTCTCATTCACTACATAAGTATATTGACAGAAATTACAATTTACCTTTCTTATTTCCATTCATTGTTATAATTCGTTTTTGATTTGTCTTTATTACTGTATTATCATTGTCTAATTTATGATGTAAACGATGAGTAGAACCATTTTCTTTAACTGGTATACGACAATTTAAACACATTGATTGTTTTAAATGATTATCTGTTTCTAATTTACATTTAGACAATTTATCCATTTGTTGTGCTAATTGTTTCTTCTCCTTGAAAACAAACAAGAAAACACAGAGAGAAATGAACTTAAGGCATGAATAGATGAATTATAGAGCTTACGAATGGAATCTATCGTGGAAATTGCATTCTATTCAAGACTTGTCAGTTGAATGTATGAGCTGATAGTCATATTTAAACTTGAGCTCAGTACGTTTTACTTGAAACACTGATGTGCTATTAATTAAACATCAACACTTGGATGTATATACATTCAGGTGAAGAGATTCAAACAAAAACGAAACTCAGATCCTTTTTTTCCACCGCTAGACATAATCTATTTATCTTGAAAAAAAATTCATGGAGAAATCGCAATATGGAGGCAAACCTCATAAAACTTACTTACTCCTGTTACTCCTCGTGAAGAAGCATTGGCCACTGACCAGCATTCTCCATCCAACCCTGTTCTGGGCAATCCTTTCCAGCTCCTTCCAGTTGTAATTCATTCTTTCCATATCTGCTTCTATTTCCCGACGTAATGTGTTCTTTGGCCTTCCTCTTTTCCGCTTACCTTCAGGATTCCATGTTAGGGCTTGTCTCGTGATGCAGTTTGATGATTTCCGTAATGTATGTCCTATTCATTTCCATCGTCTTTTTCTAATTTCTTTTTCATCTGGAAGCTAATTTGTTCTCTCCCACATTAGGCGTTGCTAATGGTGTCCGGCCAATGGAAGTTAGGTCTCTTTCATTAACAGCTATTTAAAAGTACTTGTACCTTCTTGATGACGTTTGAAGTAGTTCTCCAAGTTTTGGCTTCGTACAGTAGAACTGTCTTGACGTTCGTATTGAAGATTCTGACTTCGGTATTGGTTGACAGTCGTTTTCATTTTTATATGTTCTTCAATTGTAGGAATGCTGTCCTTGTATGGCTAATTCTTACCTTCATATCTTCATCAGATCCTCCTTGTTAATTGATGATGCTATCCAAGCACTTGAAGCTTTCTACATTTTTCAGAGCAGATAGGCAGGGCAAATAGTTCATAGTGGAGAAGATTTGTAGCTCATATGTATGATTTTAATAGAAGTTTGTTTTTTGAGCTGGATGATTTGGTCATAAACTGTAAAATAATCATGTTATTTTGTAGAGTTATGTTATAACTTGTGACCTGAGTGCCCTGTTAACGTATAACGTAATGATACCATCAATTAGGCAGCAGTGACATATCAATCGAATCAATGACGCGTAAACCCGTATGAGCGGTCTACAGTACATATCGGGCCTGATTTCTGACTAGCCCAGCCAGTCAAGTCCAGAACGCCAATCTCAGCCTCTGCGATATGAACCATTATATTTCAAACATACTGAGTTTATATACCAATCAAACAGACCACAACGTAGCATGAAATAGAAAATAACATTTGTACACGATTTGGCCAAATGTGGCTGTGAATGTGGAAGGCAGTGACTAATAGACAGGGCATAACTAAGGAATGGTAAATCGTATATAAATAGTTCATAGGTAAAAATAAAGCATATGATAAGAAGAATATGAGTATGCATAGTTTTGGTTATTCAACAATTACACGATAAAGTATACATTTAGTATTGATCCATAGATGGATCCCAAATGATTACCATTCGTTATTCTTATCGGGACATAACAAGGTAGTAGTAAGTAAACATCTGATTTACAGAAGATGAGTACTTCACTTTCAGCTTCTTCAATGGTTCAATTATGTTTAAAGCGTATGTGATTATGTACTATGGTTTTTACGAATTTCAGAGGTATGGTCTAGCGTCTATCATTAAAATAACCTCACTAAATATATATACCAGTAGTAGTTGTATTGTGTGTGTCCATTAAAACTAATGATCGTATTCGTTACAAACTGATCTTAATTGAGGTACCACTAAGGTTCAAGAAGCATTAGAAGTCGATCAATGTATACATGAGACTATTAACAGTTCACACTTACAATCATATCAGGGATCGAAGCCAGAACCTTCTATGCCTTACTTCGAACACTTAACAATTCTATTTAAATTAAAGCGTGATGATAACTAAATGTCATTGGAGACAATTGTTTTACTCCAGATATGTCTGGACTTCATCAGTCACATCTTATTCGAATTTTAAGAGTATCTTAAAGTAAGTCATTAAAGATCTGACTACTATGGTTTAATTGAAGACATTTTGAAGAGAATGACTTGATTCGTTATCAACCAAGAAGTACTAAACATCCATTTTGTTCTAGTACAAGACTTATCAGAAGTGTTCAGACACGACCTTTTCAAGATCAGGGAATCTTAATAAACTATGATCAATCTGTAACAAATATACCTTACAGATTGAACCAGTCTTTACACAAAAACCTTTATTAACTAACTTCTTCTACAACAACAAAAAACAAACAAAGACCTACAAGAACAAGTTGTTTTTCCATTTCATGTAACTTATGATTTTTTTCTTGTAATTCAGTGAATTGTTTACTTTGTTCATCTTGTAAACGACGATGTCGAGTTTCAGATTCTTTTAATAGTTTCTCTGTTTGATTTAAAACTTCAGAACGTTTATTTAATTCATCTTGTCGTTGATCTAAATATTCTTCACGATGTGTTAACACGTCTTGTTCACGAACAAGATCACATCTGTATGAAAAAAAGAACATGTGAATGGTGAGAAAAAAAGTACATGACATATATGGAGAACACTTCACTCCTCAGTCAGTCAATCAGTCAGCCAGTAACAACGTAGAACTTCGTACGTATGTACATCCGTTCGAGTTGCCATACCACATTAGCACAGAGATGTAGTGGTCTATTCAAATCCCGTAGTGGTAGAGGTAGCAAGAGTATAAGCAGTAATCGGAAACATTAAGGTTTGGAGATGTTATTTAAAGAGTATAATCCAGTGAAATAAATTTGGAAAGAGAAAAAAAGAGACAAGAAGGATTCAGGAGATTAGAATTTGGGAGAACACAAAGAGTTTATGCACCTGCGCCATTGCAAACGATTTTGAGCCATGTCATTCAAAGTCTCTAACCATCGGTTGCTATCATCTCGCGGTCCCCAACCAGGTAGTCTACACCTACCAACATGACTCAGTCCACTTGTCAGTGACTTCATGGACTTGTTTCATGTTTTGGTCTGGCCGCCTACCTTTCTTCCAACCTACTCCTATACCATTGAACATCGCTGGTCGAGGCAGTCGATCGTTGGGCATACGTAACACGTGTCCCCGCCATATCAACTGATGAAGTTTCACTACTTCATCAATTCATTTGCCATCCTTACCTAGTACCCGTTCCCTAACAACTGCGTTACTTACTCGATGGTCCCAGGATATACGAGCAATGTTTCGAAGACACCTATGATCAAATACCAGTAGCCTACGGATATCCTCTACTTTTACCGGCCATGTTTCACTGCCATAAAGTAGGACGGAACGAACTGCTGCGCAGTAAACCCATCCTTTGGTTGATAGACGGATATCTCGCCTATTCCATAAATGACGCAAGTTGGCGAAAGCTAGTTGAGCCTTCTGTATACGTGCTGAGATTTCGGCACACACCTGACCACAACGGCTGATGAGACTTCCAAGATAAGTGAAGCGGTCGACACGCTCAACTACTATACTCCCTATCATTAGTTCGGGTGTCGATGCAACCCAATCCTGAAGCAACATTTTGCATTTCGAGGGAGAGAATCGCATGCCGAACATGCTTGTATTGTTGCTTAGAGTGGTCAGACGACTCTGCATTTTGTCAGCGTCTTCACCAGATAGAACTATGTCATCGGCATATTCTAAGTCAACAAATGAATCTTCTGGTAGAAGTTCAACCCCTGTAAATTTACATGAGGAAAGTGTTATCTCTAAAAGTACTTTAATGACAAAGTTAAACAACAATGGAGAGAGTGGGCAGCCCTGACGAACACCACTTGAGGTAATCAATTCTGATGACAGTTTGCCATAAGTTCTCACCCGACTGTTGTGTTTGAGTAGAGAGCCTTTACAAGGTTAATGTACTTCTTTGGTACTCCTTTCAGTGACAAACACTGACATAGAACCTCACGATCAACAGAGTCAAATGCCGCCTTAAGGTCGAGAAATACTACGATTGTGGGGCGTCTGAATGTATGTCTATGTTCTAGGACCTGATGCCGTTGTTTAGAAGAACAATGAAAGCTCCACGACTAAATCATTCAACTCACAGAACAAAACTTCATCAAAACAAAATGATTTGATCTCATTTGAAACTTTTTTTAGCAAAGTGCAGAAAACAATTTTTATAGGATCATTACTTGTTACCTATTTTATTCACTATTCAATAGACTTTGTCTACTAGCGAATAGAAATGCGATCAAATCTCCAATATCTTAGATCTTTATGAACCAATCCAATTATTCAATCATAATGATCGATGTTGAAAAGATCAAGTTGGTCGTCATTGTTTGATAAGTCAGTGATCTTGGAAGGGTTGATTAAGTGAAAACATGAGGTATGTAAAAAATCGGGAAAAGCAGTGAACTTGGTCAACTAGTTGATCAATAATTTCTTGATTGAAATTATCAATCGAATGATGTTAGACGATCATCGAAAACACGGGAGCACTAAACTCTTCATTAGTGATCATCCAGGATCCCGCACAGGGGATTCGAACCCAGAGCCTTCGGTCTTTCATGAGAACGCTTAAACTCTAGATCACTGAATCGGAATTCAATGATGTTAAGGTCTAACTTCAATCAATCCACGAAATCGCACGACCATCTTCCATTGTATCAAGGTAGATACATGTCCCTACATGACATGGATTAACTCCACTGATCATCTTTGAGTAGTCCCAAAATAGAACGAAACGGTCGTCGAGTGGTTCCAGATTTTCAATGGTTTTCTAACATCATTTGATTCATGATCTCGATCAAATATGTAACAATCTCCTAAACCTCAATATTGATCATTAATTATTTAAATTATTCACAATGAAACACATTTTTTTGTGCAAGGGAAAAACAACACAATAATAAGTAACCTGACGATATCCAATTGTCGTCGAGTTTCTTCTAATTTCATTTCATCAATTCTTAATTTATTCATTTTCTCATTCAATGATTGACGTTCCATTGCTAATTTCTCTTTCATTGCATCAATATCTTCTTTAGCCTAAGTAGTAAAATGTTAATCAAGTAAAATTTGACAGTTCAAATGTTTTCTAACAAAAAAAGGCAACAATTGATCACGTTGAACATGAACTCAACAATATGAAAAGATGATACTGTCTTAAACATATACCTTGACTAGATCATTATTGTGAATATAGAAGTAATGGGCGGACGTTTCATCTTTGTATGAGACTATTCAGTAGTATGGATTCATCACTCCGCATCCTTACTTCCTTACTTACGCCTGTTACTCCCAATTGAGCATAGACTGCCGACCGACATTCTCCAACCCACTCTGTCATGGGATTTCCACTCTAGTTCTATCCAATTGTTGTTCATTCTTCTCGTTTCTGTCTCCATTTCTTGGTGTAATGTGTTCTTTGGTCTTCCTTTTGACCCGCATTAGTCTTGAGGATTCCATATGAAAGCTTGTCTTGTGACGCAGTTGGGCGCTTTTCTCAATGTGTGTCCTATCCTAACTTATTCTTCCGCTGGAATCGTGCTTATTCTCTCCCACAACGGATCCGAAATATTTTGCGCAGTAGCACAAGAGGAGCTTCAGTCGGAATTCACTTCGCATCCAGGAGATATCAATTACAACACGATTACGAATATAATTCATCAATGAAATTATCGTTACTTATCCTGAAAACCCATTAACCATTTGTCAAATATGTTTAAACTCAAATATTACGTAATTTCTGACATGTGATTTTCAAGTTTTTCATTACTAATAATTGAGGTACACGAAAATGTCCTACATACTACAGACACCATCAGTCAGTCAGTAATAACGTGGAACTTCTTACGTACGTACATCAGTTCGAGTTGCCACACCATATTAGCACAGAGATGCAGTTGTCGATTCAAATCCCATAGTGGTATAGGCGGTAAGAGTATAAGCAGTAATCGGAAACATTAGGGCTTGAAGATGTTATTCAAGGAGTACAGATACCATATCACATTTGATATTTTGTATTATTTCAATTTTTGCATACTAATAGTTCATTTTCTATTCTCATAAACATACCTTGTGCGTATATTACATAAACAGAACACATTAGAACTATACAAAATGTATATATCTTATTCAGGTCATTCATGCATATAAAACACTTCATAACTAGGGTCACATTGATTTTTAAGTTTACAATTTTATAGCTATAACAACATCTTAAACTGGCATATATCTCAACGTTTTATGAGTAAAGACAGATAATGGCTAGCAGTGGAATCAAGGACGTGGGTTTCGTCATGGTTGGGACTCGTCAGTTAAAATTTACTCTGAGACTTCGGACACCATCATGTTATCCACTTAGCTACTAAGTCATGATAGCTATTTGCTTGTACAGGTGAACATCAACTCTGAGATGTATGTACATTCTCATCTGATGAAACACGTGTCCTGGATTTCACTGCTATCCATATTTGCTTATAAAACTTGTGACTTCAGGCAATATCGTGGCATTTCACACATGATGTACATATGCCAATAAGAGAATGATCGATTGCAATCCTAAATAACAATGGGAAGACTAAATAAATAAGACTAAAATAATATTGTGGTGTGTGCTACTTATATCGACAGATATAAGTAGTATATATGTCGAAAATGGAATGCCTGGTGGCAGAAAGTCGGGAAGATTGAAGAGAAGAGAACGAGAACAGAGAGTGATTGTTATGGATGTAAAGGAACAATCAAGTCTGAGACAATTGATGAACGTTTTGTAAATGAAGTATTTACTGTATGGTTTTCAGATTTTACTAAGAGATTCTGTAATTTAGTTATCCCCGCTTGTGTTATTGTTCACTGAGATATTATTCATATTCTATAATTATTTACTTGTTATCATTTATTGAATTTCACCTGATGTCAGTAGTAACTTATTCAATTCACGTAATCACGTATATATTAATCTAGTAATAGGAAGCTGGCCATGAGGTCCTAGATCCAAGTCCTGATTGGGTTGTGAGTTTGTGATTCTGAAGATTCTCATAATGGGACGAAACAGTTATTCAATCCTACCTACTTTTCAATACTCTTCTAACTGTGACTGATTCATGACAAATATCATTTGAAGTAAGGAACTAAACAAAATCTAAGTTCAATTAAGTATTTAAATATCATTTGGTGGATACGTGTAGGATCCACCTTGGGGAGTTTGAAAACCCTCATTCCAAACTAATGGTGCGAATGGGCTACAGGGTCCAGAGGGAAAAAATGGCGTATGAACGTACTGTTGATCAGTGACTACCATGGAAGTGCATCTCCTACGTTGCTCCACTACTCTGTGGATTAGATCTTTAGGTCAAAGGTTTAAGGTGTGACCCCCTGGTGAAACCACCTGCTTTGGGCACCCAGGTAGCATCGAAGCCTTCACACAGACCAATGATAAATACTACCGGCCTCATTGGTATTGTGTGACGTATATGTATTTGGTGCCCCCTTGTACCAATGTTTATGTATTTAAATAGAATAAATGTTGAATATAATAACAAGGGATCATGAGCTAATTGAAGCTAAACCATCATGGAAAACCTGAAAGCACTAGACGGCCGTTTCGTCCTAGTATGGAACTCCTCAGTAGTGCGCATCCACAACACCGCTTCGCGAGATCCGTACCCAGGACCTATCAGTCTTGCGCGCGAGCGCTTAATCACTAGATCACTTAGCCGATATCAAACGGTATTAATTAGGTCTAACTTCAACCAATGCAAAAAATTGAACGACACACCCACCATTGTCATCAATGAGTTACTATCTCACAATAGACCTGGTTGAGCTCACATATGTATATATGACTTTCTGTCTTGTTTTTATCTTTTTGAATTGATTTCTTTAAAATAAGTCAATATTATTGATGACATAATCAAGGAGGGGGAAAAGATGTACAAAACTGTATCGCTTATGTAACAACAAACATAGTCGATAGAAAAAAAACCCAGTAATTTGATTTTCAGTTAATGTAACATTGTTTTAATTAGTGGATGGGAAAGATAATGTTTCAGTAATGATAATAAGTATATTCTTTGTACCCTTCAAGCTATTGATTGATCCAACTGTTATGAGAGAGATAGAGAGATAAGACAAAGATTGTTTGTATGATGTATCCTTCGTACAACCGCTGAATTCGTAAGTAAGTAGGATTCGCTCTGATCGAACTTATAGTTAGTGAGTACAACTGATTGATCATTGAGTAGTGACCAATGTTATGTATGTAAGTTCTTCTTAGTACTGATTGAGTTCTATTGATTCAGATGTAATATATGGCCATCAGTCTAAGTGACTCGTTATTATGTGTACTATATTTTGAAGTTGTAAAAGATTGTCGATAAGAAATCCTGGATCTAAGTTTCTTGATATTTAACACTTATTAGCAAGGTGTACACCTGTGATCTTGAAGGAAACGATGGTTAATCAATTGTAAATACATCACAGTCCTATAATAAACTAGTCATCGTACCAGTAGCTTAGTAAAGTCTTGGACCAAAGGACGGGTCAATTAGGGGTCCAACTCACCGGGGAGTATCAATCTTTTCAAGACTAAGAGTACAAAACAGTTCAAAACCAAGCCCAAAAGTTTCCCGTTGACTACTTCTAATAACTGCCTGATTTAAGTAAATAAATCGTGCACAGTATCGCGTTCACACGATGTGTCCATGAGTTGGTCCAATCAGCTTATTTATATACTTTGAAC
This sequence comes from Schistosoma intercalatum, assembly GCA_944470365.2. Lineage (NCBI taxonomy): Eukaryota > Metazoa > Platyhelminthes > Trematoda > Strigeidida > Schistosomatidae > Schistosoma > Schistosoma intercalatum. The sequence continues at coordinate 1,409,482 of OX103732.1, read as the reverse complement.
GTTTAAGCATTGTGAAAACAGTGTTTAATGCTTGATTAATCGAAACAATGATCTTGGATTTTCGCAAGATATACTGTATGTTCCTTAATGATATGTATCTGATGTACAATCGGGAATCAAACATCAGAACTTGAATCTCACATTCTACAGAAATCTACCAATTTAGTAAGCATTCATTTAAAGTCTAGTGTACAAACTTTCAATGAATGGTTTAATATTTGTTTCCAAAAATCTGCTGATGAATATCTGAAGCAGAACCAGTAGATTGACTAACTTTATATACATTCTAATGAATAGTTGAAGAATTCTCCCAAGTATTAATCAAAAACGAATACCTATAAATATGTGCCTAAATAACTCAATAACCGTTGATTTGAAATGAGTTATTAACTGGGATAAAAATTCCAGAAGATTGAAGGGATTATGTTAAAGATTTAGCATTGAATATTAACACTGGAACCATCCAAGTAACGAGTAATGAACTAGATGAAACTTTCATCTTTGATTCCACCCTTGTTTACTCTGTTAAGACACCCGCTTAGAGGGAAATATATATATTAACAGATACTTTGATCATGGGTATTCCTAAATACTAACGATGAGAAAACACAAACATAAAAGAATGATATTTCCTGTCCGTTAGCATCACCTTTCATTGGATCCTTAGTTCCGTCTTTTTATTGCTTCACATCACACTACTTATTATTATTTTTCAGTAACCTGTCTTATATTCACTGAATTTTATGAAATGTTGATTACGATGTATCCACAATTGATTGATTACTGGGTGGTGATCATTGTCATGTGTGTCAAGTCCTTATTTAGTGCAGATCGAATGTTATCGGCCATGTTGCAATGTGGCCACCAGTCTAGGTGACTCAACACCGCGGACCCCGGGTCCAGGGTTTCCTGTCGACTACCTCCAACCACCATCTAGATTACGATGTATGCTTATTTATTACAATACTATTCAATCCTTTACTTATTTCAATGCTATCGTACTTTTTTCTATCCTCGCAAATGTCTCCCCCTATTCAACTGCGTCTTGTTCGGTATTTTTCAAAACTTTATATTTTAAATGTTTGTGTAATTTCAAATAGCTTTTAAACCATTTTCGTTGATAACTAATAAGTTCAACTTGACACAATCATGTGTTATCATTTGATTTACACAATTGATTGATCACATTGTATTTGAATAATTATTCGTTTCAGTGAAGGACATGGTTCATTGAGCAGAAAAATTTTTACCTTCTGTCTTGGAATTTCAAGCTTATTTCAGTTTATTTAGCTAAACAAAATTGTGAGGTAAATCACATACAAATTACATTTAGATACATTTTAGATATCAAAAGAGGCTTTGTGGATATTATTATTATAGTAATTTTTAGTAGTTGAGATCATGAGTTCATTGAAGCGAGACCATCATGGAAAACCTGGGAGCATTTGATGGCTGTTTCGTCCTATTTTGGAATTTTTCAACAGTGCTCATCCATGATCCTGCCTTGCAAGATTCGAATCCAGGACCTATCAGTCTTGCGTGCGAGCGCTTAACCTCTAGATCACTGAGTCAGCATCTAACGGTGTTCATTTTAGATAGTTAACTGAGAATAGTTCAACTCGAATAAAGTAAAAAAAATTTACAATACTTTTTTTAAAGCTAATTCATCTGATTTTTGTTTCGCTTCCCAATTTAATTGTTCTGTACGTAGACGTTGATGTTCTTCAGCGATTAAATTACGTTCTTCTAAATTTTTTACTTGAGCATTACGATGTTCATTGATGAATGTAGACTAAAATATTAAAAGAGGAAAATTTGAAAATCAGTTTACTATACATGAATTTCTATGATCAATCAATTTGATTTATTTTTAGATATCAATGTCAGGATCAAAATGATTACGAATCATCTAGTCCCAGGTGGAGCCTTGCCATTGCACTCTGGCGTGTTGAGGCCTGAAACGATCCATAGTCGGGTTTACTCGGACGTGATATGTGGAGGCTTGCTTGAAACGTCTGGGCTACCTGTTTCTGTACTTTAGATATTTAAACACGTTATCTGTTTTTACTTGATTTAACACAATATTATGTTGATTAATCATACAACCTATTAAGGTGCATTTATGTAAAGTTTACAACCTTCCGCTGTACAAGTTACAAAAAAGCCCAATTAGAGATATCGTAGTTGTTAGCAATATGCAAAGAAAAGTATATATATTATTCACATGTCGATTCCTGAACTGCTAACTTCTATCTGAAGACCATTCAATCAGTCAGTCAGTCAGTCAGCTACAACGTAGAACCAGGCACATATATGCATCGATCCAGGTTGACATACCTCATTAACACAGCAAGATGAACACCGGATTCATAGGAGTGCTTAGGTCAAAGGTGGTAATATATAAGAGAAAGTTTGCATATAAGGATATAGTATAGGAAGAAAGAATTAGTTAGTAGAAAGAAAGATATGGAGTGATTTCAATCTCTTAGTTTAAGGGAAGACAGGGAGTGTATACACCTATACCATTGTGATCGATCGATTCTGAGCCATGTCACACAGAGTCTCCAACCATTAGTTAAGATAGTCACGCGGACCCCAACCAAGTAGTCTGCATCTACCAACATGGCTTAGAACAGAAGTTAGTGACTTCAAGCACTGATGCCACGTTTTGGTTTGGCCATCCCTAACTTTCTTCCAACCATTCCGAACACCGGTTAGCATTGCACGTCGTGGTAATCGGTGTTCAGGCATACGTAACACATGGCCCAACCATTTCAGTCAATGAAGATTCACAACCTCATCAACTGATTTACCATCATCATTCCCTAATACCCTGCGTCTAACCTCACTATTACTTACCCGGTGATCCCAGCAGACGCCAGCAATATTTCTAAGGTATCTGTGGTCAAATACTAGTAGCTTACGAGTATCTTCTACTCTTAATGGCCGTGTTTCACAGCCATAAAGTAGAACAGAACGGACTGCCGCGCAGTATACTCATCCTTTCATTGATAGACGAATATCTTGCATTCGCCATAGGTGACGTAAGTTGGCAAAAGCCAAACGAGCTTTTCGAATCCGTGCTGAGATTTCGTCAGATACCAACCCATTAGGGCTGATCAGACTTCCAAGATAAGTGAATTTGTCAACGCGTTCGACTACTTCACTTCCTATCCTTAGTTCAGATGTTGACGCAGACCAGTCCTGAAGCCACGACTTGCATTTCTAGAGGGGGGAGAAGCGCATTCCAAACATTCTGGCATTTTTGCTCAGTGCTACCAAAAGACTTTGCATTTTATCAGCGTCTTCACCAATCGGGACTATGTCATCTGCGTATTGTAAGTTGACAAGTGGACATCCTGGTAGGAGATCGATACCAGCGAATTCAGTCGACGAGACCACTCAATATCCGTCGTTAGAATCGATCAAGAAGTAAGAAACGGGAACTTGTTGAAATACTCTGTGTTGAGAATTCTTTACTGTACTAAAAATATGATATTGAACAAAGGTAATAATAATATAATATATCATAGGTTAGACTTGATAGTTTCAAATATATTGAATATTGAGTTTTGTTTTATCCTAATGAGTAGAAAAATTGAGTTCCTGACATTATAGAAAATGATAAGAGGATTAGTGTATAACTTTGACATCTTTGAACTTTTAAGAAAATGAGAAATTTTAAACAATTAGGATATTATCAGAAGGAGTTTTGTGGAGATTTTAGAGATTTCACTGATTGAAATCGTGAATCAATTGAAGCTAGACCACCATGGAAAACCTAGAAGCACTGGACGACTGTTTCATCTTAGTATGGGAATCCTCAGGAGTGCACACCCACGATTCCACCTCGCGTGATATGAACCCAGGACATATCAGTCTCGCGCCAGGCGCTTAACCAACAAGACCACTGAGCCGATATCCAACGGTGTCATTATCTAACTTCAACTAATCCACAGAATTGAGTGACACATCCACCAATGTCATCAGTGAGTTCCTATCTCACAACTGACCTGGTTGAACTCCACTGGTAACGGCTTCTCACTAGAACTCTAGGAGTATCTCTTGAAGTCAGTCACTAGCGAGACTGATAGGTCCTGAGTTCGAATCTCGCGGAGTACGGGATCGTGGATGCGCACTGCTGAGGAGTTCCATACTAGGGCAAAACGGCCTTCCAGTGCTTCCAGGTTTTCCATGGTGGTCTAGCTTTAATTGACTCATGATTTCAATCAGTGAAATTAGGATATTAATTAAAAATGACTGATTCATTGAAGAGTTCTCTTTTCGGTGAATTCATTTTCAAAGTTATACTTATGAAAATGATAACAAAACGAGATAGAACTCTAAGAAGATCTATTTACAGAAAACTTATGTGGAATGACCAACTATCAAGTTTTTACAGCTGGATCCCCATTAGTCAAAAACGAAATGTCATAATATCACTTGGTACGAGAATACAAAAAAAATTTGTAATCCCACGGTTATAGATGACTAAACTGGGCCTTTTGAAGGGAATATTTATCAAAAACGGGTATCCTTCGATATTCATTGATGAAAACATAAAACTGAAACCGCTTTAAACACAAATAACTTCAGTCAAAAAGAAAACATTATAGATGAACATGAACTTTAAGAGTGACAGAGCTACATACATTTTGAAGAGAATTTCTGATTCTTTAAAAAAATGTGCTCTTCCCAGCAACACTGAGAATAGTGTTTTTCATCCAATCATTGTTCATCAGTAATCTTAAGGATAAATTATCTCATCTGACCAACTCAATGTGCATTTACCAATTTACCTGCTCATATGGAGCCAGGTATATAGGTTGTTCGATGCGTACTTTATCTAAAATAATTTAAGGACATTATCCGGCGTGAATGAGAAGAGGAGGGAACGGCTCAATAAGAAGTTCAATAATCGAACACATTTTGAATACAGATTACTCAATCAAGATGGACTCTGCGTTTAAAATCATCTACAAAGTAAGTAGAAGTTTCCCAAAGGCAGTCATATTGCATCTTCTTACCATTGCCGAAGCAATAGCCATAGATCTGGGGAAAACCAGATTTGTGTGTCCAAAAGAGTTGTTACAACCTCTTCTTCTATCATAGTCTTAATGTTTTACAATTTTTTTCTTCTTACTTTTCTTCCTTTACAGCCATCTGCCTCCTCCTCCATCTTCTCTTTAAACCTTCTACCCCCAGCTGACTTATTTCTGTTTCTATGATCTTACTAATTACATTTCATTTGAATTCTATCTTATCATGCTGAGCCATCCATTCCCAATGATAATTTCTCTATGTATCTTTATGATGAATATTTAGGCCATTAACAATCAAACTATTATTAGTTTTCAATATAGGGTTGTGGAGATTATTAAGTTATTGATTGAGATCTTGAACCGATTGATATTAGACCACCATTGAAAGCCTGGAAACACTAGACAGCCATTTCGTCCTATTGTGGGACTCTTTAGCAGTGCGCATCCACAACCCTGCTCATGGGATTCGAATCCTGTTTAAAATCTTTTTCATATCTCACAACTCACCTGTTCACTTACTAATAGTCATGGATTTGAGCTGCTATAGAATTTTATCATAGGAAGGAATAGTTGTCTACTGTTGCTTGATTTTGAAGCAAACTCTAACTCAATCTTTCTTTTCTATATTACCATCACGGAATTAACTACTTCTATGAATCCGATGTTCATCTTGTTGTGCTAATGAGGTATGGTCTACATTGCCTGGTCACAACGTTGTAACTGACTAACTGACTGATAAATACTCTATACAAATCAACACTATTATTATTCAATTCATTGTATTTATCATATCAAAATGGATAAATAGAATTCACTTACTACTAATTGTTGCATTTCAGCACGTGCTCTTCCTGACTGTTCAATAAGACAACGTCTTTCTTCTTCTAAACTAATTTGAATTTTTGCCAATCTATCATGTTCTTGTTTTGTTAACCATCTATCCTAGATTACAGTAATAAAAATGAACCCCAAAAGATGATATTCGTTAGTTATTCAACTAAGAATGTATATTCATTCTATTTTCAGTTTTATTATAAAAACTGTGTATTTTATACAGATATTAACGGTAATATCAAATGTTGTTGATATAATGCCTCCAAATGCCTTAGGGTACATCCGAGAGTGGAGAGATTCAGCTACCCCTCTCGAAATACTCTCACACTGTCAGCGAATACAGCCACTACCTTCTCGTGTCGGAGGTGTAGTTTACGAAATTGAAAGGACGAAAAGCGAGTGTCCGACGCTTTAACCGGCTCCACCTAAGGGTGTCGGAAAACTAATGATGCACATGGGCTCCAGGATTCTAAGGAAACGAATGGTGTATAAAACTATTGTTGATTACTGACTACCATGGGACTGTATCTCCTTACATTGATCTCAACTATTTAGTCGATCATTCATAGGCAACGTAGAACCTGGCATATATTGTATATCAGCTGAAGTTATCATACCAAAAAAGCACAGCAAGATAAATCTCATAACAACAGAAGTAGTAATACTACCATACTAGTAGAAAACGTTAGTCACTGATAATATAGTTCAACATGGAAGAATAAATTTGTAAATTAAAAAAGGCAAATGATCATTTTAAAGTCAAAGATATAAAGGGGGAAACCAAGAAGTGGATTCTCCCTTTGTGATTGATTCTAAATCATGTCACTAAACACCTTAAATCAGTGGATTATAGTTACCGCGCAGACACCAACCAAGTAATCTGAATTCATCAATATAGTTTAGTCTCACAGTTGAATATGTCATGAACTGATGCTACATCAGCTATTCATAAACAAATGAAGGAATTATTGATTAATTTAGTCATATACTTTCTAAATAAAATGCTAACTAAATAACATTGAACTAATAAATCTAGATTGTAAGAAATAACAGCTAACATTCAATAAAGCAATATGATCAAGTACCAATGTAGCATTTCAGTTATGACTTCAGATTACTTCACTGGATTGAAAGTAAACAATGAAGCTTAACGCTGAGTTCATGAACGATGAAGATCATTTCAAAGATGAAGAACAACAATTTGACGTGAAATGTATTGAGTTATATTGTGTGGGATAATTTCTTATAATCTAATACGATAGAATTGAACAGTATTGACATCAAACTTTTCAACGTTTTTCCTAAACAACTTGTGTTTACCTTACAAATTGTAATAAAGAGATGGAGAGTAATAGTTAATAGTAATATTATAGTTGATCATGCACAGAGGTAGTGGACTGTAAAGCGAGTCAATCAGTCAGTAACAACGTAGAACTTCGTACGTACATACACCAGTTCGAGTTGCCGCACCACATTAGCACAGAGATGCAGTTGTCGACGCAAATCCCGTAGTGATAGAGGTGGTAAGAGTATAAGCAGTAATCAGAAACATTAGGGTTTGAAGATGTTATTTAAAGAGTATAATCCAGTGAAATAAATTTGGGAAGAGAAAAAAGAGACAAGGAGGAATCAGGAGATTAGAATTTGGGAGAACACAAAGAGTGGATACACCTGCGTCATCGCATAAGATTTTGAGCCATGTCATTCAAAGTCTCTAACCATTGGGTCCTATCATCTCGCGGTCCCCAACCAAGTAGTCTACACCTACCAACATGACTCAGTCCACTTGTCAGTGACTTCATGGACTTGTGTCATGTTTTAGTCTGGTCGCCCCTAGCTTTCTTCCAATCTACTCCTATACCACTGAACATCGCATGTCGAGGCAATCGGTGGTTGGAAATACGTAACACATGTCCCAGCCATCTCAACTGATGAAGTTTCACTACTTCATCAATTGATTTGCCATCCTTACCTAGAACCCGTTTCCTAACAACTGATTTACTTACTTGATAGTCCCAGGATATACGAGCAATGTTTCGAAGACACTTATGATCAAATACTAGTAACCTACGGATATCCTCTACTCTTACCGGCCATGTTTCACTGCCATAAAGTAGGACGGAACGAACTGCTGCGCAGTAAACACGTCCTTTGGTTGATAGACGGATGTTACCAGTGTCGGTGAGAAATGGTGTGGGTCATGGCCATACATTTGTAACAAATTAAGGCCTTTCGAATTGATGAGGTTAACATAGATACTGAATATTTCTCAATGTATTGATTTTGATGAATAACATATTGTTAAATTCATCTTCCCATTATACTATATATATCAATTTGGATTAACAAGAAGTCTTGTTTAAACTCATTTTCACATTCATTTGAATCACTTATTTGAATTTTCTCATTTATATTTAGGACTGTGATTGATCCTTCTGTTATAAGCATATGTGTATCCTGTGCGAATTACCTCAATATTGCCTTAAGTCACAAGCGTTATAAGCATTTAATCTTAATTGGGACTCGTCGATTGCATGTACATAGATCACAGAGTTGACGTTCCCTCCGGTACTGGAACCCAGTATTGTTCGCTTCAAATGTGGTAATCATCTTCATACCGATAATCACATTGTATCCATTGATTTCGCTAATCCCAATGGAACTTCTCCTAATCATATATATCAGATTTCACAATCTTATAAACCCTAAATACAGTCAACTACATTACTATGTTCAAATGGAAGACATAACTGATCTACAATTACATTTGTATACCATCAAATATTGACTTAATGATCTAAAACGTCGGAAATCAAAGGTTTTAGGTTCGATTCCCGATAGCAGAGTTACGGATGAGCGTTTTTAAAGAGTCCTATACAACGACTAAATGGCTATTCAGCTGTTCAAGACTTCCAGTGGTTATCTAACTTATTAAGACAATAATCATATTTATAATGATAAAAACTTACATCTGTAGCCAACTTATTATGTTCACGAAATTGAATTTCCAATTTGGAAAATGAATCTGCTATCTGTTTTCGTTCATAGTCCAATGAAGTCTCCTTTAGAGAAAAAATAATCATTCAATTACAACAAAACAATGGTAGGTTATGGGAAGTAATCGACAGGAAATCCTACTTGACTTTGATTTGATCTTTGCTACCATAGAATTCAAACTTATGTCATTTAAAGTTAAAATGAGAAACAATAACGCTGAATCATGAGGGAGTTTACAATTTCACTGTAGTCTATTATACTAAGAGATTCAACATCACATTGACTTGAAACTTAATATTGGGTGGTTAGAAACAACTAGTTGAAAGTCATGGTTCCCCCTCTAGGTGCAGATCAGATCCAAAAAGTAGGACAATTTAGGGTTTCCTAACATAAAATGTTTACTCTTTAGAATAAACATCTACATGTATGAATGTCGATACATCTTAATTGAGATTCCTACTGACCGACATGAATTTGCAACTATTATTACGCATTATTTTAAACAATACGATGATCCATCAGTATGGAGGATTGTGAAGAATGTTAAGTGTTAAATCGATTTAGATCAGTTAGTGATTTCCATAAAATGATCATCGATTACAATTGGTTCGTGAAAACTATTCACAACCACAGTCATCTTATTGACGAAGTGAGTTTTTTTTTCCAAAAAGGTTATTGATGACATTAGCTTTATTGAATTGATGCTAAAATTGTTTATACTCACTAGAGCTAGAACATTGATGACTCGGATGCTGGAAGAATAGAGACGAATCAGTATAAATTCAAACAACTCTCGAACTCAAGGCATCACCACCCAGTGATCAATCGATTGTGATTACATCTCAGTCCTACAGGAGGTTAGTCACGGCTCGGATAGCTCAGTGGTAACGTCTCTGACTTTGAAGCTGGGTGACACGAGATCGAATCCGCCAGGGAGCATCAGTTCCCTCAAGATTACAGGTACACCTTGCTGACGAGTTCCAAGTAGCACGTAACCCGGGTCCAGGGTTTCCTGTTGACTACCTCCAACCACCATCCAAATCTCAATATATAGTGCCCGCAGTGTCGAGTCACCTAGACTGGTGGCCACATTGCAACATGATCGATAGCATTCGATCTGCATTAAATAAGAAATTGACACACATGTTATTGATCACCACCCAGTGATCAATCAATTGTGAATCCATTGTCTCATATTTCATTGTTCATGCGTTTTCTTACAAATTCCATTGTGTTCTCGCTCTTCCTTTCTTGATCTTCCCCCATCTTCTGCTGCAAGACATTATGTTTTTAACTCGCGTCATATACTACTTACATCAATATAAGTAGCACGCACCACAGTGGAGCTTTCATCGTTCTTTCGAACAACATCATCAGTACAAACTTCAGGTATATATGATTATACTAATTAATTCTGATAATAAAACCTGCGAAATTGTAACAAATTTCCCTTTGTATACTTATGTAACTTGTGATTATTTAATGAATACGTACAAAATGTAATTCCTATCTATATCTGATTGTTTTTGTGATTAGTCGTGCCTCCATGTTGCATTTGATAGACGACTTCTATAATGATCCATTCTCATTTCTTCAAAGGATAGAGAAAGATGGGGAAAATATGTTAACCATCACAGTGCTACTCTCGTTGAGTTGTTCAGTAATCAGACTAGCAATAGGCTTTAGACATTCTTTGGAAGCGAGTAATTACATTCAGTCGATTGACATAATTAGTTAATTAAAACAAATTTAAAATATCAGAAAGGGGTTTTGTGGATATTATAGTAATTTCAATAGTTGAGATCATGAGTCGACTGAAGCTAGATCAGTATAGTACCACAGAACTTCCAAGAAGAAGATCGTCCCGTAATTTCGTGAATTGGTTGAGGTTAGATATTAACACCGTTGGATACCGGTCGGCTCAAATTGTCTGATATGTTAAGCGTTCACGTGCGAGACTGAAAGCCATAGGTCCAAACCCCGCGGCTGAAATCTTGAATGCGCATCACTGAGGAGTTTCACAGTAAGACGAAACGGCCGTCTGGTGCTTCCAAATTTTCAATGGTGATCTAATATCAGTCGGTTCAAGATCTCAAACAATAACTTCATCATCTCCACAACCCTATACTGATAAGATGTTTCTGCCATTTACTTCTTTCAGTAATCAATGAAAAACAAACAAACAAACAAACAAACCAATTTATTAACACTTACACGTTGATTTAATTTATCTTCAAGTATATGTAATGCTTCTTCACGTCTTGTTAATTGATCATGTCGTATTGTTGTATTTTTTATTTGTTCTTGTTGTGATCTACTTAAATCGATTAAAGTAGTTTTTATTTGTTCTAAAAGATTTTTTAATTGTTCACTATTTGGTTGTAATTCAGTGATTGTACGTATTTCATGTTGTGATGCACATTTTAACCGATCCATTAATTCTTGATGATGTTTTTTTAACATTTCAACTTCTTCACTGAAATGGGTTTTTTTTAAAAGAGATAACTATATGCTTAGGTAGCTGTTGTTTCACAAAATGGCATTCACTATCAATTGACCATAGATATTAGAAAGAAATCAGTAATTATTTCATCTTAATATGATCATCTTTAGTACTGAGTATTCATGACCTCATCAGGGATGAAACTCAAGGGACCTATGGATTGAAAGTATTACATTTAGACCACAAAGTAGGAATTTAGCCAGTAACAGCTGAGGAGTCTCACACTTGGATGAAGCAACTGATCATTAATTGTCTAGCTGAAGTCAACCTATGAGCTAAAACCACTTTTTATATTGGACAAATCATCATATCATATCTAAATAAATAGGTAGTTTTACTTCAGTGACAGAGAAATTGTGCCATTTAATCTGAGGGTCATTGAGTGATCTATTTTCCATTTCAAATACTGTTCTAGAATCTGTTACTTTAAGGATCAAAAAAGAATGATAACAGTTGAAAAGTTATCTTAATGAAGAAAAAAACAGGGGTGATCGACGTTGCTGAATACCAAGTGTACTAATTAGATAAATTATCTAGGTTAATCCACATACCTTGTGTATAACTGTTCTGTTCACAATGGCAATAGGTTAGCCGGCGATGTCTATCAATTGCTTAAATCTGGTCAGATTTCTACGATCGATCTGGAATTTCTCCACTATTGTAGGTGGCTCAATATCGAAATGCAATTCATTTTAATTTAAGTTGTTGGTTAGGAAAATGAGCACAATAACAAGCTTTATCTAGGTTTCATGGTGAGCGGCAATCATCAGAATGACTTTTCAGTAGTAAAGAACTGAAAAAAGATGATATCAGTCACCATTTATTAACCAATCAACGTGCATAACTCAGTCCAACAAAAGGTTATTCACCACTTGAACAGTTCAGTGGAAGCGTTTCTAACTGGAACTGAGTAGTAACATGAGTATGAATCTTATGCGCAGCATCAGTTTCTTCAATATTGCAGATAAGCTTTGTTGAGAAGTATTAAGTAACAAAACATTTTGATAATAAATGGCTTCCTACCAATTGATTGTAACCTTGTTTTTACCGGGAATCATAACTGTGATATTAAACAGCCCAGTGTCTATAGTATTCTAAGGTTCTGTTTATTACATATACATCAAGTGGCATTAGATAGACTACGAGATTATTTTAATTTTATTATTTAAACACATAAACAATGGTACAAGGAGGCATGAAATAGATATGCGCCACATAAGTCATTCGGTTTGTGTGAGAGATGGGATACTGTCCGGGTGCCCAAACCGAAGGAGATTGTTTTTTTAGGGGGTCACTACCCGAGTCTTTGACCTAAAGGTCTAATCCACAAGGCGGTGGAGCAACGTAAGGAGACGCAGTCAAATGATAGCCGATAGCCAACAATTAGTTCATGTGCCATTTGTTTCCTTGATGTCCTGAAGCCCATGTGCACCATTGATTTAGAATGAGGGTTTTCCAACTCCGCTAGACGAATCTTCCATATCCACCAACCCGGTTAAAGCACCAGACATTCGCTTTTCGTCCTCTCAATTTCGTAAACAACAGTGATGCCGTAAGAAGGCTGTGAGTAGGACTTCCCTGACAGTGGTTGCATGCACGTGGCTATGTAAGAGCATTTCGGAATGGAGAGCTGACTCTTCTTACTCTCAACTGCACCAATGCATTTGGAGACTACTAAAAGAGAGGAAGCACTTCAAAAACTACTTTGTTATTTACTTAACAATGTCAATCACCATTACATCCTATAATAATTGAGATATAGAAGGAAATGGAAAATATTTTTTTACTTATGTGACTGTTTTAATTCATTCAATTCACGTTGATGTGTTTGATGTGCTTCATTCAATTTATTTGTTAGATCTGTTAATAAATGATCACGTTTCTCTTCAATTTGAACTAATCGTTCACGATTTTGTATTTCAAGGTAATTGATTTCTTCTCTAAGACTAAATTTAAAAAAAGAAAATAAAACTCACTTGACGATAATTTTTTAGAAATCAAAGGTGAAAATCAAATAGAAAATCGATTTATCCCACGAGCGAGATCGTGGACGTTCACTGATGAGGAGTCCCATAATAGGACGAAACAGCCATCCAGTGCTACCAGCTTTTCAATGGTGGTCTAACATCAATCAGTTTACGATCTCAATCAATAACATAATAATCTCCACAACCCTATACTGATAATTACCATGTACTCACTAGTGACTAGCTAAGTGAAGGAATTCTCGGAGTTTTAGTGAGAAGCCGTGACCAGTGGAGCTAATGCATGTCAGGTAGAGACAGGTATGTACCCCAGTACAATGAAAGATGGTCGCGCAATTTCGTGGATTGGTTGAGGTTAGATATCAACACCGTTGGATACCGGCCGCCTCAGTAATCTGGTAGGTTAAGCGTTCGCGCGCAAGACTGAAGGCCCTGGGTCCGAATCAAGCGGGCGAAATCGTAAATGAGCACTGCTGAGGAGCCCCACAATAGAATGAAATGGTCGTCCATTGCTTCCAGGTTTTTAATGGTGGTCCAATGTCGTTCGATTGATAATCTCAGTTAAAACCTCATTATTTTAATACTTAGTCATAAATTTTATATAATAGATTAACTAATAGAGAATCTCATCATTGTGATTTATATAGGTTATCCAGGTTTTTAATTACTCCCAAACGGGAAGTAAATTTAAATAAGGTAAGAGGTATCTGTTTTGATTGATTATATGTAATAGTAATGGAATAGTTGATTTAGCATTCAACTTTCAATCAGTAGATTACAGATTTAAACTTTCTTACATGTACATTGATACAGATAACAATACAACCCACTACGTGCATATACAAAGAATTCAGCTTAAAACTAACTACATTAATATGTAATTAATAAATTAGTTAGATTATTAGTTTAGAAAGGAGAATGAGGAAAAAAATATGATAAGCAAAGATGGATGATGGCTAACAATGGAATTCAGGACACACGTTTCGTCCTATTCGGTACTCGTCAGCTGGATGTACTTAGATCTCAGAATTGATACTTAAATAAACACGACCGAATTGATAGAGACTATGATTTGAAAATGAAATGAAATAAGAGGACAAAAAGTATGAAATCATATTGAAAATTCTGATCAGAAGTGTTAGATCTTGTGACCGCCAATCGGAGAGCAGTGAATTGTCGATCGGACCAAGCACGCGTAAAACACGCGCGAGCAGTCTAGAGTCCTGATTGGTCCTGCTTTCCGCCTAGCACAGTCAGTTAAGTCCAGAACACCAATCTCAGTCTATGCAATATGAATCCTTATATTTCAAACATACTGAGTTTATATACCAATCAAACAGACCACAACGTACCATAAAATATGGAACAACGTTTGTACAATATTTGGCCAAAAGTGGCTGTGGGTGAAGGAGGTAGTAATTAATAGTCAGGACATAATTCAAGAATGGTAAATCGTAGAATAATAGTTCATAGGTCAAAATAAAGCTCATAATAAGATGGACATGAATATGAACAGTTTAGTTACATAACAATTATACGATAAAAATATACGTTTAGTATTGGTCCATAAATGGATCCCAAAGTTACCATTCATTATGTTTATCGGGACCTAACAAGAAGGAAGATAAAAAATTATTATATCTGAACTACTACAACTTCGTTTGAAGTATGTCCCATTGATCGTGCTGATTGTGGAGGCATCAACCAAGTAGTTTGTGCCTATTCATATAGCTTAGATCAAGAGTTAATGACTTTTTTGGACTTATGCTATTAGTTTGGCAGATTCTAACTTTCTTTCAACTTACTGCTAGTTTGGTCAACATAAAGCATCAAGGTAGGTAGAGTGAACGATAATTTCAGCTTGAGAGTAAACAACTCATACAGCACATCTTTACAAATTAATGAAATTATCTGGATGATCAACGAAACGTTTATTGATCGAAATCTCATTGCTAGACAATGGGTAACACATTTAGTCTCGGTTATTCGCTATGGTATTCTTTGAAAATAACTAAACAAATATTGAAGTATAACCAATAATCATTAGATAACTAACTGAGTTGACTTATCAGTTGTGTTTGGAAATCTGGAAGCATTTACTTATTGGTTCTCCATGCAATCACTTCTAGGGTTTTAAGCAATAAAACGTAAAAAGAAAAAGAAGATAGTACATTGATCAGCAAAGAAATAATGTAAAATGAAAACTGATTTACCGATTCTCTTTACGTTCTGCACTTTCCTTAATCAAATCTAATTTAGTTCTACAAAAAAAGAAAATAATTGAGATGGACAATAGCAAAATCATATTATTAATATTGTCAGTAGTATATCACAGCAACAGTAATCGATTTATTCATTGTTAAAAAAAAGAGGTTAAGCGCTCGCGCGCGAGACTAACAGGTCCTGAGTTCGAATCTCACAAGGTGGGATCGTGGACGTGCACTGATGAGGAGTCCCATACTAGGACGAAACGATTGTCCAGTGTTTCCAGGTTTTCCATGGTGGTCTAGCTTCAGTTGACTTATAATCTCAACCATTGAAATTACTATCATATCCACAAAAACCCTTCTGATATTGTAAAAAGATTTTAAAGATAGTAGGACCTAGTTTTTGTGCTAGTAGATATTCGTCAGTAAGGTTTACCTAGAATCTTAAGCCGATGTTCCCTATAGGATTCAAACCCCATATCAATCAAATTTATGGACTTCAATGTAATCATCTATTGTTTTCTCAAAGAGCAGACAAAGATGAAGGTACATTAGTCACTATGGTATTATTTTCTCCCCTAAATTATACAATCACTAACGTCGCGATATGTTGGTGATTAAAAGCATAATATATTAGTTACAATAGATTAAAAATCGGAGGAAGTCTCACAATATTAACATAGTTGTAAAAAGATTATCTAAATGTTTGAATAAGTTGTTCTCCATAAGTCAGTGGCTAAGGACGATCTGCTATTGAGAATAAAATCGCCAATAATCTGAACAAGAAGTAGATTGGAATCCGTATAATTTAATCAGTACTGATGTTTGAAATAAATCAATCTTAAATTTAATGGAGAAGAGATTTGTAGCAAAGTTAGATGTTTTTCATCACCTACTTCTACTTGAAATAGGCTTTAATGATGATGATGAGGATGAGTGAAAGTTCTGGGTTTGACCCCTGAATATTTCGTGTGTGTTTACTTCTGATGGACCTCATATTAGAAGTAGACATCTGTCCTGTACCCTTAGGTCTTCAATCGTCATTTCATGATGTGAAGCAACAAAATTGAATGAATTAACGACATAAAAAAGAGCAAATAAAATTTCCATCATGATTCTTGTTCTACGCGCTAAACTTACTTTAAAGTTTGCTCCATAATTAGTAATTCTTCACGATGTTGTTTTTTAATTAATTCTAATAAATTAATTAAATTATCACGTTCCATTTCAAGACGTTTAATTTGGGCTTCCGACTCCATAGATTCATAATTAGTATTTTTCTGAGAGAGTGCAAGAGAAAAGGTGATACAGAGAAAGTACTGGTTTTATTTAACAGAAGCCTCCAAATGCCCTGGTACGGCTGAGAGTGGGAAGAGTCCGTTCTCCCGCTCGAAATGCTCTCACATGGCCACGCGTATATAGCCTATGCCAGAGAAGTCCTACTCATTGCCTTCTCGTGGCGGGGGTGTAGTTTACGAAATTTAGAGGACGAAAAGCGAATGTTCGGCACTTTAACCGGATTCCAAACCAATGGTGCACATGGGCTCTAGTATCCTGCGGGAACAAATGGTGTATGAAGCAAATGTTGGTCACCGGCTACCATTGGACTGCATCTCCTTACGATGCTCCACTGCCTTGTGGGTCAGACCTTCAGGTCGAAGGCTCGGAGAGTGGCCCCCTAAGAAAACCACCTGCTTCGGTTTGGGCACCCGGGCAGTATCAGTGCCCTCACTCAAATCAAATGAGATTTGTGTGGCGCATATGTTGTTTGGTGCCTCCTTGTGCCAATATCTATGTGTTAAAATAAATAAATAAATAAATATTTAACAGAAAATTTCCAGAAGTTCTAGTGAGAATCCGTGATTAGTGAAGTTCAACCAAGTCTGTTGTGAGATAGTAACTCACTGAAGACATTGGTGGACGGTGGTGTAATTTCGTGGATTAGTTGAAGTTAGATATTAACACCACTGGATGCCGGTTCAGTGATCTAGAGGTTAAGAGCTCGTGAGAAAAAGCAAAGGTCCTGGATTTGAATCTCGCGAGCGGGATCGTGAATGCGCACTGTTAAGGAGTTCCATACTAGGATGAAACGGCCATCCAATGCTTCCAGGTTTTCCATGGTGGTCTAGCTTTCACTGACTCACGAACTCAACTATTAACTGAAAATTATCATTATGTCAATTACCAGCTACATTTATTTATGTATTTGTAACATGAAATGTTTAGTACAAAATGCACTTGGTTACTAATAGACAATGACAATATAGTTTGTTTATGAAGTGGAACTACGGAGTTAAATGTAGATGTATAGTAATCACATTTATTGGAAATAAAATTGATCCCATAGTGAAATCTACAAGATAGAATAACTTCATAGCTTGAAACTTTACGAGACACTGTTCAAACTACAAATTACAATTGATTAATCACTGGGTGGTGATCAATGTCATATATGTCAGATCCTTCTTAGTGCAGATCGAATCCTATGGATCATTTCTTTGAAGTTTTTATTACATTCATTATAGAGAAAAAAAGAGTAAGATACAATTTCTAAATGAAAGAGATCTTGGACAGTCATGATCCAATGTAAGTTCTATATCATTTATTACTACTTATTCTCTTTCTGTATTCAAAAAAATTAATACAACTTACTCTATCAAATGATGATAATGAAGAGGATGTTGAACGTGGACGATCAATGTCTAGTTTGTCGAAATCATTTGGTAGTTGAGTGACTAATAATGAAGAACAACATTTTAAAACATAGAAATTAACATTAATTTATTTATGTAAAAGACTATCTAAT